>CAJQZJ010035090.1:686113-699665 GCA_907164525.1 Lophiomys imhausi | reverse complement strand
CACACACACACACACACACACACACACACACACACACACACACACACCAATAAGTAAGATGAAGCAGTGACTGCCAAACTGCTACCATCTAGGGCTCCTGATTTTGGGTTCATTTTTCTGTTAAAGAATTAAAAGGCAGGAAAAATCTCGAGTACACAGGTAGCAGCAGAGAAATTTCAAACACTGCAAAGGGGAGCAGACAGAATCAGCAGTTGAAGATGGGCTTGTATTAGGAGTGAGCATGCACACACAAACGCACACACACACACACACACACACACACACACACACACACACACACACAGGCGCGCGCGCATGCACACATGCACAGTAAGCACACAGAGAAAAACATCCTCTGAAAAGCAGAGTCCTCAGACTCACGCCAAAAACCCAGTCTTTTCTGGAGGGCTGGGAGATTTTTAAAACTCTGAAGAGTTTTCTCCTAATTTAGAATTGGTCCATTTAGGTAGGATGGCTGATTGGCCCATAACTGTTGTGTAAACAGTGTCCTCATCTGGCCTCGAACTTGTTGAACCAGTCCATCAGCAGGTGGCCTGCTGGTGGGAGAAGCTTTAAGCTGCCAGGCTTTTGTCACAGGTATGGAGGGTGAGGAAGAAGCTGGCCACCTTGGAAGTTCTCACTTTTGTTAGCTAGTCCTTTATTCCTGTGGCCCTTCTCCCTATCTGTCTGCCTTCCAGGAAGTCTGTCTTACTTCTAGTCCCTCAGAACATAAACATAGTTGGTCCCTAGTTGGACTTGTGAGATATGAAGGACAGATAACCTAAAGGTCACTTATTTAGGGTTAATTGGGTTTTTTTTTCCCCACAGCTTAGTAGCAATAGCACCCAACAAGGAATTTTTTTAATGACTTAAATGCTGCAGTTGGGGCTGGAGAGATGGCTCAGCGGTTAAGAGCACTGGCTGCTCTTCCAGAGGTCCCAGGTTCAATTCCCAGCAACTACATGGTGGCTCACAACCATCTGTAATGAGATCTGGTGCCCTCTTCTGGAATGCAAGTGTACATGCAGACAGAACACCCATATATATTAAAATAAATAAATCTTTTTTGTTGTTGTTGTTTTGTTTTGTTTTTTCGAGACAGGATTTCTCTGTGTAGCTTTGGCTGTCCTGGACTCACTTTGTAGACCAGGCTGGCCTCGAACTCACAGAGATCCGCCTGCCTCTGCCTCCCGAGTGCTGGGATTAAAGGCGTGTGCCACCACCGCCCGGCTAAAATAAATAAATCTTTTAATAAAAGAAAGAAAGAAATGCTGCGATTAGGAGGTCTATGTCCCTGCCCTCGCAGAATTCTGGTTGAAATCCCACCTAAGTCCTCTATGGTATTAGAAGTGATCTGGTCTTAAGAGTGGAACTGCGGACCAGACATGGTGGCTCATGCCTTTAATCCACCACTCAGGAGGCAGAGGCAGGCAGATCTCTGTGAGTTCAAGGCCAGCCTCATCTGCAAAGTGAATTCCAGGATAGCCAGGGATGCAGAGAAACCCTGTCTCAAAAAAAAAAAAAAAAAAAAAAAAGTGGAACTGAGAAGGATTCATACACTTGTTTTCAAAGGGTTTCAGAAACCCTTTACCCTTTCCACCAAAATGAGACCACAGCAAGGTGTCACGGTGCACAAATCAGTCTTGACCTTGGGCTTCCCAGCTCCTAGAATTGTGAGAAATGAGCCACTGCCACTGTTATGAATAAGCCACCCCATTTCAGGGATTTTGCTACAGCAGCCTAAACACATTAAGACAGGGTTCAGGCTGAGGTGCTCACACGCCAAGTGAAAATAACCAGTAGGAAATTGGATCCATAAATCCACAGCTGAGCGATAGCAGCGGAGATCTGAAAAGTCCTAGAGTTAGTTTTGAAGCTGCAGGAAGGAAGAAAATGGATGAGAAGGGGAACTCTGAAAGGTAGAGGGGGAATTGGGGCCGTGCGGAGGTCACAGGGCCTGAAGAGAGCTGCGAGCCAAGACACCGTCAGCAGTGGTAATGGCCTGAGAGTTCAGAAAGCATGGTTAGAGGGTCCTGAGGGACGGAGTAGTAAGGTCCTTGGTTACCTTTCTGATATCGAGTTGAGACAGTGGAGCAGAAGCCAGCTTGCAACAAACCAAAGAGGAGTTTCCAAGTGGCTTGGCTGTGAGAGGAAGGAGGGCAAAATCGAGTTGGAATGAGGGAAGGGAGATGCATCTCCCAGGCTTTTCATCTGGATAAGAAACACATTCATGTTCTGGGGCCTCTCCTCTACCCCAAACACACAGCAATGACTAACAAAAATGCCCAAAGAGGGCTGGGCATGCAGCTCAGTTGTAGAGTGTCTGCAGCAGGCACTAAGCTCTGGACTCTGTAAACTGGGAATAGTGGTCTATGCTTGTGATCCTCACATTCGGCAGGAGCCTCCGAAGTCCCAGGCACCAGCCCGGGCTACCTGAGACTGTGTCTCAAAAGCAAAACAAGACAAAACTGCTTAAAGACTATTAATATTTGAAATAAGAAGAGCTGATGAGCATTTTCTAGGACTGAAGAGAGGTAGGGTCACTGCTTAGATCAAAGTTTACTTTGGACAATGATAGTGGCTTGCATTTATGAAGGACTTAAAATCCAGGTGCCGTTCTGTGTACGTCTCCTGTGTTAATTCCTCAGTGCCCTGGTAACCCTGGGAGATATGCATTTTATATTAGGGTAAACTGGAAAAGGGAGATCAGATCTGTCTAACCCAAGGTCAACCAGCGAGGTATTTGGATATGACCCCAAACAGCCTGGCTACCATCTAATCTCTCTCTAAATGCTAAAAAAAAAAGATACATGACGATAAATTCATAGCTAGATACAGAGTATCAAAGAATTTTGTTCCAAAGCTCTTAAACACATCTTAGAAAGAAAGATGGCTCACAGAAAGGAACAACAGCCTTGATGGTGTATCTCATTCCATTTTCTGTTGCTATAACTGAAGACCACAAGGTGAGCAGTTTATAAAGAATAAAGGTCTCTCCAGTTCACATTTCTGAAGGCTGGGAAGTTCCTGGGTGTGTTGCATTATCCTGTGAGGTCATTATACCTGCTGAGACTCTCTGCAGCATCCTAAGGTGGCTCAGTCATCTCCTGGTGAGGCAGGACCATCTGGTGTGGGTTTCTTCATTTACAAAACTGAATTGGATCTACTCTTGAGGCCTCTTTTATCTCTAATCCCAAAGTCTCACCTCCAAATACCATAGGGGCTTAAATTCTCATCCTCTCAAGGCCATAGAATTAAATTTCCATGTAAGTGTAGCTATGGACCTTGGAATGTTAGCATTGTGGGCTCTTCATTATGTTAGCAAGAAGGCAAGGAGAGAATGTGTGATGTTTGCTTTGCTTTAAACTAGAGTAGGAGCTGGTGAGGTGCTTGCTGCCTACTCTGATGATCTAAATTCAATCCCCAGGACCTAAATGGTGGAAGGAGAGAGAATCTATTCCTGAAATTTGGCCTCTAACCTCCTCATGCATGCTGAGGTACAGGGATGAACATGCAAACACGCACACACACACACACACACACACACACACGCGCGCACGCGCGTGCGGACCCTCATGAAATTAAATAAATGAAGAAAATGCAAAAAAGAAAATGTAAACCAAGTGTAGCAGGGGAGTACAGGGATGTAACTCAGTGGGTCTAGTGCCTGCCCAGTGCCCACAAAGGTCTGGATTGATCCCCAACACTGCATACAGCTGCACATACAGCTGGGTGTGGTGATGCACACCACATCTACTCAGGGGGTGGAGGCAGAGAATCAGTAGTTCAAGGTCATCTTCCGCTACACTGAGAATTTGAGGCCAGCATAGGCTACATGAAATAGCCTGACTAAATGCATAAATAAACCCGGACACAAGAAACAAATGTAGGCACAGGATGGTCTCAAACTCCTTATGCTGCTAGGATGACTTTGTGAACATCTGATCCTCCTGCTAGGGAAGGGATTTCAAGGCTTCATGTTCGCTAGACAAAATGTGACACACCTGAGTTACATTCCCAACCCCCGACATTAGCCCTTGGCCGTGAAATACTTAAGACAAAATACTTAAGACAAAGGGCCTCCTCACAGAGCAGAGTTTGGAGGAGCCATCCCTGGAAAAGCAGATAGTGTTTTTCATCATAGAACGCTTCAAGATAGTTCTTCCAGGAGGAAGAAAAAAGTCAGAGGGCAAGGCAGGTACAGGGGGCAAAGGGGGACAGAAAACCATGTAGCTTGTGCGTGGTGGCCTCTAGCTTCAGGGTTGTGGGTAGAAACCATCTAGTGGAAAAGCAGACAAGAAAGAGGGTTTAAGGAGGATGGTGAAGGTCAAAGGTCCCCACTGATGAGAAATTGGCAAATGAGAAGAGACGGAGTACTTGGAAGTCTCTGCAGCCTGGCAGTTTGGGTAGCTGTTTGGCTGATGGTGCCACCAGCCTGTGTGACTGTTACTTTCCCAGCTGGGCTCTGCCTCCTGTGTGTAAGAGCACAGGAAACGGCCAACTCAGTCCCGGAGTTGTTTGCAGGGTGTGGAAAAATTGAGTAAGCCAAGGTCAGAATGAGCCTGGAGTCCAGCCTGAGTCTCTTGGGGATTGGAGGGTTCAGCGAAGAGACGGAAAGGTGTCCTCGTAGTGAAAGACGTTGAAGAAAAGAAAGTAAGCAGTGTCTGGGCTTCAGCAGGGGACTGTAGCTGAAGATGACAGAAGAGACATGGAGGAAATTGAAGGTCAAGGGAGGAGATCCAGAAAAGACTGGCCTGTGTCAGTCAATAGAGATGGTCCAGTGGATACTGAAATCACAAGGGTGTGGACATGAAGAGACTCCACAGTGGTCAGGGGTCATTTTGAGATTTCCTTCCTTGGAAACACATAAGCGGTACCTGTCCCCTCCTCAGTAAGGTCCCACTATCAAACCAAAACAATCACGCTGGGGAACCAAGGAGTACTGGGTTACTTACATATGGAGCGTGGGTGACCCAAAGCAGCCACCCTGGGATATCTTCACCCAGCATGGATGGATGATGGCTCCCCATAGCTGTATGAAATTAACCTTCCCCTAGGCCACAAGCAATTAGGGCAGAATTGCATACTCATGGCAGACGGAACTATCTGGAATCTCAGGTGAGGGTCCCGTGACCTTCCTTACCCCTCCTGTGATGGAATGTCAAGAGTCCCAATGCATGATTGTGACAGACTGTTGCAAGCAGGCACAGAGGGTTGAATAAGGAAGATAGCTGTTCTGCTCAGAGGGTAGCTAAGGGTCAGAGGGGTCATTAGACAGCATCAGCAAGGCCTGAGGGCCAGAAAGCAGGGGCTAGACTGCTGAGGGCTCCAGAGAATAGGGCCAATCATCCCCTCAGCAACGGCTATGTTTTAATGCACTTTTAGGTTGTTGAGGGTTTTTTTTTTTTCCTTCCTGAAGAATCTTCATAATTGTTTTCTAGAATGTTCCACCTCTTAAGGATCAAACCCTTGGGACCTACGGTGTTGGGTGGGTTAGGACACTGAACCCACTCTAGACTCTCGCCTGCCTCCTCCACCACAACTTGTGGGTATGGTGGGTATAATCTGAGCAGTAATCACAACATTCAGTAGTCCTCACACATTTTCCCTGGGGTTTCAAAGTCCAAAATCATAGCCCTTAGCTTACCTGGGACAGGGCCCCACCTAATGGCCTTTCTGTAAAGTGCAGAGGGAGCCAGCCAGTAGGCTCAAGTCAGAGAGGAGAAAGTGCCCCAGCAATCCCTAAGGAAGGAGTGACTTCCTCCAGGATAAAGAGGCCAGAGTGAGGCAACCAACTGAGCTACATCCCCAGCCCTGCTACTTGGTTTCTTGAAAACCTGGTCAAAGGTTTAAATTTTCATTGTGAGGAAAGGGAAATCTGTCCTTCCATCTTACAGAACCAGTTTTGTTTTTTAATAGTGATAGTTTTTTTCTTCTCTTTCCAAGTTTTCCCAGAGCTGCAAGTATTCCTGAAAGCCCTCGTGCTGGCAATAATGTGGCATCTTGCTTTTCAGTAACTATTACTAGGGATTTTCTCAGAGGTTTTGTGTCCCTCAAGGGAGTTCTTATCAACTAGATGTTCAGAACAATGGTTTTGCAGTCACAGCTTTGGTTTTTCTACATCTTCAAGTGTGAATGAGGGATACAGGCAGGTCGTCTTAAGTCTGGAAGTCTAGCTTGGGTCAGACTGCTAAGATGAGGAAAGGCTGTGTTTGGGATGTGGAGTGTGTGTCTGTCAAGGGCTCAGATGCTGCCATTTTATCCCCTGCAAGCTATTAGGAGAGTGGCAACATCTGCTTTGATATTTAGAAGTGGACTTTTGAGGGGTGCTTTGGATTAGATTAAGTCTTCAGTGTGGGCCACCATGGCTAAAGCAAGATGGCATTATGAGCGAGAAGGACCACACACACACATACTCCTTGCCACCTTGGAATTCTGCCAGTAAGAGACCACAGCTGGCAGATGTAGGTAGCTCTTGAGAGCCACAAGCCAGAACCAACCTTATTTCTTCATAAGCTTTCTTAGCTTGCAGGTATTTTTTTTTTTTTTGGTTTTTCAAGACAAGGTTTCTCTGTGTAGCCCTGGCTGTCCTGGACTCGCTTTGTAGACCAGGCTGGCCTCGAACTCACAAAGATCCGCCTGCCTCTGCCTCCCAAGTGCTGGGATTAAAGGCGTGCACCACCACCGCCCGGCGCTTGCAGGTATTTTATTACAGTAAATCAGAACAGGCTAAGCCAGCAGCAGCTAATGCATAGAGTGGGGGGGGGGTTTCTCACGAAAACGAGTAGATTCTGGGAGGAAAGAAAAAAAGCATCAACAACAAAAAAAGAGGATCCAGGTGGGAATGCCACTGTAGGAAAGAGAGTCTGTCCCCAGAGACCCAAAGGCAAAGGAAATAAGTTAAAAATAAAATAAAGCCGAGGATAAACCTAAAAGCTCCTTGGAAGGATCAAAGCCAAGTGGAAAGCTCTATTCCTAGAGCCCCATGTCCAGACAATTTATTTTTCCTACCTCTCAGTCCCCACGTGCCTCTCTTAGACAAGATAAAGTGACAAAGGACATCTCAAAATACCCACAGCCAAAACTACTCAGCACATCTCCCGGGTGGAAAAAGACAGCACTTTTTTGAGAGGCTTTGTCGAGAACCACTGATGGATTTTCCAGCAGCCAGCCAAGTCCTTGGGCACTTGTCGCCTGCCAGCTGGCCACTGCCTTCCACCCTAGGACTAGATCTCATTCCTGACTGGAGAGCTGCCCGCCAGGTGCTTGTGACTTTCTCTGGTTTTGCGTCTTCATCCTGGAACCCTCTCAACCTTTTGTTAATGAAGATCCTAGCCAGGGGAAAATTGCGTTAGTGGCTCATGATCTTTGGTCAGCACTCTAAATTATGTCAGTTGTAAAGACAGCACTGCGAGTCCCTGTTTGTGGCGGGCTGTTCCTGGGGATCATAATACACAGTAAAATGATAAATAATGGGCAGGAAGGCAGCTCTTAAAAACAGATTGGCCATCCAGGCAGCACCAGACAGAGCAAGGCTTCTGCACCATGTCAGGATGCAAGAAGCAGGGAGCTCTTGGTAGGTCTCAAAGCTAAGCAATGATGCCCAGTGCTTCCAGTACCCTCTATTATCTTACTTAATGGATGGTCTCACTGCTTTTAAGAGGAGATGTGTGTTGTGTACACACACACATATGTATCTATGTGTGTGTACATACATATGTGTGTATATATTATATTATATTATATATACACATTCACACACATTCCTGGTTCAGGGCCCCCTGAATACACTTTTCATTGAAAAATAATAATCAAAAAGGAAAGGGATGGGATGAGAAAAGTTGCAGTGTATACACACACACACACACACACACTCTTGCCCAAGGCCACACAACTAATAGACAGAACTGGGGACACAGCCTTATTTGCTTTTGTGTCCTTTACACATTCAACCTCATCTGCCCAGATGCAGATCCTGTGACTAGAGTAGACCTTGGTGGCTAATCTCAGAGATTTCTACCCTAAAACAGAATGGCTGGATTCACAGAACAGTGGGCAGTGGGTGATAAATGGGTGGATTAGTCAACAGTCTGGATGAAAATCCATGTAAGCTAGTCTTATGTAAGTCAAGAAAACTGGGATAGAGGAAAACGAAATGGGACGATGAACAGTGATGTTTCAGTGCCTCTGAAAAAAGAGCATTCTCTCCTCAGATTTTCACTGTACCATCCATCTTGGTTCTTGTTGAGATCGGTGACTGGTTTTTGTGTTGTTGCAATAGTGGTGTTGGGGATTGAGCCCAGAACCTGGCACAGGTAGGCACCTGCTCTACAATTGAGCTACATCTCTGAACTCTTTTCCAAAGACATTTTATTGATTGATGCTTGATTGATGACTTTATCAATTGGGAACATTTTACATCACATGTGTGGCAGTCAGAGGGACAGCTTGTAGGAGGCAGTTCTCCCCTTCCACCATGTAGGTTTAGGGATTGAACTCAGGTCATGGGGCCTGGCAGCAACCACCTTTATCCGCTGAGTTCACAGACTAATTGTTTATGTTTGAGACAGGATCTTGGCATTTTTTTTTTTTTGGCTACTTTATTGGGTTCATATACCTACCACTCTTCCAACCCTTATTCCACCCTAATGCCTTCCAACCCCCCCCCCCCAGAAGGTTAGAGGGGAAAGGGGGCATAGACCTCTTTAGACTACTTTCTGCTGGTTAGGGCCATTGGGTTCCTAGGGGCAATCTTCTTTATCAGAATATCCAGCAAACCAGCAATACCAAACACAGCAGCAGCGGGGACAACAGCAGGGCCAGCAGCCACCACAGTACCTTTCAGGTCGCTCCCATTAATACCCTCTCCAGAGTCCCCAAAATTAAACTATGTGCAGCTGGCAAAAATCACGCCCCTCCTAGTGCACGAGACAATCATAGTTAGTGATGTGATCAAACTAGAGCAGCCCATATCCTACACCTGGAATGGAAACAAAAGCGTATTCACATGACCATAACTGGGCTTTTAAAGAAATCAAAATTCTCACTACGACTCCTTATTTAGGCAAGGATGGCTTTGAACTTCTGATCCTCCTGCCCCCACCACCTCTTGAGTGCGTTTTGGGCATGTGCCACCACACCCAGTTTTATGGAGTGCTGGGGTATCATGCATGTTATGTGATCATTTCACCACATACCAGCCCCTCCAAAGACCCCATAGGAGCCACATCTAATTCAGCTAGGTGGTGGGGGGGGGTTGGAAGTGTGGCCTGAGCCCCCAGCCCACCCCTGGAAGATAGGTTGTTGGTAACGTCCCTGTGCCCAGAAGACTATCTCCGTGTCAGAGAGACTTTTTAAAGCCGAGCTTCATAATGGAAACACCGCTGCAACCTGCTATCAGCAAGAGCAATATTAAACTGGCCCAGAGCCAAGCGCCTGGCATGGAGCCAGTGGGGAGAGATTAGTATTGCAAGTAAGATTGTAGGCTTGGGGCCAGGAGAGGTGGTGTACCCCCACCCCCAACACACACTTTTTATTAAAAAATGATAATCAAAAGGAAAAGGGGTGGGATGAGCAAAGTCACAGAAGAATTCTTGTTAAACACATGTCACCTCACGCCCAGATAGTACTCCTGAGATAGTTACGTAAGTGTGCAAGCAGACCTGCCTGTTGGCAGTGGCTTGACCTTAAAAATGGTCTCCATAAGAACCCTTCCAGTCTGCCCCATTCCCATCTGGAGTGGGAGAGAATGCCCATGGAGCCGAACCGACTTCCTGCCACCCTGTTGCTTCCGGGGAAGCCTATGCGGTGGGTGGGTGGGTATAGACTGTGCCGTCTCTTCCCCTGTGGTGATGCCTCACTTCAGAACTCAGTAAGACCTGTGCAAGGCCATGCTTTCCGTGTGTGTGTGTGTGTGTGTGTGTGTGTGTGTGTGTGTGTGTGTGTGTGTGTGTGTATACATGTGTAGAGGCCAGCAGTCAGCATCATGTGTCTTCCTAAGCCATTTTCCTTGTTTTTTGGTGTTTATTTTTATTTTATGTGTGTGGGTGTTTTGCCTGCATTGTATATGTGCGCCATGTTCATATAGTACATGAAGAGGACAAAAGAGGGCGTCTCAGATCCCCTGGCGCTGGAATTACAGAGGATTATGAGATGCTAGGAATCACAGACAGGTCCTCTAGAAGAGCAGCCAGTTCTCTTAATCACTGAGCCATCTCCTTAGCCCCATCTCTACCTTATCTTTGGAGACAATCTCTAACTCAGGGGTTCTCAGCTTTCCTAAGGATGTGACCCTTTAATACAGTTCCTCATGTTGTGGTGAGGAACCACCATAAAATTATTTTCATTGCTACTTCATAACTGTAATTTTGCTACTGTTATGAATCTTCATGTAAATATCTGATGTGCAGGATATCTGACATGTGACCCCTGTGAAAAGGCTGTTTGACCCCGGGGGGTCGCAACCCACAGGTTGAGAACTACTGCTCTAACTGAGCCTGAAGCTCACTGATTTGGCTAGGGTTAGCTGGCCAGTAGTTCCAGGGATCCTCTTGTCCCCCCTAGCTCTCTATGCTGGGATTGCAGACACATTGATGTGCCTGGTTTTTTTTTTTTTTTTAGATGGGGAGGATTTGAACTTGGGTCCTCATGCCTCCAAAGCAAACATTTTACAAATACAGATACACTAGTCCTCTGTGATTCCAGGAGAGGGGCCAACTCTCAGAGTTACATCACGCAGTGGAGACCAGGTGGATATCCCAAGACCCCTCAGACACCCCCTGATCCTGGCACACAGCACTGACTGCCAGTAGTCTAAACCCCGCCATGGGCAGAGGTCTGTGGTCCAAACAACTCTCAGATACTGGATGGATACTCTGAAGTCCTGATTTCCCCCAGCCAGCGTAAGATAAACTGTGAGGAGGATCTCCAACCTACCCTGCTGAAAGCCGCCTACCTTCCAGAGGTTTGCAAGAAGCATTCAGACTGTTTCAAGGGCTCCAGTGCTAGAATTTTTTTTTCTATTCACTTTGTCTCTATCTCTCTGTAAATATTTACGTATTATTTTTTTCCCTAGAACACTTGGAGAGTAAGTTGCAGGCATAGTGACCCTTCACCCTTGAATACGTCAGTGTGTGTGTCCTAGGAACAAGGACTTTCCTTTACGTAACTGTGGTGCAATGATTAAAGCCTCCAAGTTTGACATTAACACAACAGTACCGTCTGCTACAGAGGCATGTTCATGTTTTGCCAGTTGTCCCAATAGCTTCATTTTGTCTTGTTTATTTGAGTCGGGGTTTCATGTAGCCCAGGCTGGCTTAAATTCTATGTTGCCGAGGCTAGCCTTGAACGCCTGACCCTTCTGCCACCAAGCTCCAAGTGCTGGGATTACAGGTACATGCTACCACGCCCCGTTATTCTGGCAAACACCTTCACTGTTGGTCTTCCAATCACAACCTCTTGTTGCCTGTAGTGACTTCCTCGTGTTTTTCTGTGTTTCATTCATTTTCACGATGTCGCTCACTCTCTTGGTTTTCTTCATTTAGATTCCTGCCATGCCTCTTCCACAGGAATTCTGTGGTAGTACTATGTGGTCTTTACGCACTCCCCAAATGTCCTTTGGTCAGCATTGATGGCATCCCTGTGTCCTTTTGTCTGAAATTTGAGAAGACTCTGGTGTTCATGTGGTGGTCATCCCAGAGCTGGTACTGGGGCCAGTGGGAGGGGTCACTGTCAGTCGGCACTCCAGCTGTTACTACAAAGTCACCCGAGGCAGAGCAGGAAGACTTCTGAAGCCTACTGACCCCCAACCTAGCCTCTAACTCTGGCAGAGTGCTGACAAGGCATTCATGGAGTCATTAAGTCAAATGTGCTGAGCTCCTGCAAGGTGGCTTCTGAGAGTAGACACCAGGGAGGCTGAGACAGGAAGAGCATTTGAGCCCATGAATTTGAGACTTGACTAAGGAGTTTAGTGAGATCCCATTTAAAAATAATAATAATAATAGGGCTGGAGAAATGGCTCAGAGGTTAAGAGCACTTGCTGCTCTTCCAGAGGTCCTGAGTTCAATTCCCAGCAACCACATGGTGGCTCACAACCATCTATCTATATTGAGATCTGGCCTGCAAGCATACATGCAGACAGAATACTGTATACATAATAAATAAATAAAATATTAAAATAATAATAATAATACTAAACCACCATGAAAAGGGTTGGGGGAGTGTGGCTCAGCTGACAGAATGTTTCCCTAGCATAAGTGAAGCCCTGGGTCCATCCCAAGCACTGTATAAACTGGATGTGGTCCTGCACACCACTAATCCCAGCATGTATACAAGGAGGGAGGAGAATTGAAATTCGGGGGCATCCCCTGCTACATAGATACCTTGGGTTTGGGGGGCATGGGGGAGAAGGAGAGGAGAAGAAGAAAGAAAACATAAAATCAGGACAGATAAAGATCTGATCATACCAACAAAAACAGGCTAAATTCACTAGCTTCAAGTTCACCTTTGGTCCCTAAGTGGATGGTCTAGCCTCTTAATCGAGTTTCCATTCTGGGCTGATGTGGTAACTCACTGGTAGAGCACTTACCTAAGTTTGATCCTTAGCCCCATAAGGGGGAAAACATATACGCATCCCCCTTCTCCATTCGGACAGTCAGGACCCTAGTTAAGGCCTTACTCCTTTTCAGAGAAGTCTCTCAATGAACCCACCTTCTCATAGCTGCCAGAGAAGCAAGGAATCTGACACAACCTGGGTATGACAGTCTCACAGTAGCTTCTGTTGCTAGGTGCAGGTCCAGACCCTGGTACCCACGGTGTCATCTGGCCATGGCTTCCCTCTGTGCTGTACATTCCTGGAATATCCAATGCTTCTAGAAACTTCAGCATCAGCATCCCTGTGAGCTTGCTAGACTCTCAGTCCCTACCCCAAAGCCACTGAATGAGAATCTGTGTTTAAGTAAGCAGGGTTCTCCTGATTCCCTCCAGTGGTTTATGTACACATTAAAGCAAGCGATTCATTAACAGAGCATAATGGAAGAGCATGTCCTAGGCAAGGAATTCAAGTCGTCCCTCAGACTGTGGTCTTTGCTCCTAGGAGATGACTCTCAAACTCCCTCTCTATTCACAAGATTCAGCCCTAAAAATCTATTTGAAGTTGGATTCCCTCCCCCAGATATTCATAAATAAAGAACCTTATTGGGAGAGCTTGATCTAATCCTACTTTTTTCTCACATAAATTTTTTCCAAACTTTGACATCTGCTACTGCTTGTTGGCTCACAAGATGCCACCTGCTAGCCGACACCCACCCCCCACCACCCCCCCCCCAAAAAAAGGAAAAAAGATTCAACTACCAACAAACATGCTGATTTAAAACTCAAAGTTTAAATACAGAGTTTGGGCCTACAAGATGGCTCAGCAGGAAAAGGCATTTGCTGCCAAGTCTGACCTGAGTTCAATCCCCAAAACCCACCTGGAGGAAGGAGAAAGGCAGTCCCTGATGCTTATTCTCTGACCTCCACACAAATGTCTTGTCAGGTACATGCCCCTGTACAT
>CAJQZJ010035090.1:665625-686103 GCA_907164525.1 Lophiomys imhausi | reverse complement strand
CACACACACACACACACACACACACACACACACACACACACACACACACATATATACTGTTGGTTCATAATATAGAACAGGTCAGTTCAACAATATATATATTCAAAACAAAAGTATTCATCAACTTTATTTTGTTTTTTTTTTGAGACCATGTAGCCCAGGCTAGCCTATACTTAAGTTTGTATTTACATGGCACATACTAAAAGAATGAGGGACTGGCCAGGTGGTGGTGCTGCACACCTTTAATCCTAGCACTGGGCAGTGGTGGGCAGATCTCTGTGAGTTCAAGGCCAGCCTGGTCTGCAGAGCGAGTTCCAGGACAGCCAGGACTACATAGAGAAACCCTCTCTGGAAAACCAAAAACTAAGAAGTATGAGGGCCTGGGGGTTGCATAGACAAGTGAGAGCCATCCAGCATGGTCCCTGTGTGCTTATAGTACTAAGGTACTTAGTGGAGCTTCAGTAATAACTGCTCATAAGTAGGACCCCCCCGCCACCATTTGGACTTACAGAATTCAACAAAATGAAAGATTTGTTGTCACCTGTGAAGCATATCTCTCCTCTCATCCAGACCCATGTCACCAAAACATGTATGCTGTCTCCCCCAGGTCAGTAGGCACATGGTTGGTTCTTCAAAGGGAAATCAGTGTAGCTCAGTGGTCAGACAGCTGACTACCATGTGTGAGGCCCAATCTGCACAAAACAATAACAATAATGATAAAGAGGGGCTGGAGAAGTAGCTCAACAGTTAAGAATATGTCTGCTCTTTCCAGAAGTCCTGGGTTTGGTTCCCAATACCCATATCAGGTGCTCACAACTACCAGTAACTCCAGTTCCAGGGGATCTAATGCCCTGCCTTGGCCTCTGTAGGCATGGTACTCATGTGTCCATACTCAGAGACATATATAACTAAAGATAAAACATTAAAATTTTTAATAAAATAAAATAAATCACAATGAGACTGTTGCTTCTTGCTACATCTGATGTTCCAAAACTTAAAAATCAGTAGATATTTGTTCAACCTCTCTTGGAGTGTTAGTGATACATTTAACAAATTAGAATCAACCAAGACAAACCACTGAGTAGAGGCAATGTTCCCTTGGCAATTCCATCACTTAGAGGCTAATGCCTCTGGGAGCCAAGGATTCAGTTAGAACCAAGTATCACCCCCAAATGAATTCATGATTACACAGCACTGCTTTACTAAATGCTTTCTAAGAGTCAGTATGATTGAGAGGTGAATTGGTGTGGGCCAGGCAGATGTGATGTAGGAGGAACCTCAGAGCAGGAGTCAGAGAGTACAGGCTGAAACAGTGAGCAGAGCATGGGGAGGAAGCTCCAGACCCCGAGGAGCATAAGGGACCTGGGCAAAGCCGGGAAGAGGGAACAGAAGACTTTGTAGACAGGCATACTTGGTCCGTAATCTTATGTCCTGTTGCTCAGCAAGGTTCCTTCACACTCATTATCTGCACAGATCTTGACAGCTTAGTGAACACTTCCAGATGATGGAATGGCCAGAAGGACTTCCTGGGGTCCCCTTTCTCCTTAGGCACAGGTTCAGGATTGCAACCACATATTTTCATTCCTGGGCTCTGATCTTCCTACCATAAACTGATATGTTCCAGTGGCACTGAAGAAACTGGCTTAGTTTATTGTGAAGACAACTCATGGGTAGGTGTATAGGTGGATGGATGGATGGATGGATGGATGGATGGATGGATGGATGGATGCATTGATGGATAAAGCAAACATAGATTTCAGAAGTTGATGGATAGATGGATGTAGATATCAGAAAAAGGAGTCCCATGGCTGTCTATATGAGAGAGATTAGAGGGCCTTTCATGGAGATGGATGGTAAGATACAGAGGCCATGGAATGCATGCAGCTTGTGTGACATGATGAGAGAATGAGAAAGATATGAGAGTATGATGGTCCCCACCTTGGGTGACTCAAGGACCACAAAGAGAACCAGGTTTAAACCTTAGAGTCAAGTAGGTTCGGGTAAGGGACATAGTGAATGTAGGTCTGAATGTGTTCATTTCAGTCCAACCAAGGTGGGCATGGTCATGTGACATAGATCTGGATGTCAGAAAAAGTGGCTGAGATATCCAAAAGGCTTACTGTGTTATTAGCAACCAAACATTAATGTTATTACAGATGTTACCTATAGTAGTGTGAACATGCAGAATTATCATGGGCTTGGACTCAATGGGAGAGCACTTGCCTAGCATTTATGAGGCCCCAAGTTTAGGGATGGAGAGAGAGAGAGAACCATGCTTATGGCTAAAACCAACTATTCTATTCCACTGTAAAGAAAAAGAAGTGGGGGGGGGGGCTGCTACTTAAAGATGACATCACACTCAACCCAAAGTAGAGGATTGGAGAGCAGAGGTAAGGTGGGACTAGGTGCCTCCCCACTGAGAAGAATCAAAATGAACAAATCCAGCCAAGGCCTGTGTCTGTGGCCCCACCATATCATGGTCTTGGCACGAGCTCCAAACACTGGCCTCCTCACCACCTGCTAGGCCAACCCTATCTTCCTCCTTGCCTGGGTTGGGAAGCTCCTTCTAGAGACTTCTACGGCTGTCTGGGGTGGGGACAAGTGGAGCTCAGCCAGGGTGATTTGCGTGGTTCCTGACTCTGTCTCTCAGGGATTTTACAACTCATCCACATAGAAGGGGGAAAAAAATCAAACAAAACACAGCCTACCAGGAAAACGTAACAGTTTGTTCCTTGATCTTGGTTTTTTTCCTGACAGTAGATGCAATCTCTTATGGCTCTTAAGTGGTTTTGGGCTGGTGCCCAAGGCATTGTTTTGCCCAGAGAGGCTGGGCAGGAATGAGCTGGATGGAGACACAGGCCCTGATGTATCTCAGGATACTCATCCAACTACAGAATGGAAACTAACTCTTCGGCCTCCAGTGAGCCAGGCTGTAGGCCTCATTCCTTTACTCACTCTCACATGGTGACCCCAGCCAGACCCCAGCAAGCCATCTGTCCGCAGCACTTTATTCTCATCCCTCAAGGCTGAGTTAGTAGAAAAGCCCATATTCGTAATTATTCTGTGTCAGAAACTCTGCCTCTGTGCAAAGCACTCATTGGGTGGGCCCAAAAAGAAAAAAATAATAATAATAAAGTTGAGGGAATCAGGAAACCAAAGTCACCTCCAGGAGACAGACACCAAACAGGGAAGGCTGGTGAAGGCCAGGCCAATGCTGGCCTGCCAGCAGTTCCAGGTTCAATATCAATTTGTCAACCTGAGAGAAAAACAGCCATTCCCGCTCCCAGAGACCACCTTGTGAACTGAAATAAGACCTGGGAGAAGTTGGAGCTATTTTAAGCGCAGCTTCTGAGATTTATTTTTGGATCCATTATTGATCCTACTGCAGGGAAACCATACACCGGTCCCTGTGCCAGTATCCACACCTGCCCATGGGAGCTGCTAGTCCTGTCTCCTGGGGCCATGTGTGGCCAAAGGAGGCTGTGGCCAGCCCAGAAGGAGGCTTTGCTCTGAGGCTGCTGTCTGCATCAAAATCAGAGCAACTTCTGAACAGTTACAGCTACCCTAGGAACCAAAATTTACAAGGTTTATTTTTTTCTTTCACCTTTAAAGGCCTTTTTTAGTTAATGAATCCAGCTGTAACATTTGTGACCCTGCTGAATGGCTGTACTTTGCTGCCTCGCCCATAATTAGTTGTCACGGTCTGGAGCGCCTGATTAGCACATTGTTGGTGGGGTTTTGTTATGCCTCCCCCACAACCTCCCCCCTACCTGCACTCCCCACCCCCTGAAACAGTCTTTCTCAACTTGGTCACTGAGTCACCTTGGCTATACTCTCTTCAGCTTCTTGACCACTAGCCTCAGTCACATGAGCCTGGGGATCACCAGGTTCGCCGTGGGGGACTTTGAGGCCTGGCTTGAAATAGTTCACTTCCCTCCTCCTCTTTTGCACAAGTTCCTTTTAGACTCGAACCCTGGATTCAAAGTGTCCCTTCCCTCAAAGTTATGGTTGTGAATTCCTATCTACCCCCAAATTCTCTTTTTCCTGTCTCCGCCTTACCACTATACCCAGCATCCTTTGCTCTTTTATCTCATTGTTCCCATTCTACCCAGGCATTCACTGGTGGCCTTTGCGTTGAACCTCGAAAACCTCAAAGCCATGGCCCTGAGTTATTTCTGCCCCTCCGTCCCTCAGATGGATTGTGCCAATCGGGTTTCTGTCTGTTGTTATAAAATTTCATAACCTTTGAGGTAGACGGAGAATAGAAAGCCCACATGTGTACCTTGGGGCTCTCAGAAGGTCGTGTTTGGTCACTGAGAGCAAAGTCTAGTTGTCTTTATTGGCAAATGTGAGCATCATCATGGCCTGGATGAGGAAGAAAGGGTTCTTGTGAATAGAGGATTGTGGGAGTTTCCTAGGCTGCCATACGGATGTCTTCAGCCAGGAGGTGGAACACGGTAGAAATGTTCTAACCTCGCTGTGCTGGGGGTCAGAAGTTGAACTCAAGGAGCCCATGGGGCTGGGCTCCTCCAAAGGCCTTCTGGAACATCCTTCTTTTCCTCTTCCAGCATCTAATGGCACCAAAAATTCCTTGGCTCATGACTACATCATTCCAGTCTCTTCCTCTGCCTCTGTATGGTGTTTTTCTCCTACTTCTCTTTATCTTCACTTGTCTGCATGCTATCCCCTTCTTATAAGGGTGCCCACTGTCGGATTTAGGGACAATCCTCTACCTGGGATTTCATCATAAGATCCTTAATTACATGGTCCGCGTCCCTGTTTTCAAAATAAGGTCTTTCTTGAACTTTCTGATAGACGTAGGTTGGGGAGGGAACACTGTTTACTCTAGGAGCATTGATACCTGTGGGGAAAGAAGGACCAACACACATCACACAAGCCACGAATCGCACTCCTGTGTTTCAGCCATGTGTGGAAACGGGTGTTCACACAAAAACCTGTCCACAGATGCTTTTAGCAACTCTCTCTCTGTATTCAGAGAAATAGGTAAACATCATCCACTCCATGGGAAACAATTCAACACAAGAAAGGCATGAACTCTGAGAGCCTGGACAACGGGAAGGACCAGGAAGAGGCTGTGCTAAGTCTCTCCCCAATGTTACGTTCTGAGTTCCCACTTGTCTGAGGCTTCTGTGAAGTGGTAAGAGTCAAATGTGCGTTCTTTCCTGCGGTAGGCAGACACGGTACCAAGTCCTCAGTGCCTGTTTGAGATTCTTTTTTTTTTTTTAATATTTTATTTATTTATTATGTATAGTGTTCTGTCTGCATGTATGCTTGCAGGCCAGAAGAGGGCACCAGATCTCATTATAGATGGTTATGAGCCACCATGTGGTTGCTGGGAATTGAACTCATGACCTCTGGAAGAGCAGTCAGTGCTCTTAACCTCTGAGCCATCTCTCCAGCCCTGTTTGAGATTCTTACCAAGCCCAAGTCATAGGATGGAGAACCTGTCTGTGATTTCCAGAGCTGCAGTGGATAGAAGATATTCTATGAGTTTGGCTTGGGATGAGGAGGCGGCTCTGTATTTTTTTTTTTCTTGGTTTTTCGAGACAGGGTTTCTATGTTTAACAGCTCTGGCTGTCCTGGACTCGCTTTGTAGACCAGGCTGGCCTTGAACTCGCAAAGATCCGCCTGCCTCTGCCTCCCAAGTGCTGGGATTAAAGGCATGCGCCACCACCGCCCGGCAGCGGCTCTGTATTTTAACTATTGTGGAGAGGCACAGCATAACTCAGTGGCTTGGAATACATAATGCTTTTGCAGAGGACCCAAGTTCAATTTCCAGCCCCCATATCAGGCTGTAATTCCAGCACCAGGGGATCTGATGCCCTCTTCTAGCCTCCAAGGGCATTTGCATCACATTCACGTATCCACACACAGATGCATATGCATATAACTTTTAAAATATTAAAAATGGCTGGGTGTGGTTGTGCCCCCCACCTTTAATCTCAGCACTCAAGAGGCAGAGGCAGGCGGATCTCTGTGAGTTTGAGGCCAGCCTGGTCTACAGAGTGAGTCCAAGACAGCCAGGGATTCAGAGAAACCCTGTCTTGTGAAGAAAAAGAGAAAAAGAAAAAAAAAAAAAACCAGCTCCGGAAACTGTGTGGTCTCACCCAGGAAGGGGCCAGGCTAAACAGTACTGGACTCTGCTGGGTGTTTCCCTGTACTCAAACTGAGAATACCCCAGCCATGGCTGTACTCACCCATAATCCCTACATGCAAGAGGAAGTATTGGGGGAGGGATCATGAATTCAGGGCCCAGCCTAACCTGTTAACAAGGTTCCGTCCTGGGGCAGGGATGGGGGTTATCACATAAGGGCTGTGATGTAGTTCAGTGGGAGAGCATCACCTAGCATGTACTAGGTTCTGGATTCTATCAGCAGCACCTGTGCCAAATTTCTCCTAAGCTCGATCTTCCAAGCCATCTTGGCAGAGAGTTCTATTTTAGTTAGTTTAAAATGCTACAGAAGGGTGGGAGGCCAGAACCCAGAGGAGAGGAAGGAGGGGACTACAATTGGGATGTAAAAACGAAAAGAAAAATTATACAGAAAATGGTTATTCAATGACTAATACAAGAATCAGGCCAGCCTCCCAACCTGATACCTCACTTTGTTGAATCTGCTCCCTCCAGTGATTCAAGATGTGAGAGTTCTTGCTGGGACATCATGGTGCACGCCTTTAATCCTAGCACTTGGGAAGCAGAGGCAGGTGGATTTCTGTGAGTTCGAGGCCAGCCTGGTCTTCAGAGTAAGTTCCAGGACAGCCAAGGCTATTATATAGAAAAACCCTGTCTGGAAAACAAAAAGAGATGTGAGAGTTTTTACTACTGCTTCTTGGCTTCCCAAGCCCCTTCCCAGTCATTGGAATACTCACCCAGATCTCAGCATCCCTGCTGGGAACTCTGCCAGCAGGCCATGCAGCAGACATTTCCTGTCTGCTTTGTAGTGTCTCTCCCCACCAAGGACTCCTGCCCTGCTAGAATGGGAGATTGCCACATTGCCTCCCCTCTCTACCTCCTAACCCAGCAGATCCTTCCCCAATGGAATCTTTACCCTTAGTAGACCTCTCAGGTCTTACTCCACATGGATTAATAGTGGTGCCATTTTCTTACCTCTCAGGAGTGTCCTCATGTGTCCATTACCCACTCTGGGGCTCCTCCATCCCCATACTCCTGGCTCCTTCCTAGATTCCTTAGCTTTGAAGTCCCTCCTCACTAAGTCTGTAGAGCTTCTACAAGGCAACCCCAGGATGGTAGCGTTTATATTTAGCAAACTCTGTGACACTCTGATTTTGATCTCTCAGCTCCTCCAAAAAACAAACCTGAGGTGGATAAAAGAAGAAAATCTTTCTCGTGTTGTATAGCATACTAGTGTTGACAACAATTTGTTGGGTTTTTAATGTTTCCAACACAGTGAAATGATAAATATTTAAGACAATGATTATTTCACTACCCAAATCTAATTGCACATTGTATTCATGTATTAAAATGCTATGCTGGGCTTCATAAATGTGTATGGTTATTAGTTTCAATTAAAATTATTATTATTTTTAGAAAGTCATGCTGAGTTTGAACCCAGTAGTAAAACATTTTCATAGCATCCATGAGGCCCTGAGTTTATACATATATAGGTACTATATATTTGTGGGGCTGGAGAGATGGCTCAGTGGTTAAGAGCATTGGCTGTTCTTCCAAAGGATTCGGGTTCAAATCCCAGCACCTACATGGCAGTTTGAAGCTCTCTGTAATTGCCAGGCATGGTAATGCACAACTTTAATCCCAGCACTAGGGAGGCTGAGGCAGTCGAATCTCTGGTGAGTTCAAGGCCAGCCTGGTCCACAGAGTGAGTCCAGGACAGCCAAGGGATACACAGAGAAACCCTGTCTCAAAACACCAAAAAAAATAATTATGTTATATATTTGTATATAATATATATTAAATTTTTTAATTGGTAAAGTAAAAGTTAGTAAAAAGGTAAAAGATTTATATGATCTGAAGAAAAACCAGAGTATTAAACAAACATTTAAAATTTAACAAAAGGCTGGGCATTTAGCCTGGTTGCCGAGTGCTTGCCTAGCAGGTGTCATGGGCTAAGTTCTATCCCCATCTCTATACAAACCAGGCATTATGGTGCAAGCTTGTAGTCCCAGCTTTTGGGAGGATCAGAAGTTCAAGGTTATCATCAACCACAAATATAACAAGTTCAAGGCCAACCTGGGCACCACAAGACCATGTGTTTAAAAAAATAGCAAAACAACAATGGAAACAGGAAGGTCCCTCAAACCTAATACCCTGGAAGTGAATTGAGCTGGTAGTGAAGCCAAGGGCAGCCTAAGGACAACAGAAACTGCTTGGCAACCATTTGTAGGTTCTCCACTTTCCAGGAACAGCATTTTCAGACCCTCTCAGGCCTTCAAGTTGCTTTGCTGCTCCCTGCTGGCATTGGGAAGCTGTTTTCCCTTCTGTCTGACCAAAGGCCTAATGATGCTGTCCACCAGAGCCCTCTCCAGAGAAGCACTGCTGTTTACCCAGCATTCCAGTCAGTCCACCCAGCCTTAATACTCCTAAAGCCTGGAGCCAGTGGAACATTTGATGAGGATTAAAATCAAAGCAGCTCCCCTCCCACTGCATGCCAGATGGGCCTCTGATTCTGCTCCAAGACCAAGGTCAGCTCACTCGTGAGTCTGCCGCCATTTCTGCCCCCAGGACTCCAGCACTGACCGCTGTCTTCAGTAGGCACCCCACCTTAGAGATTGTGGGTTAGTCCCTGGAGTCTCTGGGCCACACCATGCAGCCTTTGCGGGATAGGAATCCTCTTTTCCTCCTGTCACAACACAAACTCTCGGCCTAGTTTGAGCACCCATATTGGAGGCTCAAAACCACCTGTAGCTCCAGCTCTGGTCATGGGAAGTTCTCTTCTGGCCTCAGCTTCACTCATATAAACATATATTTTTTTTAAAGGGTGGTGGAAGGCAAACACTAACTCCTAAAAGTTGTCCTCTGACCGCCACACATGTGTCTGGACACATGAACTAATTTACATACTAATGCTTACACAAAATAATGCTTTAAAGGATGTAAAAATACATTGTATTAGAGATTACAAAGAGTAGGAATTGCCCGGTGGTGGTGGCTCACACCTTTAATCCCAGCACTCCGGAGGCAGAGGCAGGCGGATCTCCGTGAGTTCGAGACCAGCCTCGTCTACAAAGCAAGTTCCAGGACAGGCAGAGATACACAGAGAAACCCTGTCTCGAAAAAGCAAAAACAACAAAACAGAATGTAGGAATGATTTAGTTTGGGGGAAGATGTAGATTTATGCAGATGCTGCGGCCCATTACGTGAGGAAAGGAGGCATCTTTGAGGTTTGGTATCAGAGGACAGCTACAGTTTGGTAGCGTATGGATCTCACGTTCTCTATCGTGTGGTTTGACTAACTCTTGTTTTCAGTCTAGTCTTCACAAAATTCTGAGTCCCTAAGACCTTATCTTCCACAACTGAGAGGCCCGCTGTGGAACACACATAGTAGGGGCTTAATAAATATTTACCAAACCCACTGAAGGATTGTCCGGACCAGATCAACCTGTGAGCAGGTCTGTCGGGGGTTATCTTGATGGTCTTCACTGATGTGGAAAGACCCAACCTGAAAGTGGGCAGCACCATGTTGTAGTTTGGTGCATATAAAGAAGGCATTCTCTCTGCCCCTGGCTGTGGATGTGATGTGTCTGGCTGCCTCTGGCTCCCGACACTATGACTTCTCCTCAGTGGCAGACTGTAAATGGGAGAGATAGGCTATAAATTGGAATTATGAGCTAAAATAACCCCCCTCTCCCCGAAGTTGCTTATCATCAGGATATTTTATCACAGCGACAGGAATGAGACAGAGACAAGCTCAAGGAACTGGAAAAACAGCCCTTCTGCTATCAACATGCCTCCTCGCTGGCCTTTCTTGGTATGTCTTAATTAATCACATCCCAGATGCTGAGAATCTAGTGGAAGAGAACAGTAGCTTGGCTGGACCTCTCTGTCCCTTCAATTGGACTGAAGCATAAAATGAGATGACTGGTTGATTTTTCTCAAAATCCCTACCCATCAGCCTTCTCTAGCCTGCCTCCTCACACAGCTTCAACATAGTACAGGAGAATCAAGATTTAAATAGCTACAACCTTGGACAACACCCCCTCCCCTTTTTTTCTACTTGCACCTCAATTAAAAAAATAATAATAAAATATATTTTTTAGGATACGTTTATGTTTACAGAGAGATTGTGTGACAATACAGAGAGCTCTCATCTAAGCTTATAAAAAGTTTCTCCCACAAAGTGAGTCCAGGACAGCCAAGGCCACACAGAGAAACCCTGTCTTGAAAAAAACAAACAAACAAACAAAAAGTCTCTCCCATCGGGAAATGGGGGTTAAACTCACTGTCTCATGCAGCCTAAGAAAGCATGCTAGCACTAAGGTTCACCCTACATACGTGAGCGCGTGCACACACACACACACACACACACCCTGAGCTTGGACCTTAAACCATGAAAGTTGCTAATATAAAGAGTGGAAACTAGAATCCATCCATCTGGATTTACATGCCGTTTCCAATAGGCTTCAAATTCCATCTCCCCAAATCATAAAATTTGGAAGTGAAACAAGCAAATGGAAAAGTCTAGGAAGAGATAGTCCTGTTGAAGGAGAAAGCCAGATCGCTGGGGACAGGACACAGGGCAATAGACAGGAAGCCACGTCACCCTTCTCAGTCAGGACCATGTGACACAAAGTAGTTGTTCCTTGGGCATTCTCCCACAGTGAGATATGCAAAATTGCTGACCCCCTCCCCCCGTTTCTACCTTTCCTCCCTTGCCATTACATTGTTGAAAATCTTTGTATATAAATCTTTTCAGCTTCATTTAGGTGTCATTCTTTAAGACAAATTCTCAAAGTATACATTTCCTAAAGTGATTGTGTGTGTGTGTGCGTGTGTATACCTGTTGGTGTGTGTACATACGTGTGTGTAGATGTTCATACACACGTGAGCACATGCATGTGAAAGCTAGAGGTCAGTACTGGATATCTTCCTCAACTGTTCTCTGCCTCATTTTTTAGACTTAGGGGCTTCTCCTAAAACCTTGAATACTAGAAAATACACCTGAAGATATTGACTTCACGTGATTTCCTGTGTTCAGGCACTAGAAACCAACCCGGAAGTATTGAGTGCAGGGCTGAAGTCATGGTGACTTCTCCATACTTGGGGGCTTTGGCACAAATTAAGCATCTTATTATCAAAAGAGATGAGATTGTACAAAGGTTGCTCTTAAAAGAACACCTGAGCTACTGAACCAGGGATGAATGAACACCAAGTCTTAAGGGCGTGCTCGGTAGTGGCCAGAACGTACGTTTTATGAGTAACCAGAGAACCAGATTAGAAAGAAACAGGAAGCACTTTGGTCTTCTCAGATGGCTACGAAGAGTCAGTATTTCATCAGGGGGGAGCCTAGTTTGTAGAACCAGGAGCCGTGCCCTCCACTCTGAACTTTGTTGCTGACTGTATAACTGTAAACACTTTTTTTTTTTCCCCGAGACAGGGTCTGTCTGTCTAACAGAGCCCTGGCTGTCCTGGACTCAAATTGTAGGCCTTGAACTCACAGAGATCTTCTGCCTCCCGAGTACTGGGATTAAAGGCGTGCATACACTTTTGAACCTTGATTTTTCTCATCTGAAAACTGGGAATAATAATAGAGTTTTTTGGGGGGTGTGTTTTGTTTTGTTTTGTTGGCTTGTTGAGACAGGGTTTCTCTGTGTAATAGTTCTGGCTGTCCTGGACTCACTTTATAGACCAGGCTGGCCTCGAACTCACAGAGATCCACCTCCCGAGTGCTGGGATTAAAGGTGTGCGCCACTATGCCCAGCTAATAATAGAGAGTTTTATTCATTCCTCCTCTCCTCTTTCTTCTATAGCACTTTTTGTTGGGGTTGTGTTGGTGTTTTTTGTTTTGTTTTTTCTTGAGGCAGGGTTTCTCTGTGTGGCCCTGGCTGTCCTGAAACTCACTCTGTAGACCAGGCTGGCCTTGAACTCACAGAGATCCGCCTGCTTCTGCCTCCCGAGTGCTGGAATTAAAGACATACATTACCATGCCTGGCAATTACAGACAGCTGTGAACTGCCATGTGGGTGCTGGGATTTGAACCTGGGTCCTTTGAAAGAGCAGCCAGTGCTCTTAACTGCTCAGCCATCTCTCTAGCCCCTATCGCACATTCTTTATTCTGACTTTTATTTTGGGGAATAGCCTTGGTAACTTTTCAAGGGCAGGATCCAACTCTCACTGTCCCTGTAGTCTTCCAAGCCAGTCATAGCACCTGCCTGCAATGAGAGTTCATCAGCTGGGGCCCAAGCAGAAGACAGAAAGCAGTTATTTGAACAGGAGGAACGTAATATCAGGAGGTATTAATATCTGATAGAAGCAACTACCAAGATGAGACAAGAACATAAAGGTTACTCCCAGGGCTGAGAGAGAATGCCCGAGGAAGGACAAACTTTTTTTTTTTTTGGGGGGGGGGTTCAAGACAGGGTTTTTCTGTGTAACCCTGGCTGTCCTACAGTCACTTTGTAGACCAGTCTGGCCTTGAACTCACAGAGATTCACCTGCCTCTGCCTCTACTTCCTGAGTGCTGGAATTAAAGGCATGCACCACCAAGCCCGGCTGGAAGGGCAAGCTTTGAAAGGAGCCTTTCTCCATGGCTAAGTTGCCAGATGCTGACACCCAGGATAACAGAGGTGTTCCTTAGGCTGCCTGAACAACAGATGGGTGTCAGTCACTGAACAACAGAAAGTCCTCGGGGACACAGGCAAGGTGAGGTTAGAGGCCAGGTGTGCCAAGGGAGTTGGCACACACTACCAGTGAAGGTTAAAATGCACACGGTGCATGCATCAGGAGGGCCAGAGTGAAGTGGTTCCTGGGCTGGCAGCCAGGAACACAAGGTCATTGAGTAACTGCCCTACAGGCACATGGCAAGGCAGCAGAACATCCCTTCCCACACACCAGCCAGGATTCAAGCCTGAAGGAGACCAACCCTTTTCCCAATAGTATCCCTGTATCACCCTCTATTGACAATGACAATGCTTGAGTACTACATGCTCTATAGGGGAAATGCTCACATGGTCCTATCCTTAGAGCTGAGAAGCATAGTGGGTGATTTTTTGTTTGTTTGTTTGTTTGTTGAGACAGGGTTTCCCTGTGTGGCCCTGGCTATCCTGGAACTCACTCTAGACAAGGCTGTCCTGCCTCTCTCTCCCCAGTGCTAGGATTAAAGGCTGTGCAACCACACCCAGCTATTACAGACAGTTTTGAACTATCATGTGGGTGCTGGGATTTGGACCCAGGTCCTTTGGAAGAGCCGCCAGTGCTCTTAACCGCTGAGCCATCTCTTCAGCCCCACACCTCCCTTTTTAAGTCCTAATTACAGTTGAGTAAATGGATTAGTCAATAAAGTACTTGCCACACAAGCAAGAAGACCTGGGTTGAGTTTACATCACCAGCGCCCCCGTAAAAGTTGGGTTTAATGGCACTCATTTGTAATTCCAGTATATGTGTGGGGTGGCAGAGAAAAGGGGATCCCTGGAGCCCTCTGGCCAGCCAATGGCAAAATGGGTGAGATCCAGGCTCAGTGAGAGACCCTGTCTCAAAAGGTAGAGTTGAGGGTCTAAAGAGATGGCTCAGCCAGTAAAAGCACCTAAGATGCAAGCATGAGGACCTAAGTTCAGATCCAGCACCCGAGTAATTAGCCAAACATGGTTTTGTGCTCCTGTAACCCCGGCTGGATCCCCAGAGCCTGTGGGCCACCAGCCTTGCTCCAGGATCAGTCAGAGATCCTCAGGTCTCAAGGGAGTGAGGCAGAAAATGATAGAGCCAAACACCTGGCATCACCCACAACATACACATGCCCTCACAACCGACACACATACATGCTTAATCTTTTTTTTTGTTTGTTTGTTTTTGTTTTTTTTTTTTTTTTTTTTCGAGACAGGGTTTCTATGTTTAACAGCTCTGGCTGTCCTGGACTCGCTTTGTAGACCAGGCTGGCCTCGAACTCGCAATGATCCGCCTGCCTCTGCCTCCCAAGTGCTGGGATTAAAGGCGTGCACCACCACCGCCCGGCTCATACATGCTTAATCAATGAATCTTTTAAAAAACAATAGGAGAATTGATAATGACAGAAGACACCTGATATTTTTGCTGTGTGTTCTCTCTACCTCTCTCCCTTCCTCCTTCCCTCTTCTCTGTCACATACACTACACTACACTACACACACACACACACACACACACACACACACACACACACACACACACTAATTACATTAGTTAAAGCCACTCAGCTTGCCAATGGCCCTCTTAACACCTGCCTACAACCCTTTCTTTAAATCCCATAGATTACACCAATGAATGTCAAACCACTTCGTTTCTTTTGTAATTTACTGTCTAGAAAGCCCCTCAGGCATTCTGTTTTGTCTCCCTTCTCCTCTTGGCTTACACTTGAGAGTGAGAGACCAAGTCTGGCTCCCACAATCCCTCAAGTCACAACTGGTTTCTCCACTCAGACTTGAATGGTTCGCCCACTGTCTTGTTTCATTTCAAGGCAATCCAGCTGTCCACCCCAGACAGTAGGAGTGCCCAGAAGCAATGGACTGCAAGAGGCAGTGGGAGGAACCTGGGTTCATCTAAAAAACCAAGCTTTCTATGCCTATGAGGACTGAGCATCAGGCCTCCCAGGGCAGGCTAGAGGTTCATCTCCCCTGACCAGCCTAAAAGCATTTGTCCACAAGGCCTCTAAAATTAAAAGAGTAGGCATTCATCGGGCTGAGGAGATGGACCATTGAATAGGATACTTACCCATAGCACCAACATAAAAAGCTGTGTGTGGTGGTTTGAAGTGCCCGGAAGTGGATGCAGGATGATCCCAGTGGCTCACTGGTCAGCCTATCTAGCTTAAGGTACACTGAGCCCCAGATTCAGTGAGGCACCCTGTTTTAAAAATAGGTAGGCACTCGGGAGGCAGAGGCAGGCGGATCTCTGTGAGTTCGAGGCCAGCTTGGTCTACAAAGCGAGTCCAGGACAGCCAGGGCTACACAGAGAAACCCTGTCTTGAAAAACCAAAAAAAAAAAAAAAATAGGTAGGCATCAACGGAGGAGCTATGGCTTGTCCACATCATGCACATATACGCCAAAATAGAGGAAGAAGGAGAACAGAGCCAGACAATGGAGCAGACAAACAGCAGACTTGGTAGATAGTTTCCGGGATGACCACTGAGCTAAAAATGTTCACCTGACTCAGGCGAAGAGCCCGTGGGTGCTGCCCTTCGGAGGGCTGTGCTAATAGCAATTGTGCATCAAAACCAGTGTTGGTAGGGATCTGCCATCTTGTTCTTTCAAAATACCCCATCCTCTGTGGGAAAGTGCAGTGGGATCCGTGGTAATGGATGATCCCCTGAAGTGAGATGGGGTGCAGATACTTCTTCCAAGGACAAAGTGACTTTCCAAACCTGCTTACCGTCTTTTCAGAAACTGCCTCATCACTTCAGTCCAAAATGTGCGTGCGTGCGTGCATGTGTGTATTCACTTGTGGCAATGCAATGATTAATAAATGTTCTAGACCAATAGAACCTAGCCAGACTGTATCCTGTTTACATAACGAAATCACACTCTTAAGTGATCAGGAAAAGGACACGTTTGAGTTGGGGATGTGGCTCAGTTGGTGGTGAGGTTGCTTAGCATATGTGAGGCCCTTTTAGTTCTAAGACCAGGCATGGTGATGCAAGTGTGTAATCTTAGTACTGGGAAGGTGGAGGCAGAAGGATCAGGAGTTCAAGGTTGTATGGGAGCCTGGGAACAACAAAACCCTGTCTCAAGGAAAAAACCTGGCCATGGTGGTGGTGGCACATGCCTTTAATCCCAGCACTCAAGAGGCAGAGGCAGGTGGATCTCTGTGAGTTCAAGGCCAACCTGAGTTCCAGGACAGAAAGGCCCTGTATAAAAAAAGAAAAGAGAGAGAAAAGAAACAATATGAAAAAAAAAGAAAGAAAGAAAATATTTAAGCCTAGGCAAAGAAACGGGTTTGTGGTTTATTTTCTCTTGGCTTATCTCTGTTTTCTGCAGTGAGAGTGTATTATTTGTGAATTAAATATGTATAAAAGTTAATGAGGGGTTGCTGAGATGGCGTACCAGGTAAGGGCATTTCCTGCCAAACCTGAGAAGCTGAGTTAGATCCCCAAAATCCACATGGTAGAAAGAGAGCCAACTGGAACAGCTTGTCTTCTGACCTCCACATGGGCACCATGGCTTTCATATACACACACACACACACACACACACACACAAATAAATGCAATAAAATTTAAACATTTTTTTAAAATTAACAAAAAGGCACATGTAGTTTTCTAATTTTGGGCTGTGTCTCTGCTTTTTGTCTCAACTCTCACCAGACCCTCCCAGCCTCTGCTCAGATGAGCTGCCAGTTTTCAATTTTTGGAAACGATTTATTTCCCTATTCTTGAACTTCTAAAAACAGCCCATTTTTTTTTTCATCTACCCCCCAGCATGCTGTGACAGATGCTACACCTGACTCTGACGTGACAAAACCTACATGAGGAATAGAAGCCTGTCGTGATTTTCGCACTTTCTGTGGCAGGCAAAGCTAGGGGGCGTGGGGCCATGAGAAGATGCGCTGTTTGGTGTCATGTTGCCTTAGGCATGGATGTCCTAACCACGGGCACTCAGCAAGGTGTCACCCACTAAGCTTTATGCTCTGTCCTTTCAGATTTTTGACAATGAAGCCAAAGACCTGGAGAGAGAAGTGTGCTTTATCGATATCGCCTGTGATGAAATTCCAGAACGCTACTACAAAGAATCTGAGGTAAGTGCTCAAAATGGAACCAATTATGTGGCCATCCATTTGTTCATTCCACAATGATTTGTGAAGCACTTCCTGTCCTAGGACCCTTCCACCTGTCTCTATGTTATTTTGGTTTAGTCTCGACCTTTCACTGGGTTCTTCAAGTTTGTTTGTTTGTATGGGTGTTTTCTGTACATCCAAATTGCATGCAGTACCTGTAGAGGCCAAAAGAGGGCATCAAATTCCCCTGGAGCTGTTATTGATGGTTCAGAACTGCCATGGGGGTGCTGGGAATTGAACCTAGATCCTCTGGGAGATCAGCTAGTGATCTTAACCACTGACTCATCTCCTCAGCCATCTCTGGGTACTCTCAAAATGAAGTCCCTGAGGCACCACCCACACTTTGTTTCATTTGGTCCTCCTTAACGTCTCGACTCTATCCTCATCTCATTTAACATCAGGATCCCTGGAGCTAAGCATCCAACACATTGGCGTTTCTGAACACAGCAGCCTGTCCGTGTGAGGACACAGACAGTATTTCATTTCTGTCTTTGGAGTTTAACATAAAGAAGATCCTCAATCAAGCCTCAAAACTTTGATGGCTCATGTTGGCCCAGAAACCATCCTCCTAAAATAGCAGGCACCTTCCTGAGGGCTTCTTTTCTTGGCCGAGAATACGTGAATGAGAACATTTCCCCCTCTGGCTTGCCCCCTACCAGACTCTGCCATCTGCCTTGCCTCTCCCCTTTGTGTCATTGTTGGTGCTAGTCATTATTTATGTCCTGTTAGTCTCTTATTAATGGCCACTGAGGGAACTTGAGGGACCAGCTTGTAAACAGGCTCCCAGCCCTGGGATGACAACAAATTCAGGGCTATTTTTGGTGTTTACCTACATGCAGCCAATCATAGTATGCTTAGAATCTTGAGCTATATAACACATGGACCTTGAAGCTTTTCTCTCAGATTCATTAAGGTTGATTGAATATGTCATGCATAAACCCATTAAAAGTAAATTCTGGGCTACTGAGACGGTTATGTGGTTTAAGGTGCTTGCAGCCAACCCCTGACACCCTGAGTTTAATCCCCAGGACCCACCTGGTGGGAGGAATACAGAGAGACTCCCAAAAGAAGTTGTCCTCTAATTCCCATACCTACACTGGGCACACAGAGACACAGACACAGACACACACACAGACACACACACACACACACACCACAAACAAACAAATAAATAAATAAGAAATGTTGAGTTTTTTTTTTTTTTCAACATGAGTTCCAGTAGGTTACAAACTGGACTGCCTTGTGGTATAGATCTTTGCCTCCCTATTTGAGAATTTGTTTGGCTAGAAAGCCTGACTTGGTTTTAGCAGATTCCCAGCTGCTTCTTTGGAGACTGGAGTTCATGAGCTTCAGTCCCTCAGAGGGCTGGAGAAAAGCCATTTTGAATCACTCTGTGTCGTGCACTTTCATCCAAAGGCTCAGCATGTTGTTGTCATCAACTTTGTTAGACTCTGCAGCCAGCCACACCTGTTGGAGCTGGAGAGATGGCTCAGCAGTTAAAAGCACTGACTGCCCTTCTAGAGGACCCAGGTTCGATTCCAGCATTTTCATGTGGCAGCTAGCAACCATCCCTAACTCAGTTACATGTCTGAAGGCCTCTCTGACCTCTATAATGCACATGATGTACAGATAGTCATGCAGGCAAAACACTCATACACATAAAACAATAAGAAATAAATAAATCTCAAAAAAATTCAAAAGTAAATAAAATTTAAGGGTCCGGATATATTTTTGCACATTTAGGAGGTTGAGGCAGGAGGAGTTTGAGGCCAGCCTGGGCATTAGAAAGAGACCTTGTCTCAATAATACCAGAAAGAAAGGGAGGGGGTACACAAGAGAGGCAGGGGAAGGGATGAGTAAATTATATTTACAAGTTGGTGTGTGTTGGTGGCCAGTGGTTGAGATCTGTGATCGTCCTCAATCCCTCTTTACCTTATTTTATTTTTTTAAGATTCATTTTAGTTTATTTTTGAACTGTGTATGTGTGTGTGCATGTGTGTGCATGTGCACATGTGAGTTTACGTGACTGTGGAGTCCAGAAGAAGACTTCAGGTGTGTACCAGCCATCTGACATGGGTGCTAGGAACTGAACCCAGGTCTGCTGTGCACATGTACATAACCACTCCAGCCCTCTGCCTTAGTTTTTGAGTCAGGGTCTCTCACTGAGCCTGAAGCTCACTGATTTGGCTGGACTAGCTGGCTACGAAGTCCTCTTGTCTTCACATCCTCAGACTAGGGTTACAGCATGAGCCTCTGTGCCTGGCTCTTTTACATGGGTGCTGAGGACTCAAACTCAGTCTTCCTGCTTGTGTGGTGAGTACTTTACCAGCTGAGCCATCTCCACAGCCCCTGAGCCTTCTTCAAAGCTCATCCCAAACATGGCTTCCCTTCAGCGAGCTTTCCTGAGGACATTGCCCCCTGAAACTCCTCTCTAGCCTGTGGCTTATAGATCACGCTGTCTTCTGCTACTTGCTTTCGATCACATTAGCTTATGCCAGCTTAATCCCATTGCTCGAGCTTCACACAGATGAGAACTCTCATCTTCTTCATTCTCATATTTCACCAGCTACTTTAACACCAGCTCCAAGCAGATGCTCACTCAACAGTTATTGAAGGAGTGAGCGAAGGCCAAGGACTTTGTCTTTCCTTCCAACAGCAGTAATTTCTGAGCAAGTGCCATCAAAGAGAATGGATCTGTTACCATTAAACTACCAGTTGTGAATCAGTTCTTTTTCCTTAGTCTGAGACTTACTGTCTTACGGGCTGCTCTCCAAGCGATCCTTGCAGCATCATAAGCAAGGACACATGCAGAAGCTGCTGGGGGTTTCTTGGGTTGTGGGGCCTCCAGCAGGAGATGTATTTTTTTGATGCTGGTAAATTTTTTTTTTTTTTTTTTGGTTTTTTGAGACAGAGTTTCTCTGTGTAGCCCTGGCTGTCCTGGACTCACTTTGTAGACCAGGCTGGCCTCGAACAGATGCTGGTAAATTTAGAGTAGGTTTCTCTGGGGCATGCTTTCCACCATTGTACTGACACCGTCACCCAGGCCAAAGGAAAAGTCAGAACTTTCTCTTTTCCCATTTCCCCTGGAAGCCTCTGAGCCTCTCTCATTAGGGTGACCAGAGCTGGGAATTTTCCACTGGCTGGCTCCTGCCTCACAGCCCTCTTGCCACCACTAACTTACCACTATTCAGAGGGATACTTCAGGGACTCAGAATCAGCTGACGGCCCCACCAAAGGTTCTGGATAATTCTCATCCTGCAGAGTTCCTGTTTCCTTCCCAAATCCATAGCCCGAGCAGCAGCTCTTACACTCCCAAAACCTCTTACACTCAGTTCCATTCTTCTTTTCTAACTTTTCAATTTTTTTTTCTGTGTATCTGTGTATATATGCATGTGTGTATGTGTGCATGTGCGTGTGTGTGCCCCACATGTGTGTAGATGCCAGCAGAGGCCAGAAGAGACATTAGATCCCTGGAGTTGCAGGCAGTTATGAGCCACCTGAACAGAAAGTGCCCATAACCACTG
>CAJQZJ010035090.1:648782-665615 GCA_907164525.1 Lophiomys imhausi | reverse complement strand
ACCCACATAAAGCCAACAGTTCTTGTGACAACATATGCCTGTAAACACAATAGAGAGCAGAGATAGGTGGATCCCCAAAACTCACTGGACAGCCAACAGAGACGGTGGGTGAGCACCAGGTTCGGTAAGGTAGAGAGCAGCCAAGGAGGGACACCCAGTGTAGACCACTGACCTCACCTGCGCTCACACATGCACACACACACACAAAATTGGTGTGGATTTGGGGGATAGAGCACCTCTATTTAGCAACACAAACACAGAGACCCAGCTGTCTATGAAATTCAAAACATTCTTTGCCCCAAGTCACATGTCCTGGTACATCGGCACCAGCAAGCAGCAGAGAGGGTGACGACAAGCTCCACAGTCTTTACTCACTAGGATGCTGCTACACGGCTTCTTGCTTCTGCCAAGATTTCCGTCCTGACTCTGTAACACCCTGCCAAAATTTCAAGGTGAAGATCTCGGTGAAGGAGAAATGGACTTTGTGGAGCGCACCATCCAAGAGACCCGTCCATAGAGCCGAGGCCGCAGTTCCAGGGGACCAAACCTCACTCCCAGCCTGCAGAACTAGCCTTCCCTGGGCAGTCTCAAAGTCAAGTTCCCAGAGACCTCATATCAGGCAGAGGGTGTTGACCAGTGTTGCATCTTGCCTGGCCACCTAGTGAATTGCTTCATAATTTTGGCTTCCATGATGACTGCGCCCAGAAGAAATAGTACGTTTATTGACCTCCTCGGTGCTGCCCCTGCAGCTCTTGGTCTGAGGCACCAGCTAGCCAGGTGGAAGAGGCATGTCTTATAAATTTCAGATGCTCCCAGTACTAAGGGGGAAGGGAAAAATAAATGAGACTCCCTAGTCAAGAAAGCAGAGGGTGAGCCAGACATGGTGGTATACCCACTGATCCCAGCACTCAGTAGGCAGAGGCAGGTGGATCTCTGTGAGTTCGAGGCCAGCCTGGTCTACAAAGAGAGTCCAGGACAGCCAGGTATACCACAGTGAAACCCTGTCTCAAAAAAGGAAAAAAGAAAAGAAAGTGGAGAGGGAGGAGAGGGAAAAGGTGCTGTGGTTTTGTTGTTATTTGCTTCCTTGGTTTTTTGTGGGTTTGTTTCTAGATTTATTTTGTATGTATGAGTGTTTTGCCTGCATGTATGTACAGGACCACGTGTGCAGTGTCCAAGGGGGCTGGGAGAGGGCATCAGATCCTCTAGAATTGGAGTTACAGAGGGTTGTGAGCTGTTATATGGGTGCTGCGAACTAAACCCAGGTCCTCTGGAAGAGGATCAAGTGCTCTTGAACGCTAACATCTCTCCAACTCTCTACTACCTCTTGATCTGGACTTTGTTGTTGCATATGAAGGAAATTTCTCTCCCTATCATCTTAGAGAATGTAAAAGTGTTCATCTTACTGATGATAGAACTTAGTCATTTTAGTGGGCAAGTTTAGATTTTGAACTTGAATAGCAATGAAGAGGAGTCACATAGGGCTCAAGAGCTGGGGCTGGAGAGGTGGCTCAGTAGTCAAAAGTGCTGGCTGCTCTTCCAGGGGACCCGGGTTCAATTCCCAGCACCCACATGGCAGCTCACAACTATCTGTAACTCCTGTTCAAGGGGATCCGACACCCTCACATGCAGGCAAAACACCAATGTACATAAAACAAAAAGAAAAAGAGTATTTGCTGTTTTCATAGAAGACCCAAATTCAGTTCCCAGCACCCAAGTCAGACACATGCACACGCATTCACAAACACAAACACACACACAAATAAATAAAAACAGAGCCGGGCAGTGGTGGCGCATGCCTTTAATCCCAGCACTTGGGAGGCAGAGGCAGGCGGATCTTTGCGAGTTCGAGGCCAGCCTAGTCTACAAAGTGAGTCCAGGACAGCCAGGGCTACACAGAGAAACCCTGTCTCGAAAAACCTAAATAAATAAATAAATAAATAAATAAATAACAAAATACAGAGTCACATGAGGCTGTTCCAGTAGTGTGGCCCCCTCCTGTGGCACGGTGGAACATATGATGGGGAAATGGGGATCTTTAGATGGAATTTGATTTAGGACTTTCTCCTTGGACTGAGATGACCCTTAAATCCCGGTCTCTTGGTCCCTGGATTTTAGTCTCCCTGGCCCAAAGCATCATTGGCAGCTGGTTCATCATTCACAGCAGTCTAAAACGTCTGTTGACTCCACTCTTAAGGGAGAGAAAAGAGAACAAAGACACATCTAACTTCTCCAATAACTGTCAAGGGTGAGAGATTAAATGCTGTTTGCTAAGGACAGGCCACCAGAAAGAGAACGGAGACATCAGAGGAGTAAATACTGCTGTCCTCAGCTGTACCCTTCCAAACCTCTCAGCCTTCTCAAATTAAGATATTTTCATTTGGGTCTGTATCTTGGTGGTTGAGAGTGTTGAAGATTCTCAGTTATCTCCAAAGGGCCATGTTGGACGCAGCTGCCTCATGCTGGGACAGTGGTTAAGTTAAATCTGTTATTGTTGTCATTGCCCCTCCCCCAATCTGTTTCTTTCGGAGAGAACACAGCTGTTTGGGGATGGGTTCCCAGTGCCTCCTGGGTAGTAAGAGGAGTCACAATTTTCTTACTGTGTAGAGAAGAGAGAAGTGTTCAGGGCCACAGTGGTCTCCTGAGGAAGCCATGGATAGGAAGCCAGCAAAGGAAGAGATATTGAAGGGAAGAGTCTTCAGCAGCTGCTGCATTGCTGGACCTGGAGCCATGTCACCAGGCTCTGGGTGATGTCACTAGGCTCTGGGTGGTGCTAGTGTTGTTAGAATCCAAGACAGAACTGGGTGTGGCTCAGTGGCATGGTGTTTGTCATGTCTAGCATGTGCAGAGCCCCTGGTTCTATCTCTAGCACAGAAAGGAGTGAGGGAGGGAAGAAAAGAAATAAGGAAGGTACTGTTGGTGGTTGCCCAGATATAGGTGGGAAGGAAGGAAGGAAGGACGGCAGGCTGGTCTTGCCATCTCTGGACATAGTCTGAGCAGCCAGTCCTAGACAACCCTGAGAATATATCTCAGCATAGATTTGCTCTTCTTCTTCCTCAGCAGCTGGAACTATGCAAGTGTCATTTCCCCAGGGGTCAACATAGGAGGTCCTCTGCTACATAGCAAGTTTGAAACCAGCCTGAGTTCCATGAGACCTTGTGTTCATAAGAGATGAACTAACAACCCTCATGATATCCCAGAACTAACATCCCTAATCCCAAACCGGGCTGTTGTTGAAGTAGTGTTTGTGGTGTTTATACCACAGCAGAATGGTATTATCAGTATGTGCCGTACCTATCCTTCATAAATGCTTTATCTCACTAGCAACATGGGTGTGCCATCTTCCTGGGTCCCTCACACATCTAGCAGGTGTGAAGTGGCTCTATAATGTGCTATCTTTTCTTTCTCCAAAATTTTAGTTACGAGCTGGGCATGGTGGCTCACGCCTTTAATCCCAGCACTTGGGAGGCAGAGGCAGGCGGATCTCTGTGAGTTTGAGGCCAGCCTGGTCTACAAAGCAAGTCCAGGACAGCCAGGGTTCTGTTACACAGAGAAACCAAAAATAAAAATAAAATAAAAATGTATTTACATGTGGGAGGACAGGGTGGGACGTGTGCAGGGGTATGCCATGTGTGTGCAGGTGCCCACAGAGGCCAGAAGAAGGTGTCAGATCTCCTGGAATTACAAGTGGTTATGAGCCACCGGACAAGAATGCTAGGAACCAAACTTGGGTCCGCTGCAAGAGTATCAGGTACTCTTAACCAATGAGCCATCTCTCCAGCCCCCTCTATTTTTTCTAAAGTAGGGTCACACCTTGTATCCCAGGCTGGCCTTAAACTTCTAATCTTACTGCCTCAACCTCTCAGTTTCAGGATCAAAGGCATGAGCCATACTCAGCCTGCCATGATTTTTACTCATTATATTGTTAGCCATCTGGTAGACCTTGAAGGTGGCTCATTCTTTCCCTGGTAGTAGTCATAAATCTCTTCTGTCTGCTCCAGTGTTTCTGGAGAGTTGGTTCTTCGTCTATGTGTACATCTGCATGTTTCATGTGTGTGAGTATATAGTACACGTGCGTGGTAGCCACAGTTCAATGTCACATGTACTTCAATCACTCTCCACCTCATTTTTTTTTATTATATACATTCATCTGTTTAATGTGTGTGTCCATTTACATAGAGGTCAGAGGATAACTTGTAGAAATCAGTTCTCTCCTTCCACTATACGAGTCTCTGGGATTGAACTCGGGTTTTCAGGCTTGGCAGCGAGTGCCTTTATCTGGTGACCCACACCATCTACCCACCTTCCTCCACCTTGCTTTTTAAGATAAAACCAGACACGATGATATGTGCCTATAATCCCAGAAATTGAGAGGCAGAGAGAAGGATCCCTGGGGCTCACTGGCCAGCCACTGCCACCTGTCTGTTAGCTCCTATAAAGTGGAGGACCATTGAAGACACCTGGTATTGATTTCTGGCCTATATGTGCAAGTGCATGCGCACACACACACACACACACACACACACACACACACTCCAAAGGCCAAGAAACTACTGAGCTTGTTATACAGTTATAACTCAAGCTCACAGTTCCTGGTCAGACAACTCACCGTTACATGAAGAGAGGCCTGGCTTTGGGAGGACACTGGGATGACCACAGCACCACACTTCATCATCATCATCATCTGTCTATTTTCCCTTCAGAAGCATGAATGGAGAAATGAAATGAGGTACCACCAAGGCAAGGACTAGCTCAGTCCTTGTCAAACAGCAAACATTTATCCTGGTTTTATTTCTGTTTCTGTGATTAAAAAACCCTTTGCTAGCCGGGCAGTGGTGGCGCACGCCTTTAATCCCAGCACTTGGGAGGCAGAGGCAGGCGGATCTCTGTGAGTTCGAGGCCAGCCTGGTCTACAAAGCGAGTCCAGGACAGCCAGGGCTGTTATACAGAGAAACCCTGTCTCGAAAAACCAAAAAAAAAAAAAAAAAAAAAAAAACCCTTGCTAAACGCAACTTAAGGGAGAGAGGGGTTTGTAGCAGAGAAGTCAAGGTGACAGGAACTTGAAACAGCTAATCATATAATATCTGCAGTCTGGAGCAGAGAGTAACAAATGCACACAGATGTGCTTGCTTTTTTCTTTCTCATACACCTTGGACCAACAGTCTAGGGGATGACACCACCCACAGTGGGCTGGATCATCAAGACAATCCTCCACAGACAAGCTCACAGGCCAACTGGATCTAGACAGTTCTTCAATTGAGACTCTCTTCACAAGTGATTCTAGGGTGTGTCTAGCTGACAGTTACAAACTAACGAAGCTGGAGAAATGGCCCAGCAGTTAAAATCCTACTGCTCTTCCAGAAGATCAACATTCTACTCCTAGAGTACACACAATGAAAAGTAGCAAAAGATGAATCTTTTTTTTTTTTTAATTTAAACACTAACCATCACAGCACTTGAAAAGGATTTCCTCGCGCTTTGACTCTGTTATTGATCTGCAGAAGAGATGCAGAGCCTGTGGCTCTAAGCAAGCATGGCCATTAAGTGGCACTCTGGACGTTTGTTTGCATGGTGCTGTTCAGTCAGCAGCATGAGTCGGGGAGATAGGCAGAAATGTGATTCTGATGACAGGCCCAGTTTCTAAACTCTCAAAACCCTCCGCAACCTCATCAAGATGCTTCAGAAACTAAAACCATTTGCACTGCATAGAGTTACCAAAAATGTGTTCTTACTTCTCTTGTGGCTTAACTTCATTCCAGATGTCATGTATCTGATTCAGCATTTCTAAGAAACCTTAGAACTTAAATTCACTGTTATGCCAAGTTTGGGCAATCTGTTCCTTCAAGTCCCAGGATGGTGCCTACCTTAGCTCATTTTCTTATTCTACAGCAGAATACTACAGACCGGTTAATTTATAAACAATAGACATTTATTTACTCACAGTTCTACAGACCAGGATGTCCAAGGGTATATTGCTGACATCTGGTGAAGGTTTATGTTGCTCTACACAGGGTAAATGGGCAAGGAAGCCTTGCAAGGCCTGGGACCTCTTTGTTCACTGTATTCAAGTTTTTTTTTTTTTTTTTTGGTTTTTCGAGACAGGGTTTCTCTGTGTATCCTTGGCTGTCCTGGACTCACTTTGTAGACCAGGCTGGCCTCAAACTCACAGAGATCCGCCTGCCTCTGCCTCCCAAGTGCTGGGATTAAAGGCGTGCGCCACCACCGCCCGGCCCTTGTATTCAAGTTTTTAAAGCATTTTATTGAGACTCCATCTGAGATGGGGATAGCAATATAAACCCCAGAGCTTGCCTGTTCTCCTTCCAAAAGGGAGTCATTACCTGTGTTACTTGTCTTGTTGCTGTAACAAAACATGTCACAAAAGCATCTCAAGGAAGGAGAGGTTATTAGGGCTCAGAGCCATGTTCATTATAAATCCCATCAAGCTGACAGTCCACTTTGACCAGCCAAAGGCTTATCCCTTTTCATCCTACCTCATGGCAATCTGCTGGCTCTGAGGAATCAGGGTGGCTGTCTTTAATGGCCAACACATATGTTGATCACACTATAACATTCCTGAGCATGTCCCCTTAAGTTTGCTTCTCCTGGTCCAAAGCTCTGTGAGGTTGGCAGTAGTACACACACACACACACACACACACACACACACACACACACACACACAATAATGAGCACCTGACCCACTGATTGCCTCAAGTCCAGCTGTTCAGCTCCTGCGTCAAAAATATCCAGGAAGAGTAGATAATGCTAAGGTGCCTCTCTTTATCCTTATGGTTAAGGGACTCTGAGAAAAACATACAATCACTAACCCACTAACACAGGCCTTTGAATGTTCAACAGATCTCTCACCAGCTTGCCAAACCTAGCCCTTGAGGGTCAGGAGCTAACTTCTCAGAAAAATAGACACCAATGTGAAGGTGTTTGATTTGGCAGTATTATTTAATCTGAACAATCTGAAAAATAGATGTTGTCCCTGTTTTATAAGAGTTGTGAGGCTCAGAGAGTCTAAATAACTTGCTGGAAGTTTCTAGATTCAAACCTTAATGTATGGTAGAAAAGATGGCTCAATGCTTAAGAGCACTTGCTGCTCTTGAAGAGAACCCAGGTTCAGTTCCCAGTACCTTTGCCCAGTGAGACTCCCTTCCACTCCATGTCTAAGGGGACCTGACTTCTGCCCTCTGTAAGCACTGCATGACATGGTACACATACATACACAAAGGCACATATACATTGTTCTTGAGACAAGATCTCACTACTTAGCCCTGGCTGCCCTGGAAGTCACTTTGTAGACCAGGCTAGCCTGGAATGCATACACATCTACCTGTCTCTCCCACTGTAATGCTGGGATTAAAGCCATGCACCTCCATGCCCAGATACCTAACATAAAAACTTAAAACACAAAGTAAATCTTAAGGGCTGAAGAGATGACTTAGCAGTTAAGAGCACTTGTCACTTCTTCAAGCTATCTGGATTCAGTTCCCAGTGCCCACATTAGGTAGTTCACAACCACTTGTAACTATAGTTTCAAGGGATCAGTGCCCTCCTGTGGCCTCCAACATCAGTGCACTCACATGCGCAAGCCCACACACAAACACAGACACAGATACACACATTTATTTTAAAAATGATAAAGCTGGGTGGGTGATGGTGGCCTGTAACATGGTGACTTTTATTATTTTTGTTTCATTATTCACTCTAATTATTTTACTATACTTAGTACCTCTACTTCTCTTCTAGCCCTTGTTCCTTCTAACCACACAACACTATGTGGGAGAGAAGGAAGGTTGAAGGAAAAAAGGACAGAGTTCTCTTTGAGCTACTTCCTGCAGATTAGCATCGTCAGGTTCTTTGGGGGCAATACAAATCTCAGTAGTCATGATATCCAGCAGTCCAGTAAACCAGCAAACCAGGCAACAGCAGTAGGAAGAACCAGCAGCAGGAAGAACAGCAACCTTTTTCTTCTTTGTAGCCCCCCTTGGGGCTCTTTATCCCCTCTCTAAATCCTCAGAGTTAATCTTGCTCAACTGGCCAAGCCATGCCCCTGCTAGCTCATGAGGCGGTTAATAGTTTACACCTGTGGTCTTAACTGAAGCATCCACACACTTAGAATTAAACAAAAACATTCTCATAACTTTTTTTTTAAACAAAACTCTTACCACACACACCATTAATCCCAGCCCTAGGGAGGAAGAAGCATATGGGATCTCTGTGTGTTCAAGGCCAACCTGGTCTACAGAGAGAGTTCCAAGACACCCAGGGCTACACAGAGAAGCCTTGTCTCAAACAAAAAAAAAAACATAATAAAGAAAACATCATTAAAATAAATAAAATAGAGAGGAATGAAGACACCTGGCATCCACCTGTGGCACCCACGCACACCTGCACACATGCATGCTCACAGACACAAAGAATGTTTGTTTGTCTGTGATTGGACTTTTGATATAATATTCTCAATATAGATCACGATTACCAATGATCCTTTATAGCCAAAGAACCCTGCTACAGTCAGCTTGAGTGAGGACAATCTCAAAGGCAGCCCAGGTTCAAAGGTTGCAAACCCATTCGGGTCCCACCTGGCTTCCTAAATGGAGGAACTTGACCCAAGGGTGTTAAGATGATGTCTCCTATGCCGGGTGTGGTGGCGCACACCTTTAATCCCAGCACTTGGGAGGCAGAGGCAGGCGGATCTCTGTGAGTTCGAGGCCAGCCTGGTCTACAAAGCAAGACCAGGACAGCCAGAGCTGTTACACAGAGAAACCCTGTCTCGAAAAACAAAAAAAAAAAACAAAAAAAAAGAAGAAGATGATGTCTCCTTGTCTCCTGGCCTCCTGTTGTCACAGGTTGTAAGAGAGGGTTCTTTCTAGTGTGTCCTTGAGTTATCTTGTTGACTGTAATTAGCAGTCTCGATATCTGTGTCAAAAAGGACTGAGTGGCATTATGTAACAGGTCGGGAGATAAAACACACCATTTATTGAACTAGCACTGGGAACCAGGCCCAACATTGGGAACAAGAGGAGCCATGGTCCTTCAGTCTTCAGGCAGCTGCTAATCACTGAGGTCAGGCACTTCCTGGGCTTATTAGATTACCTCTCATCACTACTCAGATCATCCATCTCTAACCCCGTCCTACACTGGGATGAGGGAGCCCTGAGTCATTACCAACATATGTCCCACCTAGCCTTAAAACCACATAACAGTGAGATCACTGACTACAGGTGCAGACTGTCAACTGAACCAAGAGCACGAAGATATGAAGCCTCCTCTCTTCCCATACTAATGTCATAGAAGATAGGGAAGAGGTTGGTGAGCTAACTCCATGGATAAAGGAGCTTGCCTCCAAGCCTGATGACCTGAGCTCAATTCCCATGGCTCATATAGTGAAAGGAGAGCACCTGTGTCCCCACCATGATTTTACTGTACCACTGCCATACACTACAGGCCCAGAGCAACAGGGCCAAGTGGCCGTGAACTGAAACTCTTGAAGCCATGAATCAAAACAAACAAACAGACAAACAAACAAACCACTTCTTGTAAGCCATTAACCTTAGGTAATTGTCACAGTAATGCAAAGCTGACTCATACACATGCTTACCCAGAGGTCAGATTGTTCACTGACGTGGACTCTGGCTTAATCACCAGTTTTACTGTTTAAAACTTTTACAGATCTGGTTCTCCATCTCTCTGTTTCCCAGAGACCAGTGGCTGGGACTTTTAGTCACTTTGTTCTAATAACCAGCCCCATTTGGTACAAGGCTCTGACTCAACTCACCTCATTAACACAAATTAGGATGTGGTGGAAAGGATTCTTTATGGATAGTAAAGATGGTCCAAGCTTGGGAAATTCCAACAACTACAGGAGAACTATCTCAGAAACCACAGACAAGGGCCCAATCCTTTTCTCATTAAGTCCCAAGGATTAAATGAAATTGTGCATAACGTGTTTGTGGTACCAACCTTTAGCACACAGCTCATGTGACTGTTTCCCATCCTTCTATCCTTGGCTTTCTTCTCACTCCCCCCCACAAGTGGCCTTTTTAGTTTTCTTTTTCTTAGTCTTTTCCCTGGCCCCTAGAAGGCATCAGTAGTGGTCTCTGTGGACTGTTAAATTCTTTTGTATTGTTTATTCAAAATTCCCATTCTCACACTCTCTCTTCTCAGCATGCTGAATGTTTCGAGCCCTAAATTTTAACTGGGACGGGTGTAGAACACATGCTGAGATACCCCCACCATGAGAACTTTTGTCCTCTGGCTTTCGACCTGCCAGACAGAACTTAAGAGCCAACTTCCCCTAATCGAGTCACTTCGCAGGGGACAGCATAAATTGCTGTGTTCGTGGTACCTTCTGTTGCCAAGAGCAAAGGCTTTAAAAATAGCACTTTGTGTGCTAACTGCTAGCAAAGCAAGAATTGAGCCTTCCAGCAATGACTTCCATTTAGGCTTTTCTTTCCCTTTTATAAGCTGGCTCATCACAGTTGACCTGTTAAGTCTTCACTTAGCGCTCAAGTATGTATACTCAGAGTTTGATTTTGTTTGGAAGTTTCATTTTGAGGGTACTGTTTTAGTCATAGACTCAGGCCATCATCGAGATGGCTCAGTAGGTAAGGGTGCTTGCCACCAAGCCTGATGACCTGACTTTGATCCCTGGGACCCACACTGAGGGAGGGTCAGGGTCAGTTTCTGCTAATTGTCCTCTGACTTCCACACTTGCACCATAGTACATCTATGTACATGTACACACACACACACACACACTAGATAGATAGATAGATAGATAGATAGATAGATAGATAGATAGATGATAGATAGAAAATGTAATTTAAAAATATATTAATATATATGTACCTTAAAAGGAAATGTTTATATGTTAAGTTTCACGCCTATCTTCTGACCCCCACTTCTACCCCACTGATCTATAGTCTGTCTTCATAGAGTTCCCTGACCTGGACATTTTACATGAATAGGATCACTTAACATATCCTCCTCTGGGACAGTGTTTAGTATATAAAAACTCTTGAAGAATTTAAGTTCAAGAAACCTTATGCTAAACTTAGGGCTAAATTTCTTCCCATGGAAATGGCCATTCATTGGAGAAAAGTGATCCCAGCATTCTACAGGCTGAGGCCAGAGGATCGCAGGTTTCAGACTAGTGTGGGCTACACAGCAAGAACTTGCCTCAAAAAGCCAACTATAAACAACATTGGAAGGTGTGATAGTTACTTTTCTCATCACTGTCACAAAACACCAGACGGGAGCAGCCTAACAGAAGGAAGGGTTTATTCTGGCTCACAATTTGAGGGTGTACAGTCCATCATGGTGGGGAATGCATGATGGCATATGAGGCAGCTGCACCCATTGTATCCACAGTTGGGAAGAGAGAAAGATGAATGCTGGCACTCAGCCCGCCTCCTCCTTTTTATGCAACCCGGCAGTTACAGTGGATCATCTCAATTAACCTGTTCTAGAAAATTCCTTACACACATGCCCAGAGATTTGCCTCCAAGGTGCTCTAGATCCTGTCAGGTTGACAATCACTATTAACCATCTCCTTGGAATGTGACCTTGGGGAAAAGTTCCAGCATGTTGGGAAAAAAAAAAAAAACTAACATGGGATTTGTATCCTGTTAGTTCCTCTCTGCTCTGTGGCTAAGTATTATCATTACATAACATAGCAAGTCCCTGCTGGGGTTCCCGTTTAGCCTTTTTATATTTAACATTTATCAAAAACGTATTTCAATTAGCAGGACAAGCCCCTGTTGGTGATTGTCCTTTGTGGTTCTGACTGAAGGTGTAATTAATCATGGAGACTCTATATCTCAGTTTCTGTGGCTAATAGCTTTCCAGATGCACGCTCTCCTGCAGCTGGGCCAAGATCTCCTGTGGGGTTCTCTTTGCACCTTCCAGATGTGAGTTTGATTGTAAGCCACACAGGGACACACACAGTTTTCCATGGGCTACCAAAATGCCTAGTCCCTCAGCGTTGCCTCTGTCTCGGCTTATCCTGGTGTGAGATGGCAATGCTTCCAGATACTGCTGACCTAATGGAGGGAAAGCCCTCTACAGATGTGCCAAAGGGAAGGGGTGGCCGGCCAAGTCCTGGGGAAATAGTCCTGGCATCAGCTCAACCTCTCTATATAGATGGGTTTTAACTACATGGGTCCAATTTACCATCTGCCTGGCCTAGAGAATACCAGCAGAGCCCAGAGCCAGAGACTTCACCGAGAATGAATGGAGAAGCCCCTGGCCAGAAGGACACAGTCTCACACATCTCTAGACAGCCAGCTGCTGGGCTTGGGGAGCTGAACGCATCCTGCCAGGCAAGAGCCTTGCTTGCAGAGAGTTTCCAAGTCACCGAGCAGATCCAGCTGCAGATAGAGTGGTATTTGGGAAGCTCCATGACCAAGTGAGTGAGCAGTAAAAAAGACCTCAGAAATCTGGGCCACCGACTTTGTGAAAACCTCTCTTAATCCAGTTTGAATGTGAAATACTGTCCACAGGCTGATGAGATTGAATACCTGGTCATCAGCCAGTGGTAGTGTTTTGGGGAGGTTGTGGAGCCTGGTGGACATGGAGGCCTCCCCCATCAAGGTAGATTGCTAGTGGGTGAACCTTAGCATTATATCCACTTCTGGGTCTGGCCTGGTTTTTTCTGCCTCAGTCTGGGAGGAGCCTCCCATCGCCATGCCTCTCCCATCATGATGGACTCAGACATTCTGAAACTGTGAGTTTTCCCTCCCTTAAGCTGTTTCTAATAGATTGTGTCACATGATAAGAAAAACAACTTACATTTCTCTCTTGGTATGGGTTTAATGGTGTCCATCTGAAAAGATCTAAAGCTAAGTACACTTGGGAGGCTGAGGCAAGTCGGTCTTGGTGAGTTCAAGGGCAGTCTGGTCTAGATAGTGAGTTCCAGGACAGCCAGAGCTACATAGAGACCTTGTCTCAATGAATAAATAAATAAACTATCAAAGTCTTGCCTTCGGCACTTATGCTTGTGAACTGAGACTAGAGAACTGTAATAAGTTAGAGCCATTAGGGTGGAGCTTGATCCCATATGACAGATGTCCTTTGTATGAGGACACAGAGACAGAGCAGCACAGACGGAAGATGGTGTGGGCACACGCAAGAACATTGCCTGTGATCAGTCCAGAGGTGAGCTTTATAAGCCAAGGAACATCAAAGATGGCCAGCAAACCCCTAGGTGCTGAGGAGGAAGAAAGTGGCAGGAGTGACGCCTTGATCGTGAATGTTTTCCTTCCACGCTGTGAGACAGCAGATCTCTGTCATCTAAGCCTTCAGTCTGTGGTCCTTCATTATAGCACTGACAGGACCCAAAACACCCAAGTGCCCCATTCAGGAGCAGAGCTCCCCCAGCCCTGACTTGAGAGATTCCAGAAAGGATAAACTGCAGGTTTATCTAAGGATAACTTTCGTCACACCCAAGCAAAACTGATGAGTCACGCAGCGGGTGTTCAAGGTGAACCCCATCCTGTGTCAGGAAGTACCTGTTCAACGGGTCCCATGCCAGGGAAGAGACATCTCTGGGTGGCTTCTGAGTGATAGTCTCAGGTGAAGCCCATTCAATGAACAGCCCATAGCCAGAGCAATTGGCCTTGCTCTCTGCTTCTCCTCAGAGAAGATACCTTGTGTCTGGGTACTGAATACTATTGCAGGACCTTGGTCTAGGACTCGACCATGTGTCCCACCAATAAGAACTTTTCTAAGTTCTTATTGAGAAGAATTGTTATAAAAACAATTGTCAGCCCTATTCTTTTTTTTTTTAAATGTTATTTCACATTTTAATATATACCTTTTTTTTTTTAAAGATTTATTTATTATGTATACAGTGTTCTGTCTGCAGGTATATCTGCAGGCCAGAAGAGGGCACCAGATTTCATTATGGATGGTTGTGAGCCACCATGTGGTTGCTGGGAATTGAACTCATGACCTCTGGAAGAGCAGCCAGTGCTCTTAACTGCTGAGCCATCTCTCCAGCCCGTCAGCCCTACTCTTGAGGCCAGGCATGATGGTATAACCTAGCCCAGCACTCAGGAGGCAGAAACAAGCAGATCTCTGTAAGTACTGGGCCAGCCTGGTCTACATAGAGACAGCAAAGGGTGCATAGCAAGACCCTATCTAAAACAAAACAAACCAAAACTAACCTTCTCTTGAAGTATAGATGTAGCAAGTGGCTTTTATTATACTTAATTATACACTTTATTTTACTGTACTTAATACCTCTACCTCCCTTCTACCCCTTGTTTCTCCCAACCCCCCAACACTATGCATAAGAGAAAGAAGGTGAAAGGTGAAAGGGGGCATAGTTCTTTTTGGGCTACTTCCTGCTGATTAGGATCATTGGGTTCTTTTGGGGGTAATACCAGTCTAAGTAGAAGTCCAGCAAACCAGGAGACAGCAGCAGGAAGAACAAGCAGCAGTTTGGAGGAGCACCAGCAGCTGGGAGAGCAGCAACCTCTTTCTTCCCTGTAACCCATTCTCTTTTACTTCTTTGTGGAGCTCCTTCTCTCTTTTCTCTTTATAGCCCCCTTCTCCTTGGGGCTCTGGCTTTTTATTCTTCTCTCCCAAGTCCTCTGAGTTAAACTTGCTCAGCTGGCTAAGCCACGCCCCTGCTAGCTCACCAGACAGTTAACACTTTACACCTGTGTCTTAAGCAGCCTCACACCTGGGATTAAACAAAAACATTCCCACAATTGGTTTTTTTTTTTGGTTTTTTTTGTTTTGTTTTTTTTTTTTTTTTTTTTTTTGGTTTTTCGAGACAGGGTTTCTCTATATAACAGCTCTGGCTGTCCTAGACTCACATTGTAGACCAGGCTGGCCTCGAACTCACAGAGATCCGCCTACCTCTGCCTCCCAAGTGCTGGGATTAAAGGCATGCGCCACCAACGCCCGGCTCCCACAATTGGTTTTAATAAACTCCTACCACATATAGACCCAGATTGGTGCCAGCTTCCAGAAAACGGGAATGTTCAGCTAGCTTGTCGCTTCCCAGAGGAAACTTTCATCCTGTCATGTTCATGTTTGAGCTCCTTTTCCTGCACCATTGACTACAGGATTATGGATAGCCAGGTTGGCCAGCAGCTGCCTGCCTTTCTTCTTCGGAGCTTGGTGACAGTTGAGTGAAACACATGATAGCCTCTCTTGGGCTGTTTGGGCTTTATGTCTGTGTCACTCTGTGATGTTGCCAAGCATCCGGCACTTTTGGTGTTCCATGCTAAAAACAGCAGTTTACAATTGTAGCCTTGCAATGACACTGCAGGGTCTTATGAACAGGGTCCCATCTTGTGGATCTCTTCTACCTGACTATGCTGGGATTTCAGATGAAGTGCTCTGACCTCCTGTGGTAAGGGCTGTATCTTTCTCCACTCAGACTGCTGTAACAGAGGACTGTAGATTCCGGAGCTTTGAAACACTAATCATTTCTGTCTTAATTATGGAGGCTGGAAAATTAAGGTTCTAGCAGACTTATCCTGGGGAGAGGAGAACAAACGTCTCTTCACCCCAGGTAGAACATCAGTGACAGATCAAAGAAAAAGATCCACCTAAATCTCTTAGTTGACTGGGGTTACTTATGAAATGTAGGTGAGGAATTACTTAGAGGGTGACTCAAAGACAGCTTTCATCACCAAAAAGCCCATCCCAGCATGGGTGATGGCTCTCTCCAGCTACACAGCTGGAGCTCCGCACACACCCGGCTATATCAGCTCCACTGGCAGAAAAGGTTCCTCTCTACAACAATTGTTTCTGCTTATAGAATCTTGTAGCTTTCTGAATTCCCTGAGTTGTGTAAGTTTCTTGAGTTTCCTGAGTTGTGATGTTGCTTGGACTTCCCTTCTCCCTCTAAGAGGGAATGTTTCAATTCAGAGGAATGGGTACACAGGAGCTGCTAAGAGAGGCTGAGTCCCTGGCTCCTAGATGATGCTTTCTTGTCATCACAGTAGAAAGGACCCAGGAGCTCTCCAGAGTCTCTTGCCTACTTCTTCCTGTGATTAAAACTCATCAAAGAATGAGGTGGGGAAGCTGGGCATGGTGGCACAAGCCATTAATCCCAGCACTCGGGAGGCAGGGACAGGCGGATCTCTTTGAGTTCAAGACCAGCCTGGTCTACAAAGTGAGTCCAGGACAGCCAAGGCTCTGTTACACAGAGAAACCCTATCTCAAAAAACGGCGGGGGGGATCTGTGTGGTGGGTCGAGCATCTGGGCCCAGGAATGGGAGAACAATATTGGATAGGTTGATGATCTTGTCTGAGTTTGAGGTTCCTCATCTGTTTGTATCTAGTAGCAGTGGCTAAACCTTGGGAAGTTCTGAAAAGCTGGATGCCCAGACCCTGTTGAAGTCCAGTTAGAGCCAAACTCTGGGACCTTGACTTTGCTCTGCCTGCACTTCCTCCCCAGAGGTTTTTGTCACATTCTTAAGATCAGGATGAGGCTCTAAAACAGTGGTTCTTACCCCCCCACCCCACCATGTGGAATGAGGTTCTTTTTTCTAACCCATGGTGTGTGTCCTCCTTCTTCCTGCTCCTGGCTGGAATGAGAGCAATGATTCTTAACCTTGCTAATGCTTCAACCCTCATGTTGTACTGACCAACAACCATAAAATTATTTTTCTTGCTACATCATAACTGTAATTTTGCTACTGTTATGAATAGTAATGTAAGTATCGTTGTTTTCTAATGATCTTAGATGACCCCTGTGAAAGGGTCACTCAAGCCCCCCAAAGGGGGTCAACAATCCACATGTTGAGAACCACTAATCTAGCCGGGCGGTGGTGGCGCACGCCTTTAATCCCAGCACTTGGGAGGC
>CAJQZJ010035090.1:612966-648682 GCA_907164525.1 Lophiomys imhausi | reverse complement strand
ACACTTGTCATTGGACCTAGGGCCCATTCATTTAACTCAGGGTGATCTCATCTAAAGATCCTTAGCTCATTGCATCTCCAAAGCCTTTGGTTTCCAATCACATCATACCCATAGTTTCCAGGGGCAAAGGCATGCACTTAACATATCCTTTGGTGAACCACCAGGCCACTGCACAAAATTTTCAGTATGTTGGACTCCAGCAGTCAGGAAGCTGAGGCAGGAGGATTGCTACAAGTTTAAGGCCAGCCTGGGCTACAGAGTAAAACCCTGTCTCAAAAAAAAAATCAAAAACAAAAAGCTTCTTGGTTACACTAAAGTGAAGCATTTATGTCCTTTTATAAAAAGCTAATAGCCTAAAACAAAAACAAAAAACACAAGACCAGCCTGGTCTACAGAGTGAGTTCCAGGCCAGCCAGGACTACACAGAGAAATCCTGTCTCGAAAAACAAAACAACAAAAAAAGAAGCTAATAACCTAGCTAGGTGGTGGCACATGCCTTTAATCCCAGCGCTTGGGAGGCAGAGGCAGGTGGATCTCTGTGAGTTTGAGGCCAATCTGGCCTACAGAGTGAGTTCCAGGACAGCCAGGGATACACAGAGAAACCCTGTCTCTAAAAAAACAAATAATAATAATAATAATAATAATAATAATAATAATAATAATAATGTGAGAAACCACTGTGTAATTGTACACATGCACACATGCTATAAAATAAAATTTTTAATTAAAAATAAAGAAGGAATATATATCTAAAAACTAACTCTCCTTACCAAAAAAATGGTTGCAAGAAAGTACAGCAACTGACAGATAAATTTAGATTCTTGGGTTTAGAAATGAACATGAGGGGCTGGAGAGATGGCTCAGAGGTTAAGAGCACTGACTGCTCTTCCAGAGGTCCTGAGTTCAATTCCCAGCAACCACATGGTGGCTCACAACCATCTCTAATGAAATTTGGTGTATACATAATAAAAAAAGAAATGAACATGAGATTAAAAGGTAGTATCCAAAGTGGTTGGGCCCTGGGGAGTGGGAGGATACAGTGGTGGGGAGAATGGAGAAGGGATGTTCCTAATATCCAAGCTGATTCAAGTAATACCTGATGGCTTATATGGGCACATGCACACATATACATATACATACACACACATGTGCACAGGCACCTACACACACATGTACATACACAAGCACCTTTTCTTGGTTCATCACTATCCAGACACACTCAACTGACATTCACATCTGATCCAGAGTTTGGATTAAAAGTGTCTTTCTGTAAGCCTTCCTCCTGTACCTCCCTCTAGCACTTAGAATGTCAATCTCTAATTATACGCTGTGTTTAAGACTTACTAGATGAAATTATCAGCTGTAGATATGACACCAGTCTTGGGTGGAGACGTACTGTTCCCATAAAAGCCTAATTGTTAATTGCTTCTTCTCTATCGAGCTATGTAGAAAACACCCTTTTGCTGTTTAATTTTAAAAGTAAGTGTGGTAGAAAGAACACTGTGCTGTCGTGAAGGACCTGTGATCTGCAGGTGAAATATCTGACTTTTCTCAAGTCTTGGTGTCTTTCTCTTGCAAATTGAGGGCATGGAACCAAATTTTCACTGTCCACTTAAAAATTCTATTCTGAGAGGCAAGTGTGATGGCGCACACCTTTAATCCCAGCACTTGGAAGGCAGAGGCAGGTGGATTTCTGTGAGTTTGAGGCCAGCCTGGTCTACAAAGTGAGTCCAGGACAGCCAGAGATACACAGAAAAACCCTGTCTCGGAAAAAAAAAATTCTATTCTGGGGTTGACCAGATGGTTCAAGAGGCAAAGACACCTATTGCCCAGCCTAATGAATTGAGTTTGATCTCTAGGACCCACATCAGGGAAAGAAAAAACTGACTTCTGTGTTTTCTTCTGACTCCCAGACATGAACCATTGTGTGTGGGCACACAACTATAAAAAAAAATTTTTTTTTTGTTTTTTCGAGACAGAGTTTCTCTGTCATGGACTCACTTTGTAGACCAGACTGGCCTTGAACTCACAGAGATCCGCCTGCCTCTGCCTCCCGAGTGCTGGGATTAAAGGTGTGCACCACCACCGCCCGGCTAAAAACAATTTTTAAATGTAAGGTCCTACAACTTTATAAAACTTCCCTTCTGGCTCTGGTAAACAGACTTCTCATTCACTTTTAGTCTCTCCCTACAACTTTACTTCAAAGTAGCCTAGTATAATTTAAAATTTTTGTAGATCCATAAAGAACCATACCTTGAGACTGAACAGATGGCTCAGTGCATAAAGAGTTTGCCATACAAGTGTGAAGAACTGAGTTCAAATCCCCAGAACCCACCTACAGGGACAATGGTTTGAATCTGTAATCCCAGTGTTCCTATGGAGAGATGGGGGCTGGAGACAGAAAAGTCCTTGGAAGCTTGAAGGCCAACTAGTCTGGCTTATACAGCAGAAAACCAATGAGACTGTCTCAAAAGGCAGAAGGTAAAGACTGACTCCCAAGGTTGTACATACACACACACAGACACACACCATACCTTGGTCAAAGCCATCTCTGCAGTTTTAGCTATGTGAACAATATTTTTCTAGTTTCATTCTGAACTGAATTTTTTTCTTTCAAGATGGGGTTTCTCTGTGAAGACTAGGCTGGCCTCAAACTCACAGAGGTGCCTCTGCTTCCCAAGTGCTGAGAGTAAAGGCCTGAACTGAATCTTTCAGGAAGGCCCTGCATTCCCCAAATACCCTTCATATCACTGTGTCTTGTTTAATGCTTGAGGATTGTAGACCTGGAATGTATACCCGTGGTGTACTAGAACTGTGGCTATGAGACCCCTCCATGCTCCAAGGGGGTCACAGTATTGTGGGGGTGATCAAACTGATAAGTGGTTACCAGAACTCCTTGGCAATACACAACAGGGTACTGAAGAAAAACAGCAGAAAAAAGGGCCAACTAGAGAGAAGGAAGCTTAGGGAGAAGTTACTGATGTCTGGCATGTGAGCTGGTGAGGTTTCTCAGTGGTTAGAGCTCTTGCTTGTCCCTGCAGAGAACCCAGGGCTTTGTGCATGCTGGCGAGCCTTCTGCCATCTGAGCCACATCCCATCCGAGTGGGTATAGTTTTATCTTAAGCTGACATTGCCACAGAGAGACTCTCAGGAGAGGAGCAACAGGGGAAGGACCAAGACTCTGCCCTGTCCGTGTGACACCCAACTCTAACTCCAAAAGGAATAAGAGATCATAAATCTGAGTGACTATGCCTGGGAACACAGTTTCAGATTGTGGCAAAAGATGTCTTCCACCGTGGGTGCTATTACATGAACAGTTTATGATCTGTATTTCTTTAATCTGCATGTGTGTGTGTGTGTGTGTGTGTGTGTGTGTGTGTGTGTGTGTGTGTGTGTGTGGACATGTAGTCAGTGGACAATTTTCAGGAGGTCATTATCTCTCCTACCTGCAGGGTCTCTTTTATTTCTTCACTGAACAGCAAGTCCAGATTACTGGCTCTGGAGCTTCCAGTTGATTTCCCTGTCTCTCCTTCCCATCTCCCATAGGTATGCTGGGATTACAGATGCTCACCACCATATCTGACTCTGTGTGTGTGTGTGTGTGTGTGTGTGATTTTTTTTTTTTTTTTGAGACAGGGTTTCTCTGTATATCCTTGCCTATCCTGGACTCACTTTGTGGACCAGGCTGGCCTTGAACTCAGGGATCTGCCTGCCTCTAACTCCCAAGTGCTGGGATTAAAGGCATGCGCCGCCATGCCCAGCAATTACAGACAGCCGTGAACTGCCATGTTCTGGTCCTTTGGAAGAACAGCCAGTGTTCTTAATCACTAAGCCATCTCTCCAGCCCTACATCTGGCTTTTTTTTAATGTCATTTATTTTTATTTTATGTGTACTGTTGGTTTTGCCTGTATATATGTCTGTGTGAGGGTGTTGGGTCCCCTGGAACTGGAGTTACAGACAGTTGTGAGCTGCCATGTGGGTGCTTGGAATTGAACCTGGGTCATCTGGAAGAGCAACCAGTGTTCTTAACAGTTGAACCATCTCTCCAGCCCCACATCAGAATTTTTATTTTGTGGGTTGCAAGAATGGAAGTCGGGTACTCAGGCTTGCATGGCAAGTGCATTTACCTGCTGAGACATCTCCCTGACCTCTCCTACATGTTTTCTTCCTCTTCCCAGGAAACATTGTCCCTGTTAGTAGTCCCCACAGTCTTCCCTTTTTCTAGTCCCTAGTAACCATTGGTCTATTTTCTGTGTATGTGGATTTTGCCTATTCTGGACATTTCATATAGATAGCTCATCTTTTTTTTTTTTTTCTTGAGACAAAGTTTCAGGTAGCCCAGGCTGGCCTCAGACTCAAGATGATCTTGAACTCCTGATTATTCTGTCTCACAGCTCTGAAGTCTCGAAAGATCAGTGCATTTGATGTATCTTTTCTAGGATCCTAAACACTTCAAGTCTGAGAAGACAGGCCGAGGGCAGCTAAGAGAAGGCTGGCGAGATAACCATCAGCCCATCATGTGCTCCTACAAGCTGGTGACCGTCAAGTTCGAGGTGTGGGGCCTTCAGACCCGAGTGGAACAATTTGTACACAAGGTGAGTGATTGACCCAGTCCCTGGGGTGTGGGCAAGGTCACTACTGCCGTCTTTGCCTAGTAGAAGATGTAATATTTGCTCAATGACCCAGTGCTGGGCATATACCAAATACCTATGTCTAGAAAATACTTTTTAGGTGAAAACACATTTTCTATATGGGTGTTAATTTTCTCCCACTACTCATTGTAGCAGTTTTATCTCTCTCTCTCTCTCTCTTTCTCTCTCTCTCATTCACAGAATGTACGGCTTACTTTGCCAATCAGGCTAATCTACCTCTAGGCGAGGTACTTGGCAGGAGCCCAGAAGGCTTATCTCCAGGCACAGCTCCCAGGGATAATTCTCCCTTGGAAGAACTTGCATACATAGGCACCAAAAGTAAAAGAGGCCCTGAGAGGCAAAACAAGAGCTTGAAGTGGACCCATTACGAGGGCACACCTCGGCACTTCTTCTCACTTCATTGTTCCCTACTGAAGAATGATGAACAAACTCAGAGCACACATTTTAAACGGGTGCTCACTTTTGGGAAACATTGACTTTGGTGCAGGAACCAACTTGATGATGTCACAAGTTTTCTCAAGGTCTCAAATATGACCCTTTTCTACGTGATGCTGAAATAATGGGACATGAGATGCCCAGCAGTGCCCTTTGTGACTGTTTTCATTTACACAAGGATAGACAATCAGGCCGGTGAGGTGGCTCAGTGGTAAAGGCACTTGCTGCCTGGGTTAATCCCCAGGACCCACATGGTAAAGGAGAGAAACAACTCCCACAAGTTACCCTCTGACCTCCACACATGTGTTGAAGCTTATGTGAGCATGTGCACACATAACAGTAAATAAATGTCATGAATTTTTAAACAGCTGGGCAGTGGTGGCACATACCCTCAATCCTAGCACTTGTGAGGCAAAGGCAAAAGGATCTCTGAGTTTGAGGCCAGCCAGTCTACACAGCAAGTTCCGGGACATCCAGGGCTACACAGAGAAACCCTGTCTCAGGAAAAAACAAAACAAAAACTCCAATTCTTTTTCTCTATATTTTAGGAAATTGGCTCTCTGTTTTTCTACTAAAAGCTAGTAAAGAATAGTTTTCTAGAATTTCTTTAGCAACACTATTCTTTTTCCTTCAGGCACTGAGTTTTTCTTACTTAGCTGGACTTGTCTGCAGACCAAGGCCACTTGACAATAGCACAGTGGAGGATGGTTTTCACGTTTCAAGATGGACATCTTAAGCTGGGCGTGGTGGCGCACGCCTTTAATCCCAGCACTTGGGAGGCAGAGACAGGTGGATCTCTGTGAGTTCAAGGCCAGCCTGGTCTACAAAGTGAGTCCAGGACAGCCAGGGTTACACAGAGAAACCCTGTCTTGAAAAACCAAAAAAAGAAAAAAAAAATCCCTCACACTGGGTGTGGTGGTGCACACCTTTAACAGCAGCACTTGGGAGGCAAAGACAGGCAGATCTCTGTGAGTTCGAGCCCAGCCTTGTCTACGTAGCATGTTGCAGGCCAGCTAGAGCTACATAGTGAGACCCTGTCTCAATAAAAAAGAAAAGTTCTTCACCAACATGTCCATAGGTCAGCCTGATCAGGGTGATTCCTCATTAAGGCTCCCTTCCCTTAATCACCCAGGACACAGGGCGATTCTAGACTGTTGTCTACTCAACAGTTACAGCTTACCATCACAGAGACCTCTTGTTTTCTTTCTGTGTCCTGACCTTGGTTTTTGAGCAGGAAGACAATCGCAGAGTAAATAATACTGCAGCCTAAACTCCATGTCTGCATTGTCCCTCATTCATACTTACATTCTCTCCCTTTTCTCTCATTCTCTCTCCTTTGCTTTTGTTTTTTTTTTTTTTTGGTTTTTCGAGACAGGGTTTCTCTGTGTGTCCCTGGCTGTCCTGGACTCACTTTGTAGACCAGGCTGGCCTCGAACTCACAGAGATCCACCTGCCTCTGCCTCCCAAGTGCTGGGATTAAAGGCGTGCGCCACTATGCCCGGCTTGTTCTTTTTTTTTAAAGAGATTTAGATTTATGTATCTGAGCGTTTGGCCTGCGTGTATGTATGTGTACCAAAAAAACACACCTGGTGTCCAGAGAGGTCAGAAGGGGGAACTGGAGCCTCTTGGGCTAGAGCCGCCACGTGAGTGCTGGGAATCAAACCCAGCTCCTGAGCGAGAGCAGCAAGTGCTCTTAACAGATGAGCCAACTCTCCAGGCTCCTGTTTTCATTCTTTTGAAGCAGGGTCTCTTGTAGCCCAGGCTGGCCTCAAACTCACTGTGTAGCCAAGGCTCGCCTCGGTTGCTCACGTGCTAGAATTACAAGTGTGTGCCACCACACTCGCCTCCTTCCCTCTATCCTGTGGTGGGTAGGTCCCCTCCCCCCAATTATCTCCTCTAACTAAAGAATCATTGTGTGCACCTGCATCTTATTTTCTCTCACAAAACATGTTTAAAATGCCCTGAGCTCATTTCATTTATTTCCTTGATGATGCCTTTGGCTAGTTCTGAGAACTCATTTCTTTAAAATACCTGTGAGAATGATGCTTTGGTCATATGTATTCCACTCCCTTGCCCAATTCCAAACTAGGTGAAGTGTGGTAAACCCCCTCCCCAACACACCTGTTGTGCTAATGAGGGAGTGTTTTACATGGGTTGGAAGTTCTGGGGTTGGGGGAGCTTTCTCTAAACACCTTCGTTTTTTAAGGATCTATTCCCAGTTAGGGCGGTAGTATACAAAAGCCAGCCATTAACACATTATTGAAGCCTTGTTGCCAGCCACAGCTGTGTTGTGCTTAATATGCGAGGGTAGATTTATGGAAGCCTTGATGCTGTTCTTTTGATTCCCATGAATTTGACAGTCAGCACTCATGGCTGCATGCTATTTCTCAGATTCATTACATGTCTCCACTTCCAAATCATGAAAGTACCTCGACAAATACCCAGAGGCCTCGAGGAATAAACACTTCATTAGAAACGCTTCCCTTGTTTCTGAAAACCTACCCAATTAAAACCCTTTGCTTATCGAAACACACTTCAGTCTTCCATAAGAGGTTTTTTACAATCACTGGGTTTGTTTGGCAAGAAGGAAGGAAGGAAGGCTGGAGGCAGTCTGTGAGTTTCCAAGAAATGGAATAAGGAATATTTATGGGCTTGTAAGAAAAGTGCTTGTGGCCCGAGCAGCAGGGCCTTAAGTTTGGATCCCCAGCACCCACATAAACTATGTCTAGGCACGCTAATGCTAATGCATATATATGTAGATTACACTGGTACGGGGCAGGGAGGCCAGGGGAACCCTTGGAGGCTTATTAGTCAGCCAGTATAGTAATGAGAGACCCTGTCTCAAAAACTAGGTGAAGCTTGGCAAGATGATTCAGTGGGTAAGGCACTTACCTGCTGATGTGAATTCAGTCCTGAAGACCCATTTAGGGGAAGGAGAAAACCAGCTTCTGCAAGATGTCCTCCAACTATCATGTACGTGTGCCATCAAACATGTGTGCCATCACACACACACCCATACGCACACACACACAGAGTTAATATTAAAAAGTTTAAAGAATGTGGGTAGCAATCTAATACTGCATCCAGCAGCAGCCCGCTGCCCATCACATGTACGTACACTGGAAAGTGCACTCCCACACACATATTTATACGGAATGAAAAGGTGTCCCATAAAATAAAGGCAAATAACTTGTATTACATGTGCACACAAACTGTATATTCTCTTCTTTAGCCTTCTATCCTGATTTCCTTATAAGAAATCATTGCAGGCCATTTAAGTTATGAGAACCTGAGTTTGGAGTGTACATACCTGTTACCTCAGCTCTGGAGAACAGAGACAAGCAGATCATGAGAGTTTGCCATCCAGTCAACCTGGGGGGCGGGGGCGGACGGGGAGCTTCAAGCTGTTTACTAAGAGACCCTGTCTCAAGGCAGTGAGCAAAAGGAGGAGACATAGCCGGGCGGTGGTGGCGCACGCCTTTTTTTTTTTTTTTTGGTTTTTCGAGACAGGGTTTCTCTGTTTAACAGCTCTGGCTGTCCTGGAATCGCTTTGTAGACCAGGCTGGCCTCGAACTCGCAAAAATCCGCCTGCCTCTGCCTCCCAAGTGCTGGGATTAAAGGCGTGCGCCACCACCGCCCGGCCAAACATCAGTTTCTTAACTCTTCTGTCGGAATGTGCTGGCACTGCAGGCTGACATCCTCAGGGGAGGTGTTTCCTCTTGTCTTTTGATAAGCTGTTTGTTTACTATTATTGCCTCTAAGCGTGCCACCGCATGCTGTTGAAGGGATAGGCACAAGAGCTGATTCTCTTCTTCAGCCACAGGTCCTGGGCATGGAGCTCAGATTGTCAGTGTACCAGAAACTACCTTTGCCCGCTGAGCTATACCGCCAGCCACAGTGCTTGCCCCGGGTTCCATATCCTCGGTGTAAATGAGTGACTCCATCTTACACGAGTCAGGCTGAAGGTGTGTACAGAGTAATGAGAGCTCCCGCACACTCACTCAGCAATGCCTGCCATGACTTCTGCTACGCTAATCACCTTAAGGTTTAACTGGCACAGAGCCTACCTGTCCTTTGAAGGAAGGTACATCTTGATGGAAATGAGCATTTCTGTTGCTGTGAAGAGACACCATAACCAAGGCATCTTATAAAAGACAGCATTTAATGGGAGGCTTGCTTACAGCCTCAGAGGGGGAGCCCATGGCATAATGGCAAGAAGCATGGCAGCAGGAAGGCAGGCACTAGAGCCGTAGTCCAGAGTTTACATCTTATCCGCTATCTAACTGGAATGGTATGGGTCTTTAAAACTTCAAAGCCCACCCCCAGGAATGCACCTCCTGTAACAAGGCCACGCCTCCTAATCCTTACCAAACACTTCCACCAATTAGGAACCAAGTGTTCAAACATATGAGCCTATGGGGGTCATTATCACTTAAACATCACAATCTCTTAACATTTTCTTGTCTCTGATGGGATATCCCCTGCACCCCCATCCCATGCGACTGCTTGGGATGTGTGGGGGTGTCAGTAACACTTGGTTCCATTTGGAATAGAACGATGAATGCATGTGACCAAAACATCATTCTTAAAGTATGTGAGAAACAAGATAAGTAAATATCCTTATACACTTGATTTTCATATAATAAAAAGAAAAACCAGTGAACTATTATTGAAAGAGATACAGAGCTAGAGAGGTAGCACAGGGGTTAGGAGCACTGGCTGCTCCTACAGAGGACCAGGATTTGGTTCCCAGCACTCACATGGTGGCTCACGACTATCTGTAACTCCAGTTCCAAGGGATCTGACATCCTCTTTTGATTTGCGCACAAACATACATGCAGGCAAGACACACATAAAAATAAATAGATCTTTAAGAAAGAGATGGAATAAGAAATATCATTTTATTTTATCATTATTATTTAGGGCCCTGTCTGTGTATGTATGAGGGTGCACTTGCCCACGCACTCTCTTATGCAGGCCAGAGGTCAACATCCTGCCGTGTCTTCCTCTCTCTCTCTTTATTTCTCTCCAGCTTTTTATATTTTCTCCTAAATCATTCCTTATATTTTGTTTATTTGTTTAGAGGGAAAGAGGACATTTGAGTGCAGTGGCACATAAGGAGGTGACAACTTTCAGGATCTGTTCTCGCTTTCTGCCATGTCTACCAGTTGAGAACCAGATATTGAACTTTGGGAGGCATTACCCTCTGACCTGTCTCACTGACCCCAGCTTATTTTTTGAGACAGGCTCTCTTATTAAACTTGGGGTCTACTGACAGGTCCAGGCTGGCTGACCAGAGAGTGCATGAGGAACCCCCATTACCACCCTCCCCAGCACTGGGGTTACAAGCATACATAACACATAGGTTTACATGGGTACTAAAGATACAAATTCAGGTCCTCATGCCTACATGGCCAGGACTTTACCCACTGAATCGTGTCCCCAGCCCCTCAACCCCAAGACGGTCTTGATCACACCTGGCATTATATCAACCTCTTTTTCTCACTCTTCAGGTGGTTCGAGACATCTTGCTGATTGGACACAGACAGGCCTTTGCGTGGGTTGATGAGTGGTACGGTAAGTCAGATGGCCCAAAATAACTTGGAGAACAGTTTCATAACACATTGGCCAGGCTTTCAGTACTCCCAGCTTCAAGTGTAACCTAGAAGGACAACAACAAAGGTCATCGCTTCCTGTATTGGAAATAGCTCTGTCCGGTGAGCCTAATAAAGATGTAATCATAGGAGCTTGTTCTGAAATAACCACAGAACTATTGACCAAGTAGGACCTCAGTGTGCTTGATGCTCTTCTAGCGGCTATATAAGACTCCATTGTTCTCTGTGGGATAAATTTCAGACTGATCCTAATTTATCCCAAACTTCAACATTATCTGAAGCATCTTATTGAGTAACAGTCCCTTGACACAGGGAACACTTGAAACAGCCCTTCATCGGATACATACAAGTTCTCTGAGCTGTGAAGGACAGATGGAGGCATAGGTACCTAGATAACCCTAATAGCAAGTATTGCTTTGGCTTTTTAGTTTTTGGTTTTTTATTTTAATGTCCTTCGAAGATTTGAAACAAGTTCTGGACATTGTCAGTAAATGAAAAGCAAGGTTTATTGGTACCATGATGGATGGACCACCTCTCTGATGCTCAAGTACCGCGATTGTATGGATGTGAGTCCCCTGCCTTCGCTGAATCAATTACCAGGTGGTTGGTGTCCTTGGCTATAAATAGAAGTGAGCACGCCCAGCCAGTGACTTAGGATAGAGCTGACTGTATGTGTCTACTGTCCTAAGTCACATTATTTGTCCTGGATGTAACCCAGATTGTTTTTCCACCCTTATTCCACCCCATGCCCTTGGTTTCCAGAGCAGCAGCTGATCCCCTCCTCAATCCTATCTTAAAATGAGAGACTACACTGGACAGAACAAGTGAGGGCAGGGTTGATTGTTCATGCCATCGGCTGCTTCTCAGTGCTGTTTTAAAAGGCATGGTCCTCTGGGTTGTAGACCCAGTTTGTTTAGTTTTATGCTTCCATTTTCCCAGATTTGCACCTGCTGAAGTAAGTGCATCTTCCTGGTTGATCCAAATGTCCATCCCTGCTTACATTATTGTGCCACACACCCACAGGATGTTTTTCAGACACTATGCTGTCAGGAAGACCCTCCAAGACCTGTCTTCTATGAGACAGGACAGTGGAGAATATCTTGAGATTATTTCCTCTGGTCCTCAAATTTTTCTGGGTGCTTTCATTTTGTTGTTGTTTTTGTTTTTGCTTACTGGGAAGCAAGTCTCAGAGGGAGTATAGATTTTTTGCCAAGACTTCACACACACACACACACACACACACACACACACACACACACACACACACACACACACACCAAAAAAAAAAAGAGAAGAAAGAAAGAAAGAAAGAAAGAAAGAAAGAAAGAAAGAAAGAAAGGAAGAAAGAGAAAAGGAGAAAAAAAAGCACTGTAAAAGCAGTGTGAATCCTGTCTTGGCTTGTACTTCTCAGAGCTCATGCTTCTCTTGTTGCCAACTCCTAGGAAATATCATAAGGAAAGTCAAAGAGAATAGGCCTGCATTGGTTCAAAGTTTAACTAAAAGACAGGTACCTGGAGGACCCAAAATCTGCCACCCCAATGACCAGGAGGTAAAGCTCTTAGCTAGGTTCTCTAACACCAGAATGCTACTGAGTACTTATCAGAACAGAAGATTTAAAAGGAAGGCTGGACTCTGCTTAAGGTGGTAAAACATTGCAAGTCTGCCCTTCAAAAAAACAGGGTTTGGGACCAGTGAGATGGCTGAGCAGGTACAGGTGTTTGCTACCAAACCTGGTATCCTGAGTTTGATCCCCAGAGGCCATGCTAAAGGTAAAAGGAGAGAAATGACTTCACAAAGTTGTCTGCTAACACCTTCACAAATACCATGATACATATATCATAAACATATATAATAATAGTGCTTATAGCCTTTTAAAAAAATGAGAAAAGAGGTTGACAACCAATATAGGAGGGAAAACTAAATGAAAAGTGAGTATCCAGTAAGGGAATATGGAGGATTTACGCTGATTCTTTTCCATGTCAACTAAGCCTGCAGCCAGGAAGTGATGACTTAGAGGCATTTAATTAAGAGAGAGAGTTGCCTAGTATGTTTAAGGTTCCTTTAGAATTCTCAGATTATTACAAGAGCCTGAAGCTAGAATAGTATATTAGATGAAACACAGGCTCTCCAGTCTAAAGGTCTTTAAGAATTCCTATTTACTTAGGATGAGTTAGGAAGGCAGTTAACAACTCAAGTAGTCTGTTGATCACAGAATCTTCTTTGTGTCTAAGTTGTGGTTGGAAGTCATAGGCTTTGGTGGGTGTAGACCATCAGGGCGCCTTATGGTCCACCCCAGAGTGATCTCCACCCCCTGTGTCTACTGTGACAGTCCCAACCAAAATAAGCAGCCTTTTCAAGCAGCAAGGGTCTGGGAATCACTCCATCAATTTGGTGTAAGCTCTTGCAGACCTCAGCAGCCCAGTGGAGCTGCTAGGAACACAGTGGCTCCTTCATTACCTGACGCAGACTCGCAGGAAATTAAATGAATAGAAACAGGCCCTACCACAGAATGTCCCCTCAGCCACTCACTGATTCAAGGTCATGCGGGGACCTATGGATCTTTCAGATAGATGGGTATGTGATGATCAAGGCAAAGTCCAAACTAGGATAAGCCTTGGGCTAGGGTGCCTGGGGTTGCTTATTCCCTTTGGTCTTTACAGGCTCAGTGAGGCCCTTGTTAATAAACATGGACAAGGTCCTACGTGAAGCAGCCCTCCTCTGGAGCCACAGTTTACAGTTCTGGTTCTCAAAGCCAGGTCCCTGGACCTGCAGCCTCTGCATCTCCTGGGTATTTGTTAGAGATGGATATTGTCAAAACCCCTAGCCTGCTGTGGTTCCAGAAGCCTTACAGCTTGATTCTGAACTGTTGGCTCACAGCCTGGGATATAAGGCAGATTGGCTTACAAGGACAGCTTAAATAATTCATCCCAAATAGATTAGACTAGAAGAGTCATAGATGTCTGTCTTCAGGGCCAGCAGCTAAGCTCTGGTGCCTTATAAGAATTAGAAGAAGAAATAAATACACCCACATGCACACCCACACATACACACCTCTTTAAACAGATGTGCTAGAAAGGGGTCCCCCCTTCTGGGCATACTCAGTAGGTGCTGTATTGTTGGGGTTTGCTTTGGGTGCCATTCACCTCCTGAGCAGTATGTTTGGGCAGTACACACTGTCCATCCTTAAGCACATCCAGCCCTGGCTGCCTCTTCTCTCTCTTCAAATTAGACTCACCATCTCCGGTGTTTAACTATGAGTACAGAAAAGGGATTGTCGAGGACGATGATCTTTTCTCACCCAAGGATTTATTTCCACAACTCTACATAGTTCCAGCATTCTTGGAAGTCACGAAACTATTTCCCTAAGCAGATTTTATTCTGCTCATGTTCATTGTAAAGTATCAGCATGTCCATGCTGGAGGAGTTGAGTTTGCTTCCCAAAGCTCTGATTGGTCTTTATCCGTGAGCCTTGAGCCTCTTTGCATGACTAGAACACTAATCAGCCGAGCCACAGCACATTTCAGGAGATGGTATGAGAGGAGAGGTGGATAAAAATAGCCAGCCCAGCTTCACAAAAAGCACGGGTTTGCTTCTCAAATCTGACAGTGTTTTCAGAGAGGCACACTGAAGATTGCCACAGGGACCCTGTGACTGAGGGAGACCTCACGAATGTCTTTGAAAACCTGACTCTTCCCCAAAAAGTATGTGGGAGGATGAGTTCTGGCTGCTAGATGAAACGGTCTCATGAAGTGGCTTAGAAGTCAGCCACAATCCCTAGGGAAGGCCTGACAAGGAGAAAAGCAAGCTCAGGTGGAGAAAAGAGCACATGCCGGGTGAGTTTGCCACACCAGCATCTTCCAGGGGCCCCAGGTTTCCTGGAATCAGACCCTGAACATGTGTGTGTGTGTGTGTGTGTGTGTGTGTGTGTGTGTGTGTGTGTGTTTTATGTTCATTTTTATAGGAAGAGAACTCATAACTTCATATTACTTTCATTTTCAAAGGAGTCTGTAAACCCGTTTCCTGCCTACATTTCAACAACCTCCCTAAAATTAAAAAAAAAAAAAAAAAAAAGTGGGTATAGTGGCACCAACCTATGACTCCAGTACTTGGGAGCCAAAGGCAGGAGATTCGCCACAAGTCAGAGAACAGCTTGTATTACATAGGAAGTTCCAGACCAGCAAAGGGTGCTTAGGGAGACCCTGTCTCAAAACAGAACAAAACAGAGACTGGAGAGATGGCTTAAAGGTTAAAAAACACTTGTTGCTCTTGCAGAGGACTGGGGTTCATTTCCTAGCACCCACATGGCGATTCACAACCACCCATAACTCCTGTCCCAGGGAATCTGATGCCCTCTTCTGACCTTTACTTGTACCAAGCATACATGTGGTACACAAACATACGTGCAGGCAGAACACCCATACACATAAAATTAAGTTAAATTTAAAAAAAGAGAAAAGGCTGGGCTGTGGTGGCACACACCTTTAATCTCAGCATTGGGAAAGCAGAGGCAGGCAGATCTCTTTGAGTTTGAGGCCAGCCTGGTCTACAACAGAGTTTAGTTCCAGGACAGCCAAGGCTATACAAAGAAACCCTGTCTCAAAAAAACAAAAACAAAACAAAAAATTAAAGAAAAACAAAATCATAACTATCAATTGCCATTCTAGATCTTAGTGATGTGAATTTTATGGGAAGCCTTGAGGATTGGCCAATTCCAATATAAAGAAAGTGGAAGCACCTAAGATTTTTGTAAGAAAGCATGTGTTAGATTGTTTGTTCTAATGAATTATTTTGTATTGTTTTTCTTTTAAGTCCCTGCTAGGCTTAATGGTGCATGTCTACAAGCCCTGCACTCACGAGGCTAAGATCATGAATTTCAGGCCAGGCTGGGCCACATAGCAAGTTCCAGGATAGCCTAGGATACATAATGAGACTCTGTCTCAAAACCAACAATAACAAAGAGAATTTAAAACTGAGTCTTCCCGATGGAAGGTGTCCAGCCCAATTCATAATTAGGTCTTCCAAGACCCAAGTACTTGCTTCAACTTCAATTTTGCCTCAAAATGGCAAAACAGTTGTCTGTTTTGGCCTACAAGCCTGGAAGAGGATGATAATACAGACCAAGTAAGCCAGAGCCACTTGCAAATGCAGTTAAGACTGTGTGATAACATACCTAAGATTTCCTTGAATAAGCATGAGTCCAGTCTCTTACCCACCACTATCTCCAAAGGTCATAGGACTGGTAAAAGAAGCTATAAGGAATTAAGCACTTCTCTTCTATAGTTCAGCACTATTTGGATTCATTTGTGGAGGGAAACATGTGTAAAGGTCAGAGGGCAACTTTCAGAAGTCAGTCCTCTCCTTCCACCATGTGGATCCTGGGATTTGAATTCTGGTCACCAGATTTATCTGTTGAGCTTTCTCATCTTGGATTTTTTTTTTTTTTTTTGTATAACATAATCCTGGTGTTATTTGAATGACTGAATTAATAGATAGTGGTTTTAAAACATTTTATTTGGGGGCCTCAGAAATAGTGTTGCTACTCTTGCAGAGAACTGGAGTTCAGTTCCCAGCAACCATGTCAGGCAGCTCACAAACACCAGTAAGATCTAAAGACTTCTTCTGGTCTCCATCAGCACACACACAAACATGCTCATACATATATGCAGACACACAAACATCCATATAAATAAAATTTTAAATAAAAAAATTTAATGCTAAAAGGAAGCCAGATGTGAGCCAGGTGGTGGTGGCAGTAGCACACACCTTTAATCCCAGCACTCAGGAAGTAGAGGCAGGTGAATCTCTGTGAGTTCGAGGTCAGCCTGGTCTACAGAGCGAGTTCCAGGACAGCCAGGGCTACACAGAGAAACCCTGTCTCTAAAAACAACAGCAACAAAAAGACAAAATGAAATCAGATATGATACCACACATCCAATAATGCAAACACTTAAGAGGCAGAGGCAGGTGGATTTCTATGAGTTCCAGGCCAGCCTGGTCTATAGATCAAGTTTCAGGACAGCTAGAACTACATAGACTGGCCTTGTCTCAAAAGCAAAACAAAAGAAAACTAAGATGGGTCTGGGGATGTAGGTTAGTTGATAGAGTAATTGCCTAGCATACATGAAGCCCTGCGTTCCATCTGGAGTGCTGCATAAACAGCACATAGTGACTATAATCCCAGCATTCAGAAGATGGAGGCAGGAGGATCAGGAGTTCAAGGTCATCCTCAGCTACCTACCAAGTTCAAGGCTGTCCTGTGCCAAGTGAGACCCATCTCAAAAATTTACAAAATAATACTGATACTACTGAGCACTGTGGTACACACCTGTAATTCCAGTGCTTGAGAGGAAGGCAGGAGGACCAGGAAGGAGTTCAACGCCAGCCTACAAGAGACACTCTCTAAAAACAACAAGAAGGGTAATAAAACATTGAAGAGATAGAAGACTCAAATAATTGGAGTCTAATTTACTCTATCATGTGAATCTTTAGCTGATGATTCAGAAAAACGAAGAAGCAGCCTCAATTCACAAATCCCCTGGGACAAGAGCATCTTAGCTGGGAGCACAGAGAACTCCACCTCAGCACCATCACTTTACACAAGGGCTTCCTGTGCCTATGACCTCAGCACTGGGGAGAGAGACAGGATCCTAGGGTCTCACTGGCTAGCCAGTCTAGTCAAACCTGTGAGCTCCAGGTTCAATGAGAGACCCTGTCTGAAAAATAAGGTAGAGGGGCTGGAGAGATGGCCCAGCCGTTAAGAGCACTGGCTGCTCCTCCAGAGGATCCAGGTTCTATCTTCAGCATCCACAAGACAGCTCACAACCACCTGTAGCCCTTGTGCCAGGGGATCCTATGCTGTCTTTTGACTTCCAAAAACACTGAATGCAAGTGATGCACAGACATGCAAAACACCCACAAACACAAAACCAACAATAATAATAAAGCAGAGAGAGATAGAAGTCACCTGACCTTGACCTCTGGCCTCTGTATTTAGTTGTACACATATATTCACACATACACTGCATGTGCACACACACAGAGAAAAGGAAAATCAATTATAGTCTCTCAAAATCTGTAAGAGCCAGTGTGGTGGCGCACGCCTTTAATCCCAGCACTCGGGAGGCAGAGGCAGGCAGATCTCTGTGAGTTCGAGGCCAACCTGGTCTACGAAGTGAGTCCAGGACAGCCAGGGCTACACAGAGAAACCCTGTCTCAAAAAACCAAAAAAAAAAAAAAAGTCTATACGAAGTCATCACCTAAAGCTTTCTTGGATTTAGAATTTGTCTGAAAGCCAGCAAGACTACTCAGTGGTAAAGGCATTTGTCTCCAAGCCTGACAACCTGAGTTCAGTATCCAAGACTTACATGGTAGAAAGGGGGAACAGATTCCCACAAGTTGCCCTCTGACCACACATATGAGCTATGACACATACACACACACACACACACACACACACACACACACACACACACACACGAGTGTTTGAAAAAAACTTTTAAAAGTTTGGCTGATGCCCTCCAAAAGCTTTGTTTTTGGCAAGAGCTCTGAATCTAAGTTGCTAGAAGTTACTCTGATCCTTGAAAAGTCAATCAGCCATAAGGATGAATTGCCTTTGGAAGTATACCCTGTTGCTGGGCATATGCAATTGAATTTTCTAAAAAATTGATTTGTGTATGTATTTTGAGGTAATATCCATTGCAAAGACAGCACAATACATTTGACCAGATAACCCAAACTGCAGCTTTTTCAACCTCATTAGCATTTTCATAAATTACTGAGGAAGACTGACAGACATGTTTACCTCATGTTTCTATGCAGTTAGGGCATATGAAGATATTTCAAGATTTAGAGAGTTTTCCTTAGTTGGTAGTTTACCCAGCATGCAACACCAGCATCATTTAGCACTTGGGAGGTGAAGGTAGAATTAGCAGGAGCAGGAGCTCAAGGTCTTCCTAGGACATATACACAAAACACACACACACACACACACACACACACACAGAAAGAGAGAAAGGCAAGGTGGGAGAGAGAGATTAGTAATAGTAAATATACCAAGGACCTTTCCTACCATGATTAAATATTCTTCTACCTCATTTTTGGTTTGTTTCATGTTTTTGTTTTTGTCATCATGGGGCCCCACCAGTCCCTTGAGTTATTCTTGACTTTTCACTATGAACAAGCTGCAGATCATCTTTGCCACGGAACCCTCTCTCACACCCATAAAACTGATACAACTCTGAAAGTCCAGAGTCTGCCCTGTGTTAAGTCCCTCCCCTCACAACAAGCTAATTGCAGTTAAAGGATGGTTTCTGTGGAGATTAGGTAGAATGGAGCAGTAAGCTTGCCTACTCCCAGTTTCATTTTCCCAATTAAGTGGTTAATGACATGTATACAAAGTAACTGTTTTCAATCTTTAAACTTGTAGTTGAATGGGACCTCTTCCTATTCATTTTTGGTGTGTTTGTGTCTAAGAAATACTGGTAACCAGTCATTGGAATTGTGGGGTCTAGTCTTGTGGAATGTGTTACTAATTGACTAAGACCACCCCCCTTCTGTCTTCACCCCAAAGCAGCATTATTTTTTATTGCTTGTCAATAACCTGTTACTAAAAGAAGAGCATGTTTTGCTTGACCAGCCTGCCGCTTAAGCCTTCTCAATACTTACATTGCTTGTGGACAGCATTTCTGATGGATGACTCCAGGAGTGGGAGGACATTATGAGTTCAATATAGCCCAGGCCCTGATTTTGAGCCATACTCCAGCTCGGCCTCAGAACACACTGAATCAAATCACGGGCTCTGGCAGATCTGCCCTCTGGAAGCAAAGAGAACTTCACATGGCACTCGGATTGATATAAAAAGACATCAGGCCACATGATCCAGAAAATACTTAAGGAAAACCTCCAGCTGGGAATGCATACTGCAAATCCCCCACTCAGCCAATCAGTGATTTCGGTGGTAGATGATGCTTTTTTTTTTTTTTTTCATACTTTCTTGGTTGGTGAAGAGACATGAAGTAAAATTCTACCAAGAGTTGGTTGCAATCAAAGGGTTGCCAGACTGGGAGAATCGATGATAAAACACATCAAAATAGCAAGAGAGGTGGGGACGGGAAGGAAGACGAACGGAATGTTTACAACAAGATCAATAAAATATCAATTTTATGTATTTCACTTGCTGAAAGAGGATGTTTCTTGGTTTTCTGTTTATTTGGTTTTGGTTTTTGGTTTTTGGCTTCGTTTTTCAAGACAGGCTTTTTCTGTTTAACAGAGCCTTGGCTGTCCTGGACTCACTTTGTAGACTAGGCTAGCCTTGAACTCACAGAGACCTGCCTGCCTCTACCTTCCAAGTGCTGGGATTAAAGGCATGCGCCACCACACCCAGCTTGGTTTTCTGTTTGTTTTTGCTCTTTTGTTTTTTGTTTGAGGTGGTTTTTCTTTTTTTTTTTTAAACATTTATTTATTTATTATGTATACAGTATTTGCTCTACATATATGCCCGGGCAGCAGATCTCAATGTAGATGGTTGCAAGCCACCATGTGGTTGCTGGGAATTGAACTCAGGACCTCTGGAAGAACAGCCAGTGCTCTTAACCTCTGAGCCATCTCTCCAGCCCGTGGTTTTTCTTTTTAATTAATTAAGTTTACTGTAGGTGGTTTAGTGTTTTGCCTGCATCTATGTCTGTGTGAGGATATCAAATTACTTGGAGCCGGAGTTGCAGACAGTTGTGAGCTGCCATGTGGGTGCTGGGAATTGAATCTGGGTCCTCTGGAAGAGCAGCCAGTGCTCTTAACTGCTGAGCCATCTTTCCAGCCCATTTATTTTGTTTTTGTTCTTTTTTCATTTATTTTGTTTTTGAAACAAGGTCTCATATAGCTCAGGCTGGCTTTGAAGCTCAGCCTCCCAAATGCCGATATTGCAAGAATGAGACACAGTATCACAACCTGGTCACTATTGACATTTGGGATCTGATATTTTGTTGTTGAGAATTGGGGATCCAGGCGTATGGAATGTTCCACAGCATCTCTGGCCTCTCCCTTCACTAGAGAGATGCCAAGAGAACGCCTTCCCACCATTGTCACAACCAGAAACTGTCACAAAAAAGTGGTCTCCCTTTGAAACCATTATGGATTAAGAGCTCGTTATCCTGAAATACTGAAAAATTGTAGATTCTAGCCAAACATGATGTTGTGTGCCATTGTATTTATAGATCAGTGTGGGTGGAATAGTGTCAGCCGTCTCCAAGCTGTTAGACTAGACTCGAAGACCTGCACTTTCTGGCCCCTCGTAGTCTGTGCAGAAACGTGTCTGTGTGAGAACTGCACCGACTCTCAGACACACTCCAGTGAATACACTGGGTCTGCCCTCCACAGGCTGTGTCCTACCATAGCAATGAAAGTGCCCTTGCTGTTGTCAAATGCAGTAACTTAAAGATGCCCTAGATCTCTCTGGAAAGTTCTGCCTGAAGGTAAGTGTTAGGCCGGAAGCAGCTTCCCCCTCTGTCCCTGAAAGGGATCTTCTAACAAAGCTTTAGGAGATCCCAGGCTATGCACAGCCCACTCGCTAACACTTCCACCCACTTTCTAAGAATCACCCCAAACGATTTCCATTCTTAACTCCCTGCCCTCACCCCTTTCTTTGGCTGGTTTATCTAACTTTATGATTTACCCCATAAAGTCAGTCAGTCACCTGCTTTTGGGAAAAAAAAATTTTTTTAACCTACTGCTGAGCTACCATCTTTCCCCTCAGGTGTCCCCATTAAAGTTTGTGTTTAATAACAGCAGTTGCCCACGTCTTGACTTCTTTCAGATATGACAATGGATGATGTTCGGGAATACGAGAAAAGCATGCATGAACAAACCAACATAAAAGTTTGCAATCAGCACTCCTCTACTGTGGATGACATAGAGGGCCATGCACAGACCAGTGTATGTAGACTGCTCAAAGCGCGTTGCCCACCCTGTGGGAAACACACTCACGGAAACCCATCTGTCAGCCCCCAAAAACGCGGGGTCCCCGGCCTTCTGTGAAAACACAACCTCTCCCGGAGACTGTGGGTGAAGATGCCCACTGCGTCTTTTTGAGTGGATTGTGTCAGTCACCTGGGTCTTCCAGATCTTTCCATTCTTTAAAGTGACTTAACTTCATGGCTGACCCAGTTATATAAAACCTAGTACACAGAGAGTGGAAACACTTGGTGGAGCCCGTCAGGTGGCCTGCACCAATCACGAAATAGCATAGGAGTGGTAGTGGGTGTCAAATGTAGAGGACATGAAATGCCAAGCTTTCCAAGGCATAGTTGACATTTGTGTTCATGGAGGGCTTCCTCACTCATGGCCTGTTTTAGGTTTCTTAGGCTCTGAAAGGCTTTCTAGAACTCTTTTGGGCAGTTTTAGACATTCAGTTCCTTTTTTCTTTTTGTTTTCTTTCTAGACAGGGTTTCTCTGCGTAACAGTACTGGCTGTCCTGGAACTCTTCTTTGTAGACCAGGCTGGCCTCGAACTCACAGAGATCCACTTGCCTCTGCCTCCTGAGTGCTGGGATTAAAGGTGTGCGCCACTGTGGGCTAATCTCAAGACTAAGCTGCAGTCCATCCACACACACACATGCTGAGTGGTGGAGGGGTGATGAGCTGAGATTTAGGGGCACTGCATAGTAGGTCTGGCCTGGGACTTAGCAGAGGCCTTAGAGAGCCTTGGGTTATTGGCAGCCTTGGGCTACTGAGAGCTGAGTACATGGTAAATACCAGAATTTAAATATAGTTATCTCTCAGCCAGTCATACTAATGAAGAGGCAGTGTAGATAGCAAAGGACTAATCACTAAATCGTCCTGTGGGTCTCAGCCAGAGCTGTGATCTCTCCGGGAACAGTTTGAGTTCTTGTGTCTGCCATGCCCAGGGCTGGGATAATATTTATATGAGATACTTTAAAAAATCAAGAATGCAATTATTATGTGGCTGCTATTTCTGCTTTGTTTTCTTTAAGAATTGAGGTTGTAGGGTGCAGATAGACGGCTCAGCAGTTCAGAGCACTTGCTGTTCTTGCTGAGGACCCAAGTTCAGTTCCCAGCATTCGTATCCAGTGGGTCACAGCTGTCTGTACCTCTAGGTCCAGGTTATCCAGCGCCCTCTTCTGTCCTCAGCAGGTGCTGCATGCACATGTACACATACACACATACACACGTGCACACACACACACACATGAAATAAATGATCTTTTTTTAAAAAAAGAAATGAAAATGTAATTACAGTACTTTGAAAGGTGGCTATTGTGACAAAGGCTTTAGAATTGGAAGAGTTTCTGGTAACATTTTGGAAATGTTAAGTTTTTTGAGCATGATTTGGACTGTGCCTTGCCAGGCTACTGCATGCCATTGGATGCCTGTGAGTGCCTGTTAGCCTGGCTCCTCCCTCCCCTGTCGCATGTTCTGATTGGGTTTTCCAGGAAAACGTTGGGGCAAGAGTGGCTGAAGGTTTGATTTTGACCAGATACCTCCCCACCTCTCCTCTTTTCCTGTTCTAAAGATAGAAGTGTTCTTTAAGGAAAGTGTTCCTGAGTGTTCCATTGCCTTTGATTACCTTTTCTCTTAGGGATGTCAAACCTAATATCCAGCAGCTCCTCTAAAAGCTGTTCACTCTAAACATAACCAGACAAAGAAAGCTCCAGGGGAGGGAGAGACAAAGGATGCCTGAAGGGCACTAAGCACAACTGTTTCCAGGGTCTAAGCCAGGCACGGTGACTGAGAGCTGAGGCAGGAGGATTGCCTTCAGTTGGAGGCAAGCTATTTTGTAAGATCCTGTCTGGGGAGGGGGTAGGTTACTGCTTAAGGCCTTTGCGCCTTTGCATGTGTTCTTTCTATTTTAGCTCTTCATTATTGGCTTTAATATGTGTAGAAGAAGGTAATAACTTAGAATACCTCCCACCCCCTGGCTTGCACAAAGTCCCACATATTCCCTGGCCACAAAATGCCCATTGTCGCCATGATTTCAGCATAATGGCTGTCGTGTGATATTGACCTCTTTCTTTGGGATTCCATGAGATCGGGGATCTTTTTTTTAATTTTAATTTTATTTTTTTTTACAATCTTAGTTTTTTTTTAATCATAATGAAAAGATGGTTAAAGTTGAGAGGCTGTTTGCACCACAAATAAGAACTGCATGGATCTGCCAGCAAGATGGCTCAGCAGGGAAAGGCCCTTGCCATACAAGCCTAGTGACCTGAGTTTGGTTGCCAGAACCCAGATAACTGTGGAAAGAGAATTGGCTCCACAAAGTTGTTCTTTGACTTCACATGCATGTGTGGTCATGTGTGTGCGGTCACGCATGCGCATACACACACACACGCAAATTTAAAAATAAAATTTTTAAAAATTTATAAATAGTATTAGAACCACATAGGGGGCTAGGGATGTAGCTCATTTGGCAGAGTGTCAGGCATGCTAAAAAACCCTGGGCTCCATCCGCCACACCACATAAAGCAGGGCTGCTGTTACACCTGCAATCCCAGCACCAGGAAGGTAGAGGCAGGAGGATCAGAAGTCCAAAGTTACCGTCAGCTACATTGTGAATTAGAGACTAGCCTGATCTACCCAACAGCCTATCAAAAACAGAAGAAATAATAACCTTCATGGATGCTAAAATGAAATTTAAATTGTCACCTGAACATGGATAAGTTACATTGGAAGTGAGTAAAATTAACATCTGTGAACACAGCAATAAAGAAAGAAGAGTCTCGTTGACAACTGGGAGGTTTCAAAACCTGCAAGAGACTCTTGAGTTAAAAAAAAAAACAACTGTGTGCTGTGTCATTTCTGCCCCCTGCTGGAAACGTTCAGTATTACATCATTTCAGCCACTTGTTAACCAAGTAATTTTTCAAAATTGCTATCCAATTTTTAAAGACATATTCTAGTTTACTAAAATTTTTTGTAGAGTTCCAAGCAGGTAAATGCTGCTTTTAAATAACTTAATCTCATTTATTCATTTAAAAGTGGTAAGTTAATACGTATAATTTTTCTTAAAATTATATAAGTCAACACAATTGTAATTTTTTTTTTTTAGTCTCCTTTGTAAAAGTGTTTTTCTTTCAGGAAATTACAATAAGTTTCTAAGGAAATGGTCACAGGCTTAATTTAATGGAAAATGTTTTTTGAGCCAGGCATGGTTGCAGAGGCAGAGTTTGAGTTTGAAGCCAGCCCTGATCTATGAAGCAAGTTCCAGGATGCCTGGGGGCACACAGAGAAACCTCATCTCAAAAAAAAAAGTTTTGTTGTTTTGTTTGCTCAGATGTTATAAAACCCAGTAGTAGGGGTGGAGCTTGGTGGTAGAGCTCCTGCCTGGCATGCTCGTGGCCCTGGGTTTGATTCCCAGTGACACAAAGAAAACCTAATGATTAATGAGTGTTGTTAATATTCATTCCACATCCAACATTCCTAAGGCGTGTTGTTGAAGCGGACACTATCATTTAAGGAGCTCTGAACCCCTGAGACCATGGCAGAGGACCAGAAAGAATGAAGCACGGACTTGTGTGAGCCAAAGTAGATAAACAGAGCTCATGGGCTCTGCTCTACTCCCAGGGAAAGCCTTCACTTCAGGCTTATTTTGATACTTCCAGTTCCCTGTTTTCTCTGTTCCCAGAAAGTGAGAATCACCAAAGGGATGCCAGCAATAGCCAGACTGACAGGAATTCATAATAACTATAACAAGGGCCCACAAGGCATTTCAGTGAGTAAAGGTTCTTGTCACCCAGCCTGGTGACCTGAGTTGATCCCTGGGACCTACATTGCAGGAGGCAAGAACCAACTCCCAAAAGAAAGTTGTCCTCTGACCTCCACACGCCCTCCCCCAATGCTGGAGTCACAGGTGGTTGTGAGCCTGCTATTGTGGGTGCTGGGACTTGAACTCTGGTCCTCTGGAAGAGCAGTATGTGCTCTTACTTGCTGAACTGTCTCTCCAGTCCCAATCAATGCAATTTTTTTTTTTTGGTTTTTCGAGACAGGGTTTCTCTGTATAACAGCTCTGGCTGTCCTGGACTCGCTTTTGTAGACCAGGCTGGCCTCGAACTCACCGAGATCCGCCTGCCTCTGCCTCCCGAGTGCTGGGATTAAAGGCGTGCGCCACCACCACCCGGCTAATCAATGCAATTTTTTTTTGTTTTTTTTGTTTTTCGAGACAGGGTTTCTCTATTTAACAGCTCTGGCTGTCCTGGACTCACTTTGTAGACCAGGCTGGCCTCGAACTTGCAAAGATCCGCCTGCCTCTGCCTCCCAAGTGCTGGGATTAAAGGCGTGCGCCACCACCGCCCGGCAATCAATGCAATTTTTAAGCAGCTTTTTGAGAACCTGACACCTAGAACTCAAGGCATCGCTGATTTACATGTTGGATGCCAAACAATGTTCTTTCTCCCCTTTAAATAAAGCCTCAATCTTTTAACAATTCTGTCTTTTCATTCTCTTTCTTTCTTTTTTAGCTGCCTTGAGGGGTGATTTTCGTTTCCTTTTGGGGGAGTAATTATCAATATTTATTTCTGACTAGCAGTAACATCCTGTGACCTTCAGAGTACAAAAAGTAAGCTCTGAAGATAAGAGTGCTGAGAAGTGCTGACATTTTACCCAAATTTACTCTCTGAAGGCATCTGGATCTTCTGTGATCTAACCTTGATAGTAATATTGTCCAGGCCACTGATTGCTTTAATGACCTTCTTTGTATAGAGGATATGACCCAATCTCATAAAACCCTCATGTACCCACAATAGCAGCACACACACACACACACACACACACACTCACACATACACACCACACTCACACACTCACACATACACCACACACACACACACACACACACACACCTACTTATTGAACCTGAATCTACACTCTTCCTGTTAAATCCTAATTCAGAACACTAATTGAAGTGGCTGGAGAAATGGCTCAGCGACTAAGAACATTTGTGCTGAGTGATAGTGAGGACAGAAATTTGGACCCAGCTTCCAGGTAATAATCCAGAACCCCTGCCTGTAACTCTAGCTCAGGGGGTGAAGGGTAGAAATAGGATCAAGGGGGCTGGAGAGATGGCTCAGCCGTTAAAGGCTAGGCTCACAACCAAAAATATAAGAAATAGGATCAAGGGCTCAGAAAAAGTGAGCCCCAGCTTCTGGGAGAGACCTTGCCCCAAAAGAATAATTAAAAGGTGGTGACACACGCCTTTAATCCCAGCACTAGGGACGCAGAGGCAGGCGGATCTCTGTGAGTTCAAGGACAGCCAAGGTTACACAGAGAAACCCTGTGTAATGATGCATGCCCTCTTCTGGTTTCTTTGTGCACCTTGTGCATATGCACACACACGTGCATACACATACACACACACTTACATACATGCAGGCACCACACACATGTGCACACATACTCATATACACACACCACACACATGAGTACTCATACACACACACCGTGCACATGCATGCACACCACACACATACATAGATGCATACCACAACATGCACACATCCACGCACACCACACACACATATATATACATACACACCACAAACACACAAATATTTTTAATGCATACTAACTGGGCTAATGAGATGGCTCACTGAGTAAAGGTAGCTACTGCTACCCAGCCTGGCATCCTGGGTTCAACCCAGTGAACTCAGGACCCAAATGGTGGAAGAACTGACCCCTGAAAGTTGTCTTCTCACCTCCACCCGTCCACCCTGCACACACACGCATCTGGGCTCACACAGCAAACAGATAAATAAAATGTATTTCAGTAATTTCTAAATACTAACTGAAGAGTCCTTTGGAAAATCTTGGAATGACATCTAAAAAAAAGAAATATTCTTCTCAGGGGCGTGTCTCAGTGACAAAGACGAAAAAAACTGAGGGTTTAATAGTCCAAAGACAATTCAGGTTTGTGATGGGTAGGTGTCTCCTTCGTGGTAGAGTACCCAGATTTAGCAATAAACCCACTTGCACGTTTGAACAGTAACTATGACTCTCTCTGCTTTTCCCCTTGAAGACATGACAATGGATGAAGTGCGAGAATTCGAACGAGCCACTCAGGAAGCCACCAACCAGAAAATCGGCGTTTTCCCGCCCGCTATTTCAATCTCCAGCATCGCCCTGCTGCCTTCCTCGGTGCGCAGCGCCCCATCCAGCGCCCCATCTACCCCTCTCTCCACAGATGCGCCAGAATTTCTGTCTATTCCCAAAGACCGTCCCCGGAAAAAATCTGCTCCAGAGACGCTCACACTTCCAGATCCAGAGAAAAAAGCCACCCTGAATTTACCTGGGGCCTACTCTTCTGAAAAGCCATGTCGGCCCAAATCAGAGTAACTTCATGTGAACATCCCATTGGGTCTTATACTTTCATTTGAGGCTTTTTTTTTTTTTTTTAAAGAATCCTCTGATAGAGGAAAAGACTGCCTCATCATTCAGATGTGTTCTTTGATCTCCGATCGTGCATGTGGTTAAATAATTTCACAGATAGCAAGAATCCCTACGTGTGCCACGCAGCATCACAGCGAATGGGAGATGTAGTCTTAGAAAAAAAACAGGAGGTTCTGAGGGCGGAGCTCAGCGGGTAGAGTGGCTGCAGCTTGCATGAAGCCCAAGATTCCACCCCCAGCACTGGTAAACTAGGCAGGAGGATCAGAAGTTCAGGGTCAGCCTCAGCTATATACAGAGTCTGAGGCCAGCCTGGGTCATATGAGACCCTGTCTCAAAAACAAACAAGAACCCCACAGAATCACCTGTAGCTTTACATGTGGGCCAGGGAAGAAGCCTTGTTTGAGGGGCCTCAGTGGTAAGCAAGTGAATAGATGAAAAAACATGAAGTCGGTTGTTTTTGTAAGGTGTTGTAAAATAGTGAAGTCAATGTGCTCCCATCAAAACTGAAATTGTCACCAACAACAACAACAGAAAAGGTTCTCAGGTGTCACATGTCCAACGGTCACATTTTGAACTGCTGACCACCAATACTTGAATTCCAGTTGTTAGCAATTTTCCTATTTTGATTAGTCTGACTCAGGATTTGGGGCCGAATTAACTTCTTAAATTTTTGAAAATTTTAATGACCAACTTCTAGAGGCTCCTAGTGCAATGGATGATCATTTCTTTATACCTTTTCACAAAATTTAACAAAGAGCCCATCTGTTTTCGCCTCTTAGCCTTCCCCTTTTTGCCCTGGTGGCTTCTCAAATCTCTAAGAGTTGCCTGGATGGCTGTGACCATGACTGCTACAATGGGGAATGTTTTGGAAACAGAGAACCTCAAGTGAGACAAACATTTTCTCTTCAGGTACCAGCAAAGCTTGACCTGTGAGCTCCCATCCTTCATCAGGATTCTCAGAAATCCAGTGAACTAAACAGAACTCACTGAAAATCTCCCACTAGAGTTCAGGGTGGACTAAGTTACCTGGACTTAACCATTGTCCGAATGCCTGGTGTCTGAACCATGCAAAAAGAGAATCCTCCCCTCCTGGTTTCCTCTTAAGAACACATCCCTGGAGTGAGTTGCCCATCACCAGGCTTTAGAAAACACTACCATTCTCTGATTCCTTACAATCCAAATATTGGGGACCAATTGTAGAGTTCTTGCCCAGCGTGCAGGAGACCCTGGGTGTCGTCCCCAACACTGCAAAAAGAAAAAGAAAAAAAGAAACAATTCAAATATTGGCAATGTCTCAGGAATCCAGTAAATATAGTCAAGTGGGAGAAGTCAAGGAGTGGAAGCACTGACTCCTATTTGTACAGGAGTGTGGTCATAAATGTGACCCTTTGTCTTACTCTCGTTGCTGAAAGAAGTGGAAATGCACATCAGAGTCCAGGCCGGCAGCTGGCACAGTCAGTCATCAAGGTGGCAGAAAGAGAAATCTGTCACCATTGCACCTCACTGCCTTTAAACTCACAAGGAAAGCAAGCAGAGTATCAACTTTGAACAAGAGGTGGCCGAACAGCTCCAGGGCCCATGTCCTAGCTATCCTGCACACAGTGACCTCCAACCTCAGGAAAGGAAACGACCCCCAACACAGATTCCCAAAGGAAACAAAACAGACCGAAGAGTCTATCCCCCTTCCCTGACACCTCCCAGCCAGTGGACCCTGGTCACCCTCTCTTGAGTGCTCCACATTCTGTGATGTCTCCTGGGTCCATGCCCTTCCCCAAGGCACAGATGCTGGCCCCTTAAGCCCAGCACCAAAGTGCTTAGAGTGTCCAGATCATTTCTTTTCCTGTAGATGGACATTATGCCCAGTACTCAAAGCAAAGCAATTGCAAATAGCTTAGCGTAAAAGCGCATCTTTTCTTAAGGTGACAGTACCCTTTGCATGGTATGGAAGCATGAATCTTGCTTGTGGGAAAGCTTAATCTTTCCTCGAACCCTTTGGACTTCTCAATGGTTCCCCCCCCCCTTTCTCTGTGCAGTTGTACTCAATGAGAATGTTTGGCTTTAAAGGCAAAATTCCGCTTTCAGAAGACTCGGAGATTGTGTGTGTACCTGCTTACCATTTGCAAGCTGATGTGGGCTGGGGTGGGCTCATTGGTTTTCATGCAGTACAAATTGGTTTTGTGTTGGTGGTTAACCCATCTGGCACCTAGTTTTCCCATCGATACTGTGCCGCTTTCCCTTTTCTATATCACCTTCTATTGTCAAGGTCAACAATCTGGTTCACTTTGAAAAGCTACTTTCTGATTCCCTTTTTTGTGAAGCTTTCTTTCCTTTGTAGTCCCTTTAACACCCATTGTAGCGCTGACCTATCATAGTATGATTCTTAACCGACATATGTGTGTGTGTATGTGTGCCGCTTTTCTATCTACCTGTGGTTTGTTTGTGTTACAAATGGAGAAGGGGTGGTATTCAGGATATGTTTCATTAGCTTCTTTGAATATTTAATCCAGTCATCACAAAGCATAAATGGCTTCAATATTTTCTAAATCTTCATTTCCAAGTGTTGTTTCGCTTTGTCCTTACATGACTCTGCTATTGTGGGGTACAAGCCTGAAATGAATGTGTATATAGAACATGAGTAGTTATTATGAGGATGGAAACCAAGTGGCTGCATGATGGAAATTTAGGAAGACAAAAAAAAAAAAAAAAAAAAAAAACACAGCAGAAACTTGAATTTGCTAAGCATGTTTGAGGGGGGAAATAGAATCCTTAACTCAGTGCCTCTGTCTGCCATGTGAAATCTTTCAAACTTTGTTCACCAAAATTGTATTATACCTGTACATATATATACATATATAAAATGCAGTATAGTGAGTCACACATCACCAATCTAAGTCTCTGGTAGCCAAATTAAAATAGTGACCCATAGGATAAAACATGTTTACCCTCTTCATCTCTGACATCGGCGGATGCCGCTAAAATGTCCATACGTGTCTTTACTGTAGGTGGCTTCCGAATAGGAAATATCCCTGTGCTCTCGGTGTGTCACTTTGTCTGTGATTTCCTGGATTAAGGTTTTGTGATGTTTTTATTGCATAAAGTTTGTCCGAAATCGCCTCCAAAGAGCATCTCCTCTCAAGCTGTAATAAGAGAAAGCAAAGGAAAACTGAGCATGAGAGAGGTTGTGACATTTTCAATTGTCACTTTGTTGGTGGACTTGTGTATAAACTCAGCTATCACAGCTTTGTGTCTATGTGGGGACTGTGTTAACTTATTCACAGGTATATGTCAGCCTTGTTTTTGGGTGCGGAAATAAGTTAACTCAATTGTGGATGTAATGAACACAAATACGCATAATGGGCGTGTACACACACACACACACACACACACACACACACACACACACACACACAAGCAAAGGCTGTCAAAATGGCTCAGAGGGTCAAGGCACTTGCCACCAAGTCTGACAACCTGACTTTAAGCCCCAGGTCTCACATGATTGAAAGAAAGAACTGGTTCTCACAAGTTGTCCTCTGACCGCTCCACGCATGTACAGTGGCATGCACCAACACACACACAGGCACACATGGCTTCATGCACACACACATTCACACACAAGCATAAATAAAATTTTTAAAATAAAATACAAAACCCTCAATAATACACCCAAAAGTAATCATGTGGTTTTCTTTCATGCCCTGTAATGAACTATAAACTAAGAGACATCTCAATTTAAAAAAAAAACCCTCTTCGATAAAAAGATAATGTGTTTGTGAATATTTTCAATTTTCACTTCCTTTCATATCTCTTCATTGCCCAGAGACAACAGATTAACAGGTCGCTAGCTGGCTTAGGTCGATGGGAATTTTCATTTTTGAAAAAGGCCAGCATAGAATCGACTGTCCTTTCGATCTATAAGCAGATAATCCAATGGAGAGCAACTGTCTAAATGGTTTCCATAGTTTTCTGGTTGCCTGACTAGTGGGTGAGATGACAGTCTGCCATCTGAGCCATAGTTGTAAAAAAATAAAAATAAAAGTCTTGGCCTTCCCTTTAACTTGACATGAATAAACTGTTAAGCTCTTCATTCTTGGTGAGACAAGTGTCACACCGCATTGACACCACAGTTAGGTTCCTCACCTTGGATTCTTCTGTGTTCCACCTTCAAAGCAGTCAGTCTGTGTCTGATATCTGGCGGATCAAGTTCTGTAGGACTTCATGTAGGACATGTAAGAGAGTGTGAATTCGAGGAAAACTTCATAGCCACCGCCCCTCACTGCACCTCCACGTTAACAAATGCTTAGGAGTAAGTCTCCCCACCTTCTTGCTTTTCAAGTTGAAACCTTGTCTTTGGAATTTCGAGTCTCCCTTTCGGTTTCACTGTGTCCCTGAGAAGAGAAGAGGGTCTTTTGAGTTGATGTCACCCGTGCACCACTTAGGTGTCCTTCCCATCGCACTCTCGGTGTTTACATTTTTGAGCTGAGAGTTTAATTGGCTAACTTAGTCAAAAATACCACTGCCACCACCGCCGAAGGACCAAGTGTTGGAACACACAGTGTTGCAAGCAGTGTTTGTGGGAGTGACCCTCTATGTCGTTTTCTGGCTGTACTGTCGTTGACGCCCACCCCCATTATTTATTATTGTTGATAACGTACTTTTTCTTACATTCTGTTGTAAATAAAGTATGAAACAATCTTCTTCCGAAGTGTACCTTCCTCTTTCTCAGCCAGTCTCAAGGCTCACGGGAACTCTAGCCAATGTTAACATCAGTGGGGAAGGAGACATGGACGAGGAAGGAAGAAACCAATTACTGTACCCAGCTGTGTGGCCTTGTGTGCAAGGATGCCTCCCCTACTAATGGGCATATGGTGTATTACATCCAAGAGCCTTAGTAGGAAAAGTACTGGTGACCCTAGTTTTCCAGCCTAAAAATATGGAAGGAAAATGCATAGCCCCATAGAATCCTTGGGAATGTCAACCAGATCCACTCCATGCCAAATGAGGTCTGTCTGTCCTGTGTTTGTGTGTGTGTGTGTGTGTGCGCGCGCGCGCACGTGCGCGCGCGTGCACTCTGGCAATAGGGAATAAAATCCTGGACCACTGGATATGCCAGGCAAAGACTAGCTAATTAGACAGCTCAGCTAGGCCTTTTTATTGTTGGTCTCTCTGTTAAGTAGCCCTGGCTGTCCTGGAACTCACTCTGTAGACCAGGCTTGCCTCGAACTCACAGAGATCCACCTGCCTCTGCCTCCCATGTGCTGGGATTAAAGGCATGCGCCACCACACCTGGCCATTACAGAGAGCTGTGAACTGCCATGTGGGTGCTGGGATTTGAACCCTGGTCCTTTGGAAGAGCAGCCAGTGCTCTTAACCGCTGAGCCATCTATCTTTCCAGCTCATCCTTTTTTTTTTGTTTGTTTGTTTGTTTGTTTTTGGTTTGTTGTCTCTTGTATCTCCTTGTATTTGCAATGTGGCTGAAGATGACCTTGAAGTTCCAATCTTCCTACCTCGACCTTCTGAGTTCTGGGATTCAGGGGTAGCAGCACACCCACCTAGCTTATGCACTGGTGGGGATTCAGCCCAGAGCTTGGTGGATGCTAGGGTAAAACTCTACCAAAATGAACTACATGCCCGGCCCCAGCTGGATCGTTTTTCTTTTTCTTTTTTTTAAGATTTATTTGTGTGCGTTTATATCTCTTCAAGAGGGCATCAGATCCCTCAGAACTGAAGTTACAGGCATGGATGCTAAGATTCAAACTTGGGTCCTCATGTTTGAGCAGCAAGTGCTCTTATCCACTGGGCCATCTCTCCAGCCCCACAGCTGGGTCACTTTTTAAGGTAAGCCAAAATAGTCCTTCCATGATTTTTCCATCTTGGTCAGCCCCTGTTGTTTACAAGAGGTTCCTGGTGAGTATGGGAACAGAAATGCTTCATTGTCCCTGGACGAAAAAAACACAACCCTTATTCTTTCATCTTGAAAGAAATGTCACAGTCGGACTGGCATGTTGTCGCATGCCTTTAATCCCAGCAGTTGGCAGGCAGAGGCAGGTGGATCTCTGTGAGGTCAAGGTGAGCCTGGTCTACAGAGTAAGTTCCAGATTAGCCAGGGCCACACAAAGAAACCCTGTCTTGAAACAAAAAAAAAAAAAAAAAAAACAAACAAGAAATGACACAGTCTTGGGCTGGCTCAGTGCATCAGAGTGTTTGCTGCTAAGTCTAATGAGTGAAGTTTGATTCCCCCTTCCTTAAGCCCCACATGGTAGAAGGAAAAGACAATTCTCAAAAACTGTCCTCTGACCTCAGCAGACACACAGTAAATAAATGAATGCAATTTTAAAAGAGAAAAAAGTCAAGCCGGGCGGTGGTGGCGCACGCCTTTAATCCCAGCACTTGGGAGGCAGAGGCAGGCGGATCTTTGCGAGTTCGAGGCCAGCCTGGTCTACAAAGCGAGTCCAGGACAGCCAGAGCTGTTAAACAGAGAAACCCTGTCTCGAAAAACCAAAAAAAAAAAAAGAGAGAGAGAGAGAGAGAGAGAGAGAAAAGTCACAATCTGACCCCTTAGTGAAGCAAGTACACTGCTTTTTATACTGAAGTTGTATAATATCAGGTCAATTAACTAAAACATGTTTCCTTTTGTAGCTCCAGCCTCACCATAACATCCCCATCCTGCCTTTTAATTCTGTATTCAAAACACACAAACTTCCCACACACCCAGCTGCTGGCTGGCTTTCAGCCTGCATTCTTGGGCAGAGGCTGCCTCGTGGGGCTGAACTATATGGGGTTGTTAAATGTTTGCATACCTAATGCTCAATGTATAGGCACTTGTGACACCCCCGAGTTCCTAAGCAGAAATTTCATCAAAAGCGTCCTCCCACTGAGGTTTAACATTAGACTTCTGAACACCCATGTGCTTCTCTAAGATTTCCTCAACCATCATTACAGTCATTCCGTTCCTCGTGAGATTTCCACCTCTGACCTCAATTTGCACCTTGGTCTGAAGTTCAGGATACATCCTGACTGAAACAGCCATACATGACACTGTCACAGTCAGCTGGAGGCTTTGGTGGCTTTGCAAGGACTACCTGAGCTGCACTAATCTGCACCGGAGAGTGTGGTGGGCCCAGCAAGCTGTTTTTAAGGTTATGGATTGACTCTTTTTTTTTTTTTGCCTAACTTAACTACACTCGAATTCTCTTCCATTGTGTGCAATTCAGTAAACTACCTCATTCAAATTCAAATATTTTTTTAATTTTTATTTTTTATTTACTTATTTTTTTTTAGGTTTTTCTCTGGCTGTCCTGGACTCACTCTGTAGACCAGGCTGGCCTTGAACTCACAGAGGTCCGCCTGCCTCTGCCTCCCCAGTGGGATTAAAGGTGTGCGCCACCACACCTGGTCCAAATGCAAAAATTTGACCATGTTCCTCTTCCTAGGAAAGCTGGTGTTCTAGTTTGTTGCCTGATGCTGTGATAAACAGCATACTGACTTTCTTAGAGTTTCTAAAGGTACAACAAAGCACCAAGTCCAAAAGCAGGATGGGAAGGAAAGGTTTTATTCAGCCTACACACTTCCACAGCACTTTTCATCTTTGAAGGAAGTCAGGACAGGAACTCAAACACGGCAGCAA
>CAJQZJ010035090.1:550466-607966 GCA_907164525.1 Lophiomys imhausi | reverse complement strand
AAAAAACACTCTAGATGGTGGTGATGGCTACAAAAATATGTAAATGTAGTAACGTCAAAGAACTGCAAGTCAAAAATTATTAAAATGGTATCTTTCATGTTATGTATATTTTACCACGATAAGAAACTTCTAGCCGGGCGGTGGTGGCGCACGCCTTTAATCCCAGCACTTGGGAGGCAGAGGCAGGCGGATCTTTGCGAGTTCAAGGCCAGCCTGGTCTACAAAGCGAGTCCAGGACAGCCAGAGCTGTTAAACAGAGAAACCCTGTCTCGAAAAACCAAAAATAAAAAAAAAAAAAGAAATTTCTAGCCGGGCGGTGGTGGCGCACGCCTTTAATCCCAGCACTTGGGAGGCAGAGGCAGGTGGATCTCTGTGAGTTCGAGGCCAGCCTGGTCTACAAAGTGACCAGTGTCCAGAACAGTCAAGGATACACAGAGAAACTCTGTCTCAAAAACCAAAAAAAAAAAAAGAAAGAAATTTCTAGGTTTTGAAAAGACACACCCCATAGTAGGACAAAAGATCTTTGCTTCTTCTCCTTTCTCCAATTCTTGCTGTAGAAAAATTACTTTTAGAAATGCTGTTTGGAATTCTGATATTATTCCATTCCCTGCTGTGGTCTGAACATTTGCTTTCACAGTGTGATGAGAATCCAAAACTGAGAAACACACCTCAGACATCTTACACCTTATTTAAGAACCACCACGTTTCAAGTAGTACAGTCAGCAGCCTTGGCTTTCTCCACACAATGGTTCCTATATAAATATGCTTTGATGGGGCTGGAGATATGACTCAGCAGTCAACAATGCTTGTTGCTCTTGCAGAGTACCGCAGTTCAAGTCCCAGCATCACGTGGTGGCTCACAGCCATCTGCAACTCCAGTTCCAGGGGATCCAACATGCTCTTCTGGCCCCTGAGGGTACCAGGCACTTCCTTGGTACACAGACATACATACTGGCAAGTAAAACTTTTTAAAAATCTTTTTTGTTTTGTTTTTGTTTTTCTTTTGAGACAGGGTTTCTCTACATAGCCTTGGCTCTCTTGGAGTCACTCTGTAGACCACGCTGGGCTGGAACTCAGAGATCTGTTATAGTTCAATCTCGGTGGAACCTCCAAATGTTAAGGTCCCATATTGGTGGGACCTCCAAATGTTAGAGTCCGAGAATAGCCACACAAACCACTCAGTCGTTGATCTCAGTCAGATATTGATAGTTTATTGAACTACACCCCAAAACTGGTCATCATGGCCAAATGCCCATCATGACCAGGATCATAGAGGTATTGGAGCCTGAGATGTTGTTCTGCTTCCAAGGCAGCGTTTTTATAAGAAAAACCATAACCAGGTAACCACCAGATAACCAGGTGAGGAAAACAAACCGCATCCAGGTAACAACCAGGTAGGAAGCTGGAGGATGGCAGCACTAAATCATTTTGACTAGCTAGACAAAGCCTTTCTAACTGACCTTTAATTTGATTGGTCCCAAGTGCAGCTGTCATTAGGGACTCTTCAGAGTGTCAAGGTAACAATGTAACAAAGTATGAGTAATTTCATCTTATAACTAAAACGCAGACTGAAGACAAAAAAATGGCCCCAGTTATGCCAAAGAGCTACAGCAGGCCTCAACAAGATCCACCTCTGCCTCTGCTTCCAGAGTACTAGGATTTAAGGTGTGTGTCACCACCACCCAACAACAACAACAACAATAAATTGCAATTTTGTTTGTTTGGTCTTTTGTTTGTTTGGGTTTTCAAGACAGGGTTTCTCTGTGTATCTCCAGCTGTCTTGGACTCACTTTGTAGACCAGGTTAGCCTTGAATTTACAGAGATTCACCTGCCTCTGCCTTCTGAGTGCTGGGATTAAAGACGTTTGCCACCATGCCCAGAAAAAAATGCTGGTTTTTTTTTGTTTTTTACATTTATTTTATTTTTTAATGCTGAGAATAAAGGTGTGTGCCACCACAACCGGCTTCCCAGCTTTTGTTTGCTTTTTAAGACCGTCTCTCTCTCTCTCTCTCTCTCTCTCTCTCTCTCTCTCTCTCTCTCTCTCTCTCTTTGTTTTTTTGAGACAGAGTTTCTCTGTGTAACAGCTCTGGCTTTCCTGGACTTGCTTTGTAGACCAGGTTGGCCTCGAACTCACAATGATCCTCTTGCCTCTGCCTCCCAAGTTCTGGGATTAAAGGCGTGGGCCACCACGCCCGGCTCTCTCTCTCTTTTTTAAAGTTTATTTATTACTTCATTACATCTCCATTACTACCCCCTCCCTCCACCCTCTCTCTCTCTTTTTAATATATAAAGACAGGTTTATTGGATATGAGAAGGAAAGAGAAAAAGCGTGCGCACGCAGAAAGAAGAGACAGAAACAGAGACCAGGGAGATTCAGGGAGAGAGAGGAAGGAAAAGAGAGGCAGCCAGTGGGGAAGAGAGTCTGAGAACTCTTTATCTCTTTGTAGTTATGGCTGTTCTGGATTTTTTGGTGTGTTTTGGTTGGGTTTTTTGTTCTTTGTTTCTTTTGAAACAGGGTTTCTCTGTGTAGCAATAGGTGTCTTAGAACTAGTTCTGTAGACCACACTGGCCTCAAACTCACAGAGATCCGCCTGCCTCTGCCTCCCAAGTGCCACCACACCTGGCTGCATTGGTTTCTGGAGACAGGGATTCTCTGTGTAGCTCTGGCTGTCCCGGACTCGCTTCGTAGACCAAGCTGGCCTCAAACTCAGAGATCCACCCTGCCTCAGCCTCCGGAGTGCTGCGATCAAAGGGATGCGCCACCACGCCAGGCTACTTTTTTTAATCAAAGGAGTTGTAGATTCTGATAACCTGGAAGAAACTTACCCACTGGTGCCAAAACAGCAGGAAAAATAAATGCCCACAGGACTAGACATCTCTGAAGGTTTGGGGTAAGTGCTATTAGGCGGTTAGAAACAGCACCTTGAGAGTCATATGCAGGTTAAATAATTTTTTTCCTCTGGTACGTTGTGATAGGATTTCCTAGAGTTCACTTAGCATATTTTTAAAATCTGTTTATAGCTGACTGGCAAGCAAGAGGGCTGAGAAACAGAAGCAAACCTTTCAGCCTCTATCCGGGACTCCAGGAGGCGTGGCCTTGAGGGCCACGAGCGTTGGCTCGTGGCAGGCTCCACCCACCGGGCGGTGCTCGGCTGCTCCCCTTCTTCCCGCCAGGGGTCGCAGTTGTGCTGGAGCTGCTTTTCCTCCTTTGGCGAGGACCCACCTCTTTTCGTGTCTTTTGCTCTCGCGAGAGAAAGCGCAAAGCCTGTTGGGAGGCGCGCACGGGCCGTAGGTCGGGCCAAAATGGCAGCCCTGGAAGAAGTATTCACCTTGTCTACTGGAGTCTTGGGCGCCGGGCCTGAAGGGTTCCTGGGTGTAGAGCAGAGTGACAAAGCCGACCAGTTCCTAGTGACGGACAGCGGCAGGACCGTCGTCCTCTACAAGGTGAGGTCTGCGGGAGCGGCCGGCCGGTGTCTCGCCTCTGTCCGAACCCGGGAGCGGGAGGCTTGAGTTTCTCCCAGCTTGGAAAGGAAAGCCGGGAGCGGGCGTGACAGAGTCCCGCGGTCGCCGCAGTGGGACGCCGCCGAATGAGGTTCAGAAGGTGTTTTCCTGTGAGGACCAGCATATTTCCGAGTGACAGGCGGCAGTGTCTCGGTGGGACACGTGGGACACTCTGGGAACTTGTTTCCCAGAGAGAACCTTGCCAAGGGGATTTCTGTCGCCCTGCGGCTTGCTTGCCCAGAGGTCTAGCGGGAGATTGAGCTTCAAAGAACCACTCTGAGAGGTTGAAAATATCTGTGATCTACTTCATCCTCCGCTCCTTGTTGGTTGGTTGGTTGGGGGGTGGGGTGTTGAAGAGACAGATTTCTTGGTATCCTGGAAAGACTGAGCAACTCTATCACACGGTGAAACCCAGATTTGAGGGCTGGAAAGTCACAATCTCGCCCGCTTTGCAGCCTAATTCCTGGCTCAGCACATTCATAGACTTGTTTATAGTAGTCATCTACAAAGCAGGTTTTTTTTTAAACCAGGAATTCGGAAGTTTATTCTTTTATTTTGGTTTGGTTTGGGGGGTTTTGTTTTGTTTTGAGATAGAGCTTCTCTGTGTAGCCCTGTCTGTCCTAGCTCTGTAGACCGAACTCAAAGAAATCCGCTGAGATTAGGGGGGTGTGCCGCCGGCCGAAATTTTTCTTGTGTCATTAGAAGGTTACCCATCTGCTCTAACGGTCTTGGGACAGGCTGCCAACAATCCCCTATACTGTTTAGACTTCCCTTCAAACCGTTCTCTTTGGGACGATTTGACAGTTTCTGCATAGGAACATAGTAGTTGATAGGAATTATCAACTATTGAATCCCACTCACACCAACCTAATTTTCCTCACCTCTGTTCCACAGATAATTAATTTTTTGTAATTTATTTGTATTTATTTAATATACATTGGTGTTTTGACTGCATGTATGTCCGTATGAAGGTGTTGGATCCTGGAGTATACAGACAGTTGTGAGCTGCCATGTGGGATTTGAACCCCGGTCCTCTGGAAGAACAGCCAGTGCTGTTAACCTCTGAGCCAACTCTCCAGCCCCATCAGTTTATTTTTTATTTTTTGGTTTTTTTGAGACAGGGTTTCTCTGTGTATCCTTGGCTGTCCGGGACTCACTTTGTACACTATGCTGGCCTTGAACTCACAGAGATCTGCCTGTTTCTGCCTCCTGAGTGCTGGGATTAAAGGTGTGGACAACCATGCCCGACAATTACACACAGCTGTGAACTGCCATATGGGTGGTGGGATTTGAACCCGGGTCCTTTGGAAGAACAGCCAATGATCTCTCTCCAGCCCGACAATTGCACACAGCTGTGAACTGCCATATGGGTGGTGGGATTTGAACCCGGGTCCTTTGGAAGAACAGCCAATGATCTCTCTCCAGCCCCCACATCAGTTAATTTTTAAATGTATTGTTTTTTATACACATTGTCTTGAATTAATTTGCTTACTGCTAGTTAGGAGTTTTGGAGATTTTTATTTTGTTTTTGAGACAGGTCTGACTTTAAATTTACAACCCTTCTACCTCAGTCTCCCCAGTGCTGAACCTACAGCTATGAGCCACCAGACCTGATTAGAATTTTAAATTATGGCTTCTTCATTATTTTAATTTAGGTACTTGATAAAGTTAGAAGCCATGTTCAATACTGTCCTTCAAGGGCTTCTTTTTGTCTCTTAAATCTAATTCCTCTGGTCGTGCAGAGCCAGCTCAGGAGTCACATTGAGCAAGGCCCACCCTCCTGAACTCAAGAAATTTGCGGACAAGAAGTTATCATTGAAGTTAAATGGTAGCAAGCATGTACAAGGAATACTACGGGGCGTTGATCCCTTAGGAATCTTGTTCCTGAGGAGCATGTGGAAATGGCCACTAGCGGGAAGCAGATTAACGTGGGAATGGTGGTCATATGAGGAAACAGCACCATCATCATGGTAGAGCCTTGGCAAGAGTAAACAATGACTCTCCAGCACACAGGCATCCACATCCTGCCCCAAAGGGCCTGTTTGATTGATGTAGAATTGGGTCATATACATTTTCATATGAAACTTTTTGCTGAATAGTCTTTCATAATACTCAGGAAAAAAAATATAATTGCTCTAACTTCTGAAGCTGAATTCTTTTTTTTTTTTTTTCTTCCCGAGACAGGGTTTCTCTGTGTAACAGAGCCCTATCCTGGACACACTCTGTAGACGAGACTGGCCTCGAACTCAGAGATCCACCTGCCTCTGCCTCCCGAATGCTGGGATTAAAGGCGTGTGCCATCACGCCTGGCCTGAATCTGAATTCTTAAATTGTGTATTCTTTCCACAGGTTTCTGACCAGAAACCCTTGAGCAGCTGGTCGGTGAAACAAGGTCAAAGTATAACATGTCCCGCTGTGTGCAACTTTCAGACTGGAGAGTATATTGTGGTACATGACCATAAGGTAAAGTTAAAAACATATTAATATGTGTAACAAGATATGTTGCACTTATTGATTGTTCATTACGTGTAAATAGGCAATACTGTGCTGTTTAACATGTATATTTTGATTTAAGGTATTGAGAATATGGAATAATGAAGATGGAAATCTGGATAAAGTATTTAAAGCAACAGTAAGTCTTTGGATTTTCTGACGTATTTAATTATTGGTACATAAAATAACTCATAGTCTTACATTTGATATATATATCATATATATAATCTTACATTTGATATATATATATAAAATCATATTGCCTCTGGGCAAATGAGCCCATGGTTGTAGTCAGTTTTTTTCCCTTCCAGTTGTTTTCTTACAGATCATGATAACTATCTCAACTCATGTATTAATAGATTAGAAAGCCGGGCGGTGGTGGCGCACACCTTTAATCCCAGCACTCGGGAGGCAGAGGCAGGCGGATCTCTGTGAGTTCGAGACCAGCCTGGTCTACAAAGCGAGTCCAGGAGAGCCAGAGCTACACAGAGAAACCCTGTCTCGAAAAAACCAAAAAAAAAAAAAAATAGATTAGAAAATGCAAGTTTTATTATCCCATAAAGACTGATTATTTAAATACTTCATGAATAGGGCTATAGAAAAATGGCTCTGCATTTAAGAGCATTTGCCGCTCTTAGAAAGGATTAGAATTCTCTTTCCAGCATTCACACAACCACCTGTAACTCCAGCTCCAGAGAATCTTTTCTTTTTTTAATATTTTGTCATGGAATCATCACATCCATGATACATTTCTTTTTTTTTTTTAAAGATTTATTTATTATATATACAGTGTTCTGTCTGCAGGTATATCTGCAGGCCAGAAGAGGGCACCAGATTTCATTATGGATGGTTGTGAGCCACCATGTGGTTGCTGGGAATTGAACTCATGACCTCTGGAAGAGCAGCCAGTGCTCTTAACGGCTGAGCCATCTCTCCAGCCCCAGAATCTTAATGGTGTCTTGGGCCTCTGTGTTCTATTGCATGCACATGGTACACACACATCACATAAATTTTTTTTTAAATATAAAAATAGTGATTGGAGTTTGCATATTTGGCGTATTTCTTGTAAGAATAAATTTATTGAACTTATAAGAAAAGTTCTTCGACTTTTTAAAAACAGAGTGGACCCTACAAATTTCTATATTGCACATTTTAAGAAATATATGTAATAACATTTTTTTTTTTTTTTTGGTTTTTCGAGACAGGGTTTCTCTGTATAACAGCTCTGGCTGTCCTGGACTTGCTTTGTAGACCAGGCTGGCCTCGAACTCACAGAGATCCGCCTGCCTCTGCCTCCCAAGTGCTGGGATTAAAGGCGTGCGCCACCACCGCCCGGCCCTGTAATAACATTTTTAAAAGCAATAACTAGATACGTATATGCTACCAGTGACCTAAAGTGTGCTAATTAATTTTTCTTAATGATAAAATGAGAATCTTGAATGAGGTTAGTCAAAAAACATTCCAGTTCTAGCCATACGTGCTGATGCGTACTTTTTTGTGATTTATTTATTTGTATTTTATGTGCATTGGTGTTTTGCCTGTATGTATATTTTAATGATTTATTTATTCGTATTTTATATACATTTGATGTTTTGCCTGAATGTATATCTGTGTTAGGGTGTCAGATCCCGTGGAACTGGAGTTACAGACAGTCATGAGCTACCATGTAGGTGCTGGAAATTGAACCCGGCTCCTCTGGAAGCACAGCCACTGCTCTGAACCTCTGAGCCATCTTTCCTGCCCTGGTGCACACCTTTAATCCCAACACCCAGGAGGCAGAAACAGGCAGATCTCTGTGAGTTTGAGGTCAAGCTAGTCTACATAGGAAGTTTCATACCAGTCAGGGCTATGAGGTGAGACCCATTCTCAACAAACAAACAGATGTCTAGTTCTAAATTTCTAACTGTATAATCAATACGATTTGGTGCTGGAGAGGTGGCTCAGTGGTCAGAGGAGCATTGCCTGCTCCTCCACAGGACCCTGGTTCAATTCCCAGCACCCACATGGCAGCTCACACATGTCTGTAACTCCAGTGCAGGGCCTCTGACACCCTCACACAGATATACATGCAGGTAAAACACCAATGAACATAAAACAAAAATAAATTATATACAGCTGATACATTTTAAAACCCCAGATGAGGCTAATTCATATCTGATATAGTTGTTGCATAAACTCATGAAACTTCTATTCTAACTGCTGTGTCCTAACAACCTGGAGAGGTTAGGTATCTCCCTCACTCTTGTTCACAACAAGAACCTTACCTATCATTTCACTAGCTCCTTAGTGGGTTTTGGTTTGTTGGTTGGCTTGTTTTTGTTTGTTGGTTGGTTTGGGTTGTTTTTTTTTCTTTGTTTATTGTGTTTTAGCACTACGTGTGGGGCTGGGAATTAGCTCTGTGGCAGAATGCTTACCTAGCCTGAATAAGGCCCTAGATTCAATTTATAGTACAAAGAGAGAGAGAGACAAACAGACACAGGGTGGGGTTAGGCTATTAGTCTCCCTTCTCTCTTTCTCTCTCAGATAGTTTTTTTTTTAACATTTATTTATTTATTATGTATACAGTATTTGCTCTACATATATGCCCAGGCACCAGATCTCAATGTAAATGGTTGTGAGCTACCATGTGGTTGCTGGGAATTGAACTCAGGACCTTTGGAAGAACAGCCAGTGCTCTTAACCTCTGAGCCATCTCTCCAGCCCTCTCTCAGATAGTTTTACTATGTAGCCCTGGCTATCCTGGAACTTGATATGTAGACCAGGCTGACCTTGAACTCACAGAGATCCTTTGTCCTCTGCCTCCCAAGTGCTGGGATTAAAGGCGTGTGCCACTATTCCCAGCATAAATAAGTCTCTTAGTAAGTGTTTTAGGCTGGGTATGATGGCACATACTGGTAATGACAGCCACTTGGGAGGCTAAAGCAGAATCATGAGTCTAAGACCAGGCACTTATAAATGTCTGTATTGTATTATGTGCCTGTTCTTTCAGAGTAAAATTTAAAATACTTGGAACTTTTTTTTTTTTTTACAGCTATCAGCTGAGGTCCATAGAGTCCACTCAGTACAAAGGACAGAACCCTTGGTGCTGTTCTGCCGAGGTGCTGTTCGTGGGTTGGAGGCCTTACTTGCAGAGCCTCAGCAGAACATTGAAGCTGTCATACCTGATGAGGAAGTGATCAAGTAAGTTCCAATACTCACGTATGAATTTTTGCCAGTAGAAAGTGCACTCTGCATTACTTTACTACCTGTTGTTTTGTTCTAATGACAGTGTCCATTGCCTTATAGAAGAAGCTTTTCAGTTTCATGAGGTCTCATTTATTAATTGTTCATCTTAGAGCCTGAACTGTTGGTGTTCTGTTCAGGAAGTTGTTTCTGTGACAATGAGTTCAAGGCTGTTCCCCACTTTCTCTTCTAATTTAGTGTATCTAGTTTTATGTTGAGGTCTTTGATCCACTTGAATTTGTGTTTTGTGCAGGAAGATAAATATGGATCTATTTTGCATTTTTCTACATACAGACATCCAGTTAGACCAGCACCATTTGTTGAAGGTGCTTTCCTTTTTCCACTGTATGGTTTTGGCTTCTTTGTCAAAAATCAATTCTTTACTGTGTTTAAAGGTATTTTTGCTTAGAAACATAAAGTGCTGTGGTATAATTCAGTGATAGAGCCCTGCCTAGCATATCTGAAGCCTAGAGTTAATCCCTGGAATCCGAAGGAAAAAATACCCACTTATTTTATTTAAAAAATTAAATCCCACTTATTGCTGGGTATAGTACTGGAAAGACAGAGGCAGTCAGATTTCTGAGTTTGAGAACTTCTGCATAACAAGTTCTAGGGCGGCAGGAGATGCATAGTGAGACTCTGCCTTTAAAACAAAACAAATGGGCTGGAGAGATGGCTCAGCAGTTAAGAGCACTGGCTTCGGATCTTTGTGAGTTCGAGGCCAGCCTGGTCTACAAAGTGAGTCCAGGACAGCCAAGGTTACACAGAGAAACCCTGTCTCGAAAAACCAAAAAAAAAAAAGAAAAAAAAAAAAAAGAGCACTGGCTGCTCTTCCAAAGGACATGGGTTCAAATCCCAGCACTTGAGAGGCAGAGGATCTCTGTGAGTTTGAGGCCAGCCTGGTCTACAGAGTGAGTCCAGGACAGCCAAGGATGCACAGAGAAAAAAGCAAACAAACAAAAAAGGCTTATGAGACACTGAGCAAAAATTCCCAGGAGCCTGTGAGCAGCCTATGGAATAATAAATGATCAGGAATCGACCATAGTCCTGGTGAATGTCAGAGGCCTGCAGAGTCAGCCATTGTGAATGAAATGGATAGTATTGGAAGTCCAAACTCTTTGGTTCTATCATATTACCCAGCTGCTAAGCCACAGCCCTTTCCCCTGGAGAAAAGCAAGAGGTGATGGTGTGCTTTAAGACCTCGGGCTTTCCCCGGTTTTGGAATAACACTGGGTAAATAACTCATTCACATGGAGGACAGTCCGTGACTTCATTGCTCCCATGCTCATTACTGTATCTGTATACTGTATATATTCCCTGTTCAGTTTACTTGTGGCTCTTCAGTCTACCTGGTGGAAACTAAGTTCCTAAAAGCAAGGAATAGCTATTAATGTGCTAAATAAGTGAGCACAAGAGCAGACTGATCGCAGACTGAGCGCTGTGTGCCTCTCAGGTGTGAGCAGCTGTTCGGGGAGTGGATGGCCTGTGGGTTCTGGTCTCCACTTTGCCACAAACTGACAGTGCTGTCCTAGTCATGAATCTTTTAGCTTTCCTATGGCTCATTCTCTGTAGCTTGTAGAAGGCAGATAAGATTCTGTTACCGTAAGAATGCTAGTGCACAAAGTAATTTTGATGAAAGTGGGATGAAGGACTCAGTTTAAGTCTTTAAAGGACAGCAACTACTCTGACCTTCAGCCTCACAGTTCTCATTATTGTCTGGGAAGTTTAGCATCCATCCCGTTAAACTTCTGTCTCCAGAGACAGATAGTGACTACAGTTAGTAAAGTAGAGGTTCTCTGTTGTCTTGGGTCCAAAAACATATTTCTTTAATTGATAAATAACATCTCTCATCTGATTTTGTGTTTTCTAATTTTTCTTTCTTTTTTAAAGGTGGTCAGAGTTTTTCATGGTTTTTAAGCAACCTGTTTTAATTTTTATTACTGAAAATGTAAGTGACATCTTCAATTTCTGGTCTTTGTGACATTTTTTAAGTCACCTATGTTTTCAAAACTAAAATGTAATTTTACTGTTTCTCTTAGAAGGTTGTTTCTTTTGTGAACACTGAAAGTGCTAGTTCTATGCCTAAATTTAACTTTTTTTAGCAGACTTAATTCACTTTATTTTTATGGTATAAAAACTGCATGTGGTAACCACAGCTGGAGTCTATATCCTCTAAATGGAAACTCCATTGTGGATTTTCACAAGATGGTCAGTGATTTCCTGGTAGGAGGACTTGGTGAACACACTTTCTTCCCAGGGGCCTGGGATCACGGAACTGCCAGTCTGGGAGATGGTATCAAAGATGGTAGGGTACTGGTACAGGGGCAGAGAGGTGCCATTGCCTCTTGGGGCAGGGATGAAGCACATGAGCACAGAACTGCAACAGCCTGTCACCTTGCATGGAGCAGTGTGAGGACTGCAGATCTTGTTTCCCATCACCCCTTTCCCACACAGGGAAAAGGAAAGGTTAGTCAAGACATAGACCATCACTCAGGAGGCAGCAGCTAAGGAGGTGCCCGTAGGCTGCTTAACAGCAAGTCTAATGTGACTGGTGCAGTTACTGATAGCAACATAAGCTTTGGACCAGGTCTCTGGCAGCCCTACTCTGCTTCTGTAGAAGTGTCACCCTTAGAACCTCGTCCTTTAGGGATGCTCCAGGAAGTTGGTAACTCATGTTCCCGGGTGGCACAGATTGATAGATCCTCTTCATGTCCTTGACCAGATAGTCAACGTGGTGACAGAAATCTCCTTGTCTTTGCTGTGCCTCCACAAGCCCCTTGGCCCTCAGACTGCTGCTGAGTGGTGGGTCCCCAGGTCCTCTGCTACCCACCATTAGTTACCTGTCATATGTTTTCCCAAGGAAGAAAGTAAACAGCATTTTTATAACATTGTAGATTTAGCTGAAAGCCATGCCTGTGACTAAAACGTGCCCATAGCCCAGCACTGGGGTGACTGTGGCAGGAGGATGAGGAGTTTGAGGTCAGCTTGAGCTGCACAGTGGGACCCTGTCTCAGAACATGAGGGTGGGATACAGGTCAGTGGTACAGCTCCTCATTACCAAGGTCAGATCTCTGCAGTGCCTAGTGGCCTAGAACTCCCCTTGTAGACCAGGCTGGCCTGGAACTTACTGCATTTTTCTTGTCTCTGTCTCCCGAGTGCTGGGATTACAGGTGTGTGCAACCACACCCAGCTGGGCAAGCAGATTTTTTTGTTGTTTTGGTTTTTTATTGTTTTTGTCAAGACAGGGTTTCTCTGTGTAACAGCCCTGGCTGTCCTAGAGCTCCAGGCTGTCTCGAATTCACAGAGATCCGGCTGGGTGAGCGGTTTTTAAGTATTTGTTGAAGTATTAGAGTGGAGCAGTGACTTGTAGTTTTAACATCTGACTACAGTTAGCTGAAGTGGGATGATGATAACATTTTTTTTTTTGCAGCATGGGAATTATTTTGCTTATGTAAGATTGTGCAAATCACACAATTTAAACAAATACACACTGTTACTTGGAAAAGAAGAAAAATCTGTTAAACCAATTTTCACTGCACGTGTGGATGGGAAATTCATCTCCCTGGTGTCACTAAGTAAGTTTTCTTTAATACTCGAGGTGGTAAATGGAGCTGTTATAAGGTTGTGCATGATGCGAATTCCTAAGCTTTCTGTGGTTTTCTTCCATAGCCATTCATATGACTTTTTTTGTTAGTTTTACCTTAAACAACAACAAATAATACAATACCTATTAAAAAAAAGTCACAAGCCAGGTGTGGTGGTGCAGGCCTTTAATCCCAGCACTTGGGAGACAGAGGCTGTTAGATCTGAATTCGAGGCCAGTGTGGTCTACAGATCAAGTCCAGGACAGCCAAGGCTACACAGAGAAACCCTATCTCGAAAAAAAAAAAAGTCACAAGTAGCTAAGGCTGAGGCTTCTGGTCCTCCTGCCTCTACCTTCCTGGTGCTGAGATCACAGAGATCTGTGCGTTCCTGGCTTTATGTGCTGCTAGGGATTACACCAAGGGCCTTGAGCATCATAGATGAGCACTTTTTCCAGTTGAGTTGCACCTCCAATGTGTTTCCCCTGCACTCACACCCATTTCATTGGCACTATCTAGTGTGTGTTCTTGTGTCCATGTGCCTTGGCACTCACTTTGAGGCCAGAGAACAACTTGCAGTTCTCTCTTTCCACCATATGGGGTCCATTAATCACACTTGGGTTGTGAAGTTTGGTGGCAAGTGCCGTTACGTTGCAAACCAGTTTACTGATCTCATTTATAAAAATTCAATATTATTAACGGAAGCATAGAATGATATAATTGTTCAATGTTCTAATGGGGTTATTTATGGATTTGTAGTCTTAGAAACACCCTAAAACATTTAACTACAGTAGATATAAACTGTCCTTTTCCCATTACTAAACAATAAAAACTTTCTTCCAACAGGCTCTGATGGATGTATATACGAAACCTTGATACCAATATATTCAAGTGACACAGAAAAAAATCAGAGATTAGGTAGAGCATTGATGCTCAAGGCAGTTGTGTCTGGTAGAGCTCAAAATAGTGTTGCCCTCGCCATCCTGGATCAAGACCACGTAGCCATCCTGGGACCCCCACTTCCAGATTCTAAGGGTAACTGAAATAGTCTATGACTCAAATTTAGCTTTTAGCCACTAGTCTAAATCTGTTTTCAGTAGAATCTCACTCTGTACCCCAGGCTGGCCTTGATCTCAAGGTTGTCCTACCCCAGCTTGCCAAGCATTAGGACTTAGAGGTGTGTACCACCATGCCCAGTGCCATCTTCCAGTTCATGAACTCCATCTGTTTATGTATTCTTTAATCTCTGCTAGCAGTATTTCATAGTTTTTACTGTGCTGTCAGTTGTTCCCTTCCTTGGTTAAATTGTTCTTTTAGGGGCTGGAGAGATGACTCAGTGGGTAAGAACACTGGCTGCTCTTCCAGAGGACCTGGGTCCATCACCCATGTAGCAGCTCACAACTGTCTGTATTTCCTGTTCCTGGGGATCTGACACTATTAAACAGGCAAAACACCAATGTGCATAAAATAAAATAAAGTCAGGTGTGGTGGCACACGCCTTTAATCCCAGCACTTGGGAGGCAGAGGCTGGTGGATCACTGTGAGTACTGTCTGCAAGGTGAGTCCAGGACAGCCAGGGCTGTTACACAGAGAAATCCTATCTCGAAAATCCAAAAAAAAGAAAAATGAAAACTAAATACATAATTTTTTTAATTTATTCTTTTAAACGCTAAATATTGTTTCCTTCTCAGAGCTTCCTTTATTAGACTGTAGAAACAGCTGGTTCTATGTGTTGCTCTTATCTGCAACTTTGCTAGGATGTATTTGTTGGTGCTGTTAGTGCATGGAAGTGTGTGCAAGCTTTGATCTCAGTGATATGGACTTACTGGAGGGTTAGGGTTTTATTTCTTCTATATTCTAAAAGAGTTTGGTGCTGATTTTATGACTGCTGGAATTCAGTGGTGAGGTCATCTGGTCCTGGCCTTTTCTTTCTTGAATGTTGTTTTAAGTACAGGCTCAGGTCTGCCATTTTGCCCATCCATGGGGCTTTCCCACTCCACTTAATACCTGGCCTGTGCCTCATTTGTGTGAATTCCTGTGGCAGTCACTAATTTTTACACATAAAGAAAACTTGTGTATTTACCTCTACCTCCTTCCTTCACACTAGAATATTGTGAGTTTCTATTTAGGTCTCTTTCTGAACTTTTGTAATTTATATTATAGAATGCCTCTCCATATGGAACATAAAGTTTCAAACATTACAGACGTCAAAAGAGCTGCCACAAGGAACCAGTGGGCAAGTAAGTTTGATTTTTTGTTTGTTGGTTGGTTGGTTGGTTTTGTTTATTTTGTCTTGTTCAGGTTTGGATTTGGGGTTTTACTTGAGGTGTGGTGTTGCTGTGTAACCAGAATGGCCTAGATTTTTAATCCTTCTCCATTAGCCTCCTGAGTCCCTGAATTACAGATGGTTTGTGTAGAAAAAAATATAGCTAATGAAATTATTATTTTATTTTTTTTTTTTTTTGGTTTTTTGAGACAGGGTTTCTCTGTGTAACAGCCCTGGCTGTCCTGGACTTGCTTTGTAGACCAGGCTGGCCTCGAACTCACAGAGATCCGCCTGCCTCTGCCTCCCAAGTGCTGGGATTAAAGGCGTGCGCCACCACGTCCGGCTTTAATGAAATTATTTAACCAGTATTTATATTATATTTAATTGGTCGGCAGTGTTAATCCTTAACCCGCCACTATAAACGAATACACACAGACACTGGGTGGAATTTTTTTTTTTTGGTTTTTCGAGACAAGGTTTCTCTGTGTAGCCCTGGCTGTCCTGGACTCACTTTATAGACCAGGCTGGCCTCAAACTCACAAAGATCCACCTGCCTCTGCCTCCCAAGTGCTGGGATTAAAGGCGTGCGCCACCACCGCCCGGCCACTGGGTGGATCTTAACAAGCCTAGGCCTGGGTTGTATAATCCTAGCCCATCTAAGCTAGCTCATAATTCTGTTATACAAATATAACCCGATATATACATATGCCCCTTTGGACTATTACTCTCCACACTAAGCCAATGTTCCAGGCCACATGGAAGAATCTTTTTTAATCTACCCCATGGCATGTCCTCCTTGTCTGCTCCTGGCTTTTTCTCGGGTCTTCTTCCCAAGATGCTCTGTATCTCTCTAAAAAGCCCGCGCACCTTAGTCCTGCCTACCTCTGTGTGTCCAATATCCAGGCCTCAGCATTTATTTAACCAATCAGAGACAAAGTAAGTAACAGACAGCAAACAGGACCAGTCAGCATTTAGACTGCAATTTTTTTTTAATTTAAGAGATTACATTTGTTTGGGTTTTTGTTTTAACAGTTTATAATACTTACGATTTTGTTTGTTTTTTGTTTTTTTTTTTCCCAAACAGGATTTCTCTGTGTGGTCCTGGATGTCCTGGAACTCACTCTGTAAACCAGGCTGGCCTCAAACTCAAAGAGATCCATCCACCTGCCTCTGCCTCCCCAGTGCTGGGAATAAAGGTGTCCACCACTATTGCCTGGCTACTTAAAACTTTTTTGTTGTTGTTTTGGTTTTTTGTTTGTTTGTTTTTTCGAGACAGGGTTTCTCTGTGTAACAGAGGCCTGGCGGTCCTGGACTTGCTCCGTAGACCAGGCTGGCCTTGAACTCACAGAGATCTGCCTGCCTCTGTCTCCCTACTTGCAACTTTCAAAGCACTAAATTAAAGCTAATTTTAAGTCAGGGAAGAACAATTTGTTTGGTTTTAGCTCTTCTTTCATTTGACCTTTTTATTTTTGTGTATTAAACTATAACCTAAGGTATTACTACTCCTAATAAATTGGCCTTTATATAGTAAATGTTACCAGTTACCATGAAGTTACTTAAAAGAATTAAAATTTTGCAGGGCATTGGTGGCATGCTCCCTTTAATCCCAGCACTCTAGTGGCATAGGCAACAGATCTCTTGCGTCGCAGGCCATCCTGATCTTCATTATGTGTTCAGGATAGCCAGGGCTACATGGTGAAAGCCTATCTTGGAAAAAAAAATACAAAAGAGTTGCTTTTGTTCTGAGATAGTTTATCGATGCTACTGTTACATGGTATTTACATGGTAAGCTTGAGTTCAAGAATCAGCCTGGTTTCCATCAGTGGCTGAATGAGTGAAGACAGCATGCTATTTATTACATAATAGAGCTTGGGTTATAAAAAAGAATAAGATGTCATTTGTAGAAAAAGTAGCTGAGGCTGGGCATGGTGGCGCACACCTTTAATCCCAGCACTTGGGAGGCAGAGGCAAGCCTGGTCTACAAAGTGAGTCCAGGACAGCCAGGGCTACACAGAGAAAACTTGTCTCAAAAAACCAAAGGGGGGGAAAAGTAGCAGAAAATTTTTAAAAATCAGAGTTTTCTTTCATTGCTGAATCTAGACTTAAATTTGTATAAGACTTGAGAGTGGAGCTGGAGAGGTGGCTCAGAGGTTAAGAGCACTGGCTGTTCTTCCAAAGGTCCTGAGTTCAATTCCCAGCAACCACATGGTTGCTCACAGCCATCTACATTGAGATCTGCTGCCCGGGCATATATGTAGAGCAAATACTGTATACATAATAAACAAATAAATGTTTAAAAAAAAAAAAAAAAGACTTGAGAGTGGAGCAGGTATGTGGAAAGAACAGCAGGAAATAAGTTCCAGGCTTTTACAGAGTCAGATCTCAGGGAAATGTTTGCTTAATTTTTCTCAGCTCTGGTATCATGGGGAAATACTATTCATGCTGCATGGAAAATGTCTAACTGTCATTCCGTATAAGTGTGAAATGTCATCTCTGGCGGGCGCTCTTGGAAAGCTCAGGCATACTCAGGAGTCAGGTAGGAAACCCTCTACTTTTATCAACACAGATCTTTTTTTATCTCATGGTTTCTTTTTTCTTTTTTTCTTTGGGTTTTTCTATACGGGGTTTCTCTGTGTAGCCCTTACTGTCCTGGAACTGGCTGTGTGGACCAAGCTGCCTTCTAACTCAGAAGTCTGCCTGCCCCTGCCCACCTGGTACTGGGATTAAAGGCATGCACCACCACTACCCAGCTTGAAAGTTCTAGTAAATTGTGTATAAGTAGTTTTCTTTTGTTGTTCTTGTTCTTTAATTTGATGATGTTAGGTCAAAATAGTCCAGTAACTTATGTTTTGTGTTTCTTTAGGCACTCATTCCATGCCCCATTTTGTAAACTGGGAAACGTGTTCAGGATATGAACTTGGGTCCTACAGTGCAGAGCAGTCAAGAACTGTAAGTTCAGTAGTTGAATGAGAAGTGTTACTGCAACTATTAAAAAAAAAAGAAAGAGGAAAGAGCTGCACTAGCTTAAATGCTCATCTAGGTACTTCTTAGGAACAGGGCTTCAACATTATAACCTTATAGCCTTTATCCAACTGACACTTGGCAAATCTAGCTGTTAATATTTAAAGAATATTTATTTCATGTTAATGTGCCCATGTATATATGTGCTCTACAGCCAAGGAAAGGAGAGAGTCAGATCCCCTAGTGCTGGAGTTACAGGCGATTGTGAACTGTCATGTAGGTGCTAGGAACCAAGCTCAGGTCCTCTGCAAGTGCAGCATGTGTTCTCAGTGGTGATATTGGTCTATTTCTCCAGCCTAAGTATGTGTTAATATTTAAAGATGTATGTGGTATTAACTAAGTCCCAGGTAGGAAAATAGGCCAATTTGCATTCATAATAATACCCTCCCTGAGTACATAGGTTTTAAGTTTAAAAAACAAAACAAAAACTAAGCTGTTTAGCTCTTTTCCCTTTCCTCTTTCTCCGTTTCTCTTTCCCTGTGTCTCTCTAGGTTTCTCCCTCTGTCCCTCTGTTCTCCACATCTCTCTCTCTCTCCATGGCTATCTTTTTCTTTTTTTTTTTTAGTGTTTCAAGACGGGGTTTCTCTGTGTATCCCTGGCTGTCCTGGTCTCACTTTGTATTTAATCCCTAGTGCTGGTATTAAAGGTGTGTTCCACCACACCCAGCCTTAGCTTCCTATCTTAATAAACCCTTTATACCAGAAAAAAAGAAAAAAAAAAAAAAACACTAAAACCAAAGCTGTATATGGTGACTCAGGCCTCTAATTTTCTAGCACTTGGGAGGCCAAGTAGGGAGGATTGTAAGTTTGAGGACAGTCTGGGCTACATAGTGAATTCTGAGCCTAAGTTAAAAAAACAACAACAACAACAAACCTAATGTATTTAATTTCAAAGTTGTAACAAGTACTTTTTATAATAAAGCTTGTTTTTAAAAATATGTGATTGGTTTGAGGCCAGTCTGGTCTACAAAGCGAGCCCAGGGCAGCCAATACTGTTACACAGAGAGACCCTGACTCAAAAAAACAACAACGACAGCAACAAAAAATGTGATTGGGGCTGGAGAAATGACTCAGCAGTTAAGAGTGCTTTCTGCTTTTGTAAAGGTCCCAAGTCTGGGTCCCAGCACTCATTTCAGACAGCTCGTAGCTGCCTATAGCAACAGGGGGACCCAGTGCCTCTCTTAGCCTCCTGGGGAACCTGCATTCACCCACAGAAGCACACTGACCTGTACTGAAAAAGAAAATCTTTGTGCTAGGGAGATGACTCAGTGGTTGAGAGTACTGGCAGCTCTTATAAAGGTCCAGGATTTGTTGCCAGCATCCACATGGCAGCTCAAAACCATCTTTAACTCCAGTTGAGGGAATCCAACTCTCTCTTCCAGCCTCTATGGGTACCAGGCACCTACCACATTACACATACATACATGTAGGCAAAACACCCTTCCACAAAAAGGTAAAACTAGCTGAGCATGGTAATGCATGACTTTAATCTCAGCACTGGGGAGGCAGAGGCAGGTAGATCTCTGTGAGTTCAAGGCCAATCTGGTCTACATAGGGAGTTTCAGGACACCCAGGATATAGAGAGAGACTGTCCCAAAAAAAAACCTAAATTCTTTTTATATCTTCTTAACTATGTGACCATACCTAGTATGCTAATCTGTTTCATAGTCTTCTAAAGTGTTTATTTTGTTTTTCTTTTTTTTTTAAATATTACTCATTTATTCTTATTTTATGTACATTGATGCTCTGTATGTGTGTATGAGAGGGTGTCAGATCCCCTGGAACTGGAGTTACAGACATTTGTAAGCTACCATGTGGGTGCTGAGAATTGAACCTGGGTCCTTTGGAAGATCAGTCACTGCTCTTAACCACTGAGCCATCTTTCTAGCCCCTTGTTTTGTTTTTTGAGACAGGGTTTCTTTATGTACCTCTGACTATCCTGGAACTCACTCTGTAGACCAGGCTAGCCTGCCTCTACCTCCCAAGTGCTGGGATCAAAGGCTTGTACCACCAAGCCTGGCATCTTCTAAAGTTTTGCTAGGTCTTGTGAATTATTTTGAAAATCTAACCAATTTATTTACTTACAGCTAAGGAGAAAAACAATTGAAACAAATTTACAGCCAGAGGTTCCAGGATTCAAACAACTTTTATCAATAATAAAGGTAATTTTGTTTGTTTTGTTTTTCAAGGCATGCTTTCTCTGGGAACCCTTGGCTGTCCTGGAACTCACTATCTAAACCTGGCTAACCTCGAACTCACAGATCCACCTGCCTCTGCCTTCTGAGTGCTGGGATTAAAGACCACCACCTCCCAGCCTCAGAGTAATATGTCTTAATGTACCAGACTAAATTCTTTAATTCTGCCCTTTCAGAAAGATTCAGAAAAACACATTGAAGTAGAGCTACGTAAATTTTTGGCTAAGTCAACACCTGACTTTCATGCTGTAATTGGAGATTTAGCAGCAGGACTTCTGGGAAGATGTAAAGCTGAACCATCATTTTATCCCCGGAACTGTCTGATGCAGCTCATCCAGACACATGTGCTTTCCTACAGGTAGATGTGTGTCTCACAACTTTATATTCATCATTTCCTTGACCCTTGTTTTTTGTACTTGTGGTTTTTTTTTTTTTTTTTTTTGGTTGGTTTTGGTTTTGTTTTTTTCCTATGTAAAAATGGTTCCTGAGTAGGTAGGTAGTTCAGTGTGTAAAGTATGAGAACTGGAGTTTGGCTCCCAGAACCCCCATGAAAATGTGCTGGAGTACAATCAGCGACCTGCAATCTTAACTGCATGAGAGATGAAGATAGGACTAGCCAAAACTTTAGTAGCTAGGTTCAGTAGGAGACCCTGCCTTTTATAAGATGAAAAGCAATGAGGGAATCCACTCAGCTTTGCTCTAGGGCCTCCACAGACTTATGTACACACATACATGTATACCCACTCATAATGAACATGCATACATTAACAGCACACATATACATGACCAAAGAGATTGCTCTCTGGGCATGGTAGTAGTCTTAGTTGCCTTTCCTATTGCTTGACAGAGGCTTCACCACATAGACTCACCTTCACAACTCTCTCAGTGGGCTTGTGAATCCTCTGTGTAGGGAGGGACTCAATCCTGTCCTCAGACCATTACTGCATAGATAATGCTGCTGACTTCTGCTATAAGCTCAAGATGTGGCTTGGACCACAGCTGTATTAGTTCCTCTGAGCTGGCCCTAGGGAAACATTTTGCTGGACAGTTCCATTTGAAGAGCAGGGAAATCCTTCAGCTTAGATAGACTTCCTTTAAATGAACCTGTATATTTACTAGGTAGAGCCTCAGAGGGATGGAGTTTTGCCCTTGGGACAGCTTTCCTTTTGTCCAGTGTAGCACAAGGATTTCTTTTTGTGGTTTGTTTTTTTTTTGAGACAGGGTTTCTCTGTATAATATCTTTGTAGACCAGGCAGACCTCAAGCTCACAGAGGTCCGCCTGCCTCTGCCTCCTGAATGCTGGGATTAAAGGCATGCACCACCACCACCTGGCTAGCACAAAGATTTCTAACTAATGGTGTTGATCTCTTTTAATAGTTACAGATGGCTTCTCAGTATCAAACTAAATGAAATCTTTTGAGATTTCCTCTGGGAAACAAACTAGTCTGTTATTGCTCAGTGCAACTTCATGTATGTTCTCAGGCATGGACAAAATGAAGCCAGAGTCCTGATGAGAATACCTCAAAAATGGCCCCTTAAAGAAGGAAGACACTGAGACAGTGGTGACAATGCGTGCTTGTAATCCCAATACTTAATAGGCCAAGGCAGGAAGATTATGATTTTGAGGCCAGTCTGGACTACATAATAACCCTGTCCTGTAAAGAAAATAAAATAGTGGGTCTGGAAAGCACTTGCTCTTCCTTCAAAGCACCCGGGTTTATTTTCCCACCACCTACTTGGTAGTTGATGAGTACCAGGGAATCCAGTGTGCTCTTCTGACTTTCAAAGATTCCAAGCACACATGTGGTGTGTGCACAGGCATACTTCTAGGCAAAACATTCATAAAAGAAACTTTTTGTTTTAATTTATTGATGATTTTTAAAAATTTGTATTTATAATTTTTTAAATAAAAACATAGTAATTGCCTTACTTTTGGTCTCAGCTTGTGCCCTGGCCTGATGGAGGTTGCCCTAGAGCACACGGACGTACAGATGTTACAGCTGTGTCTGCAGCAGTTCCCTGACATTCCTGAGTCCACCACCTGTGCTTGCTTAAAACTTTTCTTGAGGTAAGTTAGAACCTGTGTTTACATTCCCTTGGTATCATTCAAATCTGTGACTTACTTGTCCTCTAAAATGTTGAATGCTTCAGAAGTTCAAATAGTGAGAAGAATTAACCTCTTGCTTTCAATTAACATTGTAGCATTGGTGATGACTGTCTTCGAAACATTAATATCAATATGGAGTCAGTTTTTGATTATAGTGATACCATACAAGATGAGAAAAAGGAAATGGAAGAGCAAACTGAAATTGTTCAAAATGGCTTCAGTCCCGAAGACAGTAGCTGCAGTAAAGGTAGTCAGCAATTGAGTAAAAATCCTGCAGATGCAACAAAGGAGACCGTCTCGTTCCCTGTGACTTCGTGTCCTGTGGCACCAGAGCGAGCAGCTCTGCTGTATCCTTCTGAGTGGTTCCATTGCACTGTCTCTGTCAGGGAGATGGTTATATGCTAAGTGGTAGCTAAGGCATGATTAAATTTTTTTTTTCCTGTTTTCTTTCTTTTTTTTCTTCAGTATCTACTTGAAATGGATTCTATTTGATGCTGCTTTCAATTAATTTATTAAACCTGTCTTCTCTCTCTGTGAGTGTGGATTGCACCTGTGGTCATATGCATGCTTGGGAAACACTCTGCCTCAGAGCTGCCTTCTCTGGCAGTTTATATCTGTTTTCTTTGGGATTCTTTTATTGTTTATTTTGATTTAACTTTGTTCTGAGATATGGCTCATGAAGCCAAAGACAGCCTTGGCATCCTCCTGTTTCTTCTTTCTGAGTGCCAAGATAGCAGGTGTGTGCCACCGTGTCATTCTCGGTGACATACTAGACCTCATATTTGTAATCCCAACAAGTGGGAAACTGAAGCAAAAGGGTTGCTGCTGAACATTCAAGATGAGCCTGGGCTATATAGTGAGTTCAAGGCCAGCCTGGGCTACAGTAAGATTCTGTATCCACAAAAAGAAAGAAAAAGGAGCCGCAAATGCTGTGGGAACGTGCAAGCCCCATCAGTTCTTCAGAAAGTGTTGTTAACAGATGAGCAGTGTCTCTGATCTGACAGTAGGAGGCTGTTGGTGACAGGCCCCTTCGGACCCAAGAAAAGGAGCTGCTTACAGCAGCACAGCTTCCCTCTATTGGAGATTTTCCTTTAGTCCAGAGTAGAAATGCAGTCCTTCATGCAGCATATAGTGAGCCCTTCCTCCTGCCGCACTTGAAGGACATCCCTGCGAAACACATCACGGTAAGCACCCTGCACATCCTGTGTGTTTTATTTCTGGCTTAAGTTGTGCTGCTTGCTTCTGAGCAGCCAGTAGGCCATTCTAACCACTGGGATACTTTCATATGCATAAGATAGAGATCCATGTGTGAGGAAAATTGCCCAGGAAACTAGGGTGATTTAGGAGTGGTGTGTTATTTCTGTCATGCTTGGAAACCAGGTTAGACTGGTTATCATTGAGGAGACACTCAGAACTGAAAGGAAAGGGAAATAATTCTCTTTTCCTGTTGTTTACTGACCTGAGCTTAATACCCTCTACCCTAATTAGAAAGAGAGCTAGCTTCTTGTTGGTGACAGGGATTTCATTTACTCATTTCTATCATATTTGTTTGATGGATAATTTAATTGAACAGCTTTGTAAGCTTTTTTCTACTATCTGTTGAGTTTGTAGAGAACATTTTTCTGCCAAAGTAGTAAATTGTGCTCCTCTTTTTCCCTTACGCAGCTGTTTCTCCAATATTTGTATTTCCTGTATCTGAAGTGTAGTGGCAATGCTACCATGACTCTTCCTGGAATAAGCCCTCCAACTGTGAGCCAGGTCAGACATCTTTTTGCCTTTGTACAGAAACCTTGCATGCAAGGTCAACCCTGCAGGTCTGTAACCGATTTCTCCCTATCTTCCAAGATGAGAAGACACTGTCTCTTTTCTCATGCTCACTGTTGGATTGAAAAGGGCTTCTCTGTTCAGTAGATAGATATCTAGGATCATAATTCTGGATTACAAAAACCCAAAGCCATCCTTGTAGTTGGAAGTTTCTATATCAAAAGTTTCAGAAAGTAAACTTAGGAACCAGGTGAGGTGGGACATGCCTTGAAAGTCAGGGGCAGATAGATCTCTGTATGAGTGGTATAGTGAGACCTTGCCTCAAAAAACAAAAACAAAAAAAAGTAAACTTTGCACCTCTGCTCTTCCAGAGCCACCTCTCTAATCTCTTCCAGATTAGAAAAAAATCAACATTAAGTTTCTTTTGTAGAGCTGAACATGATGGTGCACACCTTTAATCTCAGAACTTGGTAGGCAGAGGCAGGTGGATCTCTGAGTTTGAGGCCAGCCTGGTCTACAGAGTGAGTCCAGGACAGCCAGGGCTACACAGAGAAACCCTGTCTCAAAAAACAAACAAAACCAGAAACCTTTCTTTAAGCTTACTTGTCTTTGATTTTGTCTTTCTGACACAGACCATTAGTGTATATTATGTTCTGCAGTTTGATTCTTTGTCTCAGTACATGTTGCAGACATGTTCTAGCCTGGTACATCCTTTCTCGTCCCCTTAAGTGGCTTGCAAGTTTTGCCATGTGCTGAAACCGCACTTTCTAATTATTAAACACTTATTTATTAATAACTATATTCACTTATATCAAATACACTTACTTAACTACTATTCCTATAAATTCCTACAACCCCTATGACCTAACCACTAAACCTATTGATAACTATTACAACTATTTTCATAACCTTTTAGAAGGATACAGCCTCTGGGGCCGGTCCTCAGTCGCCAGGAACACAGTCTCTGGGGTAGACCCTTTAATGCACTTAGCAGTCTTTTTTCTGGAATATCTCAGACGTAGATCCATCAGGGTAAATTGGCTATGGTGGTTTCACCTTAAATAAGGCTTGAGGTTTTCTTCTCTCTGAGAGACCTCTCAGACTTCTGTAGGCCAATTTATTTCCTTCGTATCAGCAACTCTGCCGCTCTGCCTCAGTCTTTAAAGCTGGCCACAGTTACGTTCAGGCCACTGTTCCGACAGGTCAAACCCCTCTAGGCAAAAGCTGAGCCACAGGGTTTAGTCCTTGGCCTTTTGCTGTCTTGCTGAGGCTTTCTCTGCTCACCAGCTTCTTTCTGCCTCAGGGAGATCTGGCCATCAGTTCACCAGCATTTTCTCCATCAGAAAATACAAACTACTTGTTGTCCTTTCTAGCGCGTGGGCTCGCTAGCATTGAGCTCTCTAGCATGAAGCCCCTAGCACGCCCTCTCGGGCTCATCCACTTGTCCTTAAATAGGATCGCTCCTTGTTCCACCTGCTTCAGCTTAATTTGGGCTCTGCCCACTTAGCAGTTGAAAACAATGCTAGGTCATAAAGTCTTTCCTTGTTTCACCTGGCTTCAACCTTGTTTTTCAGTCCATAGAGACTCCCCTTGTTTCACGTGACTTCATCCATAAACTGATAAGCCAAGTTGATCTTCATGCCCCGGATTAAGAGACTGTATCAGAAACCTAGATATTTACTAAATCTAATTTATATTAATCTAACTCCTACAGAGTGCTAATCTTCACATAGGTGTCCTTGTGGGTACATTCCTATAAGAGAAACACTAAGTGAAGCAGGCGTGTGTTTTCAGTTTTCAGAATGCCAGATTACCTTTCCAGAGAGTAGTGACAAGGGCTACCCCTGAAGTTTGGGCCTTAGTTTCCACATTCTGCCCACACCTGTTATTATTGTCAAACCTCCTACTCTAGCTTATTAGGCAGGGTCAGTGCTGCCTTGTGTTTCTTTGACAGTAGAGGAGGGTGCAGTAGTTTTTCTTGCTTTTTTTTTGTGAGTTATTTAGTTGAGTTCTTTATCTTTCTGTTGTATTTCCTGTTTGGGGGTGTTTATAAACATTTCCTTGTGTATTGAGTAAATCATTCATGTTGTTATTTTTTGATAAATTCTTTGACAGTTTCATGTGTTATGTATACAATGACTTCAGCCCTCTTCTCTCTGTTGCTCTCTCCTGCCCTCTTCTGCTGAAACCCTTTCTTCTTGGGACGTGCCCTTCACTTTGATATCTGTGTGATCCACTGAGTCTGATTAGGGCTCCTTCATGAACACGAGTGGAGGTTGCCTACTGGATCAGGAACCACTTTCCAGTAGCTATACCTCTGGATATATAGACACCCTCACCAGCAGTCAGCCCCTCAGGGAAGGGTGAGGCCTGATGTGCCCTCCTCCTCTTTTCAGTATACTTTTTCTAGGCAAATTTTAATTTGTACACTGGAGTCTTCCTCTAATGTTGTGAAAATAGCCATCTTTCTTTTCCTTTTACATTCATGTCCTCATTTTGTCTGTTTAACTCATTGATTCATATATAGTTTATTATTTTCTTGTTTTTGCTTTTTTTGGTTTTTCAAGACAAGGTTTTTCTATGTATTTCTGGCTGCCCTGGACTCACTCTGTAGACCAAGCTAGCCTTGAACTCACAGAATTACAACTGCCTCTGCCTTCCAAGTGCTGGGATGCCCAGCAATTACAGACAGCTATATACTGCCATGTGGTTTTGGGATTTGAACCCAGGTCCTTTGGAAGAGCAGCCAGTGCTCTTAACTGCTAAGCCATCTCTCTGGCCCCTTCTTAATTTCTTTTCATAGTTGTGTATTTCATAGAACATTTGGCAGTATAGAAATGTGTAGCATACTTGTGTAAGTATGTATTTTATTTACATTATATTCAGTTTAGTTCATAATATCTGTGATACTGTGTCTGTGATATGCAGGAGCCTGATATGTGTGTTGGGGTAGAAGACATGTGGGTTCTCTTATATAACTACAGTGATTATTTAAAAGAAAGTGTTTTGGCTGGGCGGTGGTGGCGCACGCCTTTAATCCCAGCACTTGGGAGGCAGAGGCAGGCGGATCTCTGTGAGTTCGAGGCCAGCCTGGTCTACAAAGCAAGTCCAGGACAGCCAGGGCTGTTACACAGAGAAACCCTGTCTCGAAAACCAAAAAAAAAAAAAAATTACTCCATCTCTAAACTGAATATTCAGACTTTCATAAACATTTCTTTTTCTGACAGGGGTGGTAGTATACACCTTTAATCCCAGCACTTTTGAGAGTTAGAGGCAGGCAGGCTGTCTACAGAGTGAGTTCTAGGGCAGCCAGAGAAAATACTGTCTCAAAAAAAAAAAAAAACCACTCAGAGATCCTGAGTTCAATTCCCAGCAACCACACGGTGGCTCACAACTATCTCTAATGGAATCTGGTGCTCTCTTCTGCCCTGCAGACATACATGCAGATAGAACACTGTATACATAATAAATAAATCTTTAAAAAAAAAACCCAAAGTGATTTGTTTTTCTTGAATTTGAGACCAAAAGGACTTGAATTAATGAATTAATCTTTTTGTATTTATCTCCAGATTATGGATTGGATATGCCTACTTCTAGATGCTAATTTCACTGTTGTCTTAATGATACCAGAAGCAAAAAGACTCTTGCTTAATCTTTACAACTTTGTGAAATCTCAGGTTTGTGGTTATTTTAGGTTAATTATTTTATTTTCAGTGGGGTCTATGTATGTGTGCGTGGGTATGTGTATGCCAAGGCATGAATGTGTAGGTTGGAACACATCTTTAGGTAGAGTTGGTTCTCTTCCCATCCTCCAGATCCAAAGGTTATTGGCTTGTTTGCAGCAATACCTTGTCTCAAAAAAACTAATTGAACATAGGTATAATCCATACAGCCTATTCTTAAAATTTGCTTATGAAGATGTGGAATCAGATCGTGGTAGAGGGAATGATACATACTAAGTCCCTCGATTCATTCCAATACCAGAAAACAAAGATGTTTGAAAAAGCCATTAGTAATGGAAGGTATGCTGTATGTGGAGATACAGTAAAGTTACTCTGAGTCTTTTTCTTCTTCAGATCTCCATATATTCCGAGCTCAACAAGATTGAAGTAAGTTTTCGGGAGCTACAGAAATTAAATCAAGAGAAGAGCAGCAGAGGACTATACTCTATTGAAGTGCTGGAGCTCTTCTGATAGCAGGAGTTTTCCTTCATTTTGTGGACCTTTTGTGAAATTCTCTATCGTTTTGTTTTGTTTTTGAGACAGCGTCTCACTGTGTAGCCCTTCCTGCCCTGGAACTGGATATGTAGCCCAGGCTGACCTCAGACTCAAGGAGATCCAGTCTACTTCCCAGAGTGCTGGGATTAAAGGTGTGCGCCACCACGACTGACTCGATGGAATTCTTTATATGAATCTGCCTGTTCATCCAGGGAAGAAAGTTTTGTTTGTATCCATCCGTGTCTAGAGAGAAGTGTGAGTACGTGGACCATCAGGTATCAGCTCCCTTAGTGTGCTGCAGGTTCCACACAAATCACTTCTAGGTTGCAAACATCCCTAGAAGGAAGTTATGAAAGTTTTTTGGTTTGTTTTGGTTTAGTTTTTCCAGACAGGATTTCTCTGTTTAATAGCCCTGACTGTCCTGGACTCACTTTGTAGATCAGGCTGGCCTCGAACTCACAGAGATCCTGCCTCTGTCTCCCCAGTGCTGGGATTTAAAGGAATGCACTATCGTGTGTGGCATTAAAGTTTTTTAAACGTGGGATTGAGCTGATTTTAAGTAAACTTATTTGTGTACTGATAAAAATCTAATTTCTTATCCTGCATTTTGAATGGTTTTTCTTTTAATAAAATAAGCAAACCATCTCTGAAGAGTGGATCTAGGGAGACTGTGTTGGAGCTGGGAGCTGTTCCAGCTCATCTGTGTTGTGGAGCACTCAGGACTCGGAACCAGCATAGTATACCTGCTATCTCCATCTTTCACCTACTGGCTTCTCTCCTCTTTGCTCAGGAGTTGAGAAGTTCCCTCTTCCAGTGTGTTGTCTCAGATGAACTGTGTGACAAGGATGATGGTAAAAACGATTTAATTATAAATCTTACTACCAAGTAATGAAAATGTCTATCCTAAAAATACAGTTTTCCAAGCCGGGCAGTGGTGGCGCACGCCTTTAATCCCAGCACTTGGGAGGCAGAGGCAGGCAGATCTTTGCGAGTTCGAGGCCAGCCTGGTCTACAAAGTGAGTCCAGGACAGCCAGGGCTACACAGAGAAACCCTGTCTCGAAAAACCAAAAAAAAAAAAATACAGTTTTCCTGAGGGCAGTGAGAGAGCTCCGTGACTGTGGTTGCAAGGCTCTAAGCCTGTTGACTTGAGTTTCATCTCTAGAATCCATGTAAAGTGGGAAGGAGAAAGCCAGGTTCACAGAGTAGTTCTCTGCCCTCCACAAGCACCAAGACCCACACACTACCCACCACACACAATACTTTATTAAATATTTTCCCTTTAATCACAGGACTCAGAAATAGAGACAGGCTAATCCCTGAGTTCAAGGTCAGCCTCATCTACACAGTGAGTTCCAGGACAGCAAGAGCTACATAATGAGGCTCTGTCTGAAACCCTCCTCCTAAAATAAATGAGTAAACAAAAATTTTAGAAAATCTTTACAGGTTGATTGACAAAAAGAAGTGTTTTCCACAGTTAGGGTTTAGGTCAAGTCAGTCAAGTTCTGATCTGAGAGCCCTGTATGTGGATCGTGGTTGTTTGTCTTAGGAAACAAGTTGTAAGTAAACTCAAGTCACAACTGTGGGAGAAATCGTTTCCCCTCAGTCACCACTGATTTACTATTTTAGTTGATGCTTTTTCAGAGGCAAAGTGATCCAGTCCAGGCCAAATTAAGTTATAGAAAGGCAGGGTTATATGAGAGGGAAAGAGAAACAGCATGCACAGGCAGAGAGAGAGGAGAGGGACCGAGACAGAGAGGGAAAGAAGGGGGGAGCTAGGAAGAGCGGCTGAGAGAGAGTGTCCCCAAAATGTCTGTATTATATAGGAAAGGGCTTCTGGGGGCATGCCCTGTAACAGATAGAAACTGAGCCATGCTGGGAGAACATGGAGATCAGGCAGGCCTAACAATCACTAATCTCTGTGTAATCTTGAAAGAAACTAAGTAGAAAAGTAGCCAAAAGTTGCACATGTCTGGAATCTAAACTATTCAGAGGCTAAGGAAGGATAGTCCTGAATTTGAGGCCACCCCAGGTTACAAAGACCCCATGAGGGAGGGAGGGAGAGCCCAAAGCAGTACACCTGTTAAGTGCCATTTTGGCTTTATGGCACAGCAACTTCTGTTCAGTCTGTGTTTTGGGTTTGTTTGTTTTGAGACAAGGTCTCACTGTAGCCCTGACTGTTGTGGAACTCAGTGTAGACTAGGCTGGCCATGAACTCACAAGGATTACCCTGCCCCTGCCTCCACACTCTGCACAGGTAGTCCTCCTGACTCCACATGTGCAGCTGATTCTGAACTGCCTGATGTGGGTGCTGGGAGCTGAAACTGGGTACCCTGAAAGACAGGAAGTGCTCTTCACCAAGCCATCTCCAGCCCATCTAGAAATCATTTAAACCAGAAAGTAAGATAAGCAAATTCAACTCCTTGTATATTTATACACATCTTTTTAAATATAATTTGTGGTTTAGTTGTACTTGAGGATGACGTCTGTCATTAAAGATTACTTGTTAAGAGTCAAACAAAAGCCATGTGTGGATTGCACTGTAGCACAGTGTGTGGTTGTCACACTGACCCAGGTAGAAGCTGGAGGATGAGCTCATCCTGGACTATATTATATAGCAAGTTTAAAGGCCAGCCTGGGTTATGTTATGCTTTCTCAGAAAAATAAACCAAATAGAAATACGCCTAAAGGAGATACTCTGTGTCACTTGAATCCAGCTTCTGTGCAGTGGCCTTGTTAAATCTTGATGGGAATTTTGATAATTTGGTTTATAAATATTAGTGGAAACAAATTCCTGATGCTTAAAAACATCCAGATTGTTTTCATATAGGTGATGAAATATAACTACCCTAGACAAGAACATGAATTACAGATAATTGAGATTAGGTGTATTTCTGCACAGGTGTATTTCTGTGAGTTCGAGGCCAGCCTGGTCTAAAAAGTGAGTCAAGGGCAGCCAGGGCTGTTATACAGAGAAACTCTGTCTGGAGAAAAAAGGGAGAGAGAGATACTGCAATCTGACATGAGACTGCCAAGATCTCATTTACTAACTAATCTCTCTCTTTGAGACAAGATTTCTTTGTGTAACAGCCCTGGCTGTCCTGGAACTCACTCTACACCAGGCTGGTCTCGAACTCATAGATCTGCCTCCCAAGTGTTGGGATTAAAGGTGTGCACCACCACTGCCTAGCTTGTTTCTCTTTTGAGACAGGTCCCTCCATATAGCCTAGACTGGCTTCAAACTTGAAATCTTCCTGCCTCAGTGTCCAAAGTGCTGGGATTACAGATGTCCAGCACCATGCCTAGCTTGCTAGTTAACCTTTAAGGAGAAGTCTTGGGGCTAGAGATGGGGCTCAATGGTAAAGTATTTCCTAACATACATGAGACCCCGAGCATGCACCCAAGCACCACAGAAATAAATCAGCAAATAAATGGAAAGACATATGTTGTCCTGCTCTTTCCCAGTCCATCTCAAGCCTGTGCTGACAGTCACAGTGAGAGCGATAGTTCTGAGAATACTGTTAGAAGAGTTGGAGCCAGGCCCTGAGTGGGTAAAGTTTATACCTCCAGGAGTATTAGAAATACTCAGAAGAGCTGACTGGCATGGCAGTGCTCTCCTGTAACCCCAGGGCTTGGGAGGTAGAGGTAGGAGGCTTAGGAGTTCAGGGTCATCCTTGGCTAAATCTGAGTTGTAGATCCATTGAAATTGAAATTCCAGTAATCATGATAGATCAGATTTTTTTGGAGTGAATGTGCTGCTTCTAGAGTGTCTTAGTTCCCTTTTTCGTTCTGTGATAGCATCCTGTGGCAAAAGCAATGTAAGGGATGGGTGTCATTTTAGCTCACAGCCCAAGGCCTGGTGTTACCTTGGGGCGGTCAGCAGGAGCCTGAAACACATGGTTACATGGCATCCGCAGTCAGGAAACAGACAGGTGTTGCTGCTCAGCTATTTCTCCATTGATCAGGAGCCCTTGCTTGGGATGATCCCACCCACAATAAAGATGGGTCCTCTGCTTCAGTTAATTTGACTAAGATGATGTCATGGGCAAGCCCACGGGGCCGTCCCCATGGGTTCTATCTAGGTCCTGTCTAGTTGACAACAAACCATCACATGGGGAGAATATGGTTCTGCTGACCATATTGTTTGAACACCCTGTGATAAGTCAGGTTTCCTTTTTCTGTCTTTGAAGTGTTATGAATCTCACATTTATACTGGAGACCATAACATTTAGCTCAAAGTTTAGCACACTGTGATCTGTAGGCCAAATCTGTTTCTATTTTGTTATTTTATGTGCATTGGTGTTTTGCCTGCATGTATGTCTGTATAAGAGGGTTGGATCACCTAGAACTGGAGTTGCAGACAGTTGTGAGCTGCCGTGTGGTTGGGTGCTGGGAATTGAACCTGGGTCCTCTGGAAGAGCAGCCAGGGCAGTTGAGCCACCTCTCCCGCCCTTTATTTATTTATTTATTTTGAGGGGAGGGGGAGTTCAAGACAGAGTTTCTCTGTGTAGCCCTGGCTGTCCTGGACTCACTCTGTAGACCAGACTGGCCTCGAACTCACAGAGATCCATCCGCCTCTGCCTCCCAAGTGCTGGGATTAAGGCATTCGCCACCACACCCAGCTCCATTTATATTTTTTGTTTTGTTGTAAACCTAGCCTGTAATGTCTGAGCCGTCTCCCCTGCCTTTTTTTGTTTTTATTTATGTTTTTCGAGACAGGGTTTCTCTGTGAAGCCAGGGCTGTCCTGGATTCACTTTGTAGACCAGGCCAGACTGGCCTCCAACTCCCAGAGATCCGCCTGCCTCTGCCTCACCCAGTGCTAGGATTAAAGGTGTGTGCCACCATGCCTGGCTCTTATATTTTTGTTTTAAAGATTTTGTGCATGTGTGCAGGTAACCACAGAGACCAGAAGAGGGGAACAGACACCCTGGAGCTGGAGCTACACGCGTTTGTAAGCCACCTTACACAGGTGCTAAGATCCTCTGAAAGAAGAGCAAGCACTCTTAACTCATCTTTCCAGCCCTAAGTCCTGGCCACAGCTCTGCTACATACAGTCCCTGGCCCAAGCCATAATTTTCTTTCAACTGACTTACTACAACCCCCCCAGCTGCTCCCAGCATTCTACTCTCAATGTTCAGGCTGGGATGAACCTGGTAAAACGGAAAACGAAGGTGGGGGGGATGGCTCAGCCAGTAAAGAATTTGCCACACAAGCATCAGTCACCGAACTCACACCGAAAAGCCAATGGTGGTGCACACCAGGAATCCCAAAACTGGGGAGCTGGAGACAAGTGCATCCCCGAAATTGAAGCCAGTCTGTCCTGATAATGAGATGCAGGCCGGGGAGAAACCCTATCTCAAAAACAACAAAGGGTCAGGCATGGTGGCACATGCCTTTAATCCCAGCACTAAGGCATGGGCAGGTGGATCTCTGAGTTTGAGGGCAGTCTGGTCTGGTCTACAAAGCAAGTCTAGAACAGCCAGGTTACACAGAGAAACACTGCCTTGCAGAGAGCATCCTGAGAAATACTCCAAGGTAGTTCCCTGGCATACACAGGAGCAGGCACACATGTACTTAGATACATATGTGTACCTACACACACGTAGTTATTTTAATTTAAGATATTGGTGGCACACTCCTTTAATCCCAGAACTGGGGAGGCAGAGGCAGGCAGATCTCTGTAATTTTGAAGCCAACCTGGTCTATAAAGCCAGTCTAGGACAGCCAGGGCTATTACACAGAGAAACATCTCAAAAAAAAAAAAATTTAAGATAGTAAAGCATGTCTGTAGGGGCTGGAGAGATGGCTCAGTGGTTAAGAGCAGTGACTGTTCTTCCAAAGGACCCCGGTTCAAATTCCAGCACCCACATGGCAGTTCATAGCTCTCTATAATGGCTGGGTGTGGTGGCACATGCCTTTGATCCCTGCACTTGGGAGGCAGAGGCAGGTGGATCTCTGAGTTCAAGGCCAGCCTGGTCTACAGAGTGAGTTCCAGGACAGCCAGGGCTACACAGAGAAACCCTGTCTCGGGAAAAAGAAAGTCTAATTCTTTCCCCAGAGGCTGGCTGCTGCAGACCACGGTGTAGTGGGCCCAGAAGAACCCCCCAGCCGTACAACACGTATGTTTGTCACACAGCGGTCGTAGCCTGCACTGCTGGCGAGGCGGGTGTGGCAGCTGGCCACCTTATGCTTTGCCTCAGCTACATAGTGAGACCTTGTCTAAAACAAAGCAACAAAACCAAATCAATAGCAGCAGCAGAACACCTGCTAACACCAGACTGGGGTGTGGCTCAGTGGAAGGGCTTGCCTCACATCTTCAAGGCCCTGGGTTCAGTTTAGTCCATCAAGTTCCAGATACTAGCTTGCCTTTCCTCAGAATTAGCTTCCCCAAGTGGGTGCTACCATTATTCCACCTTGTAGTCGAGGTAACCAAGATTCAGAGAGGCCCAGTACGTGCCTGAATTTCCAGGATGAAGTACCTGAGGCAGGGGCATTCATACTTACCACTTTGTATGTGGCCTGCCATCACTTCCCCCAAGCTCTTCCCACCTACCTGGGAGGTTACAGCACAAATAACAGGAACTCATGCATGGGAAGAGCCTGGCTCTGGAACTAAACTGTTTTAGATTTGCTGATCTGTGACCAAGCTGTTAGTGTACTTCCAAGATGCCCCCAAGATAGGCCAAGATGGGATTGAGGGCCCATTCTCTCTGCTCAGCATCCAAATTACCTCAATGCCAGGAAATCCAGAAATGCTTGTCCTTCCAGCTTCCTGTTGTCTCTCAACCACTCACAGATGCTTCTGCAGTGGAATTTCCAGCTTGGGAGGAAAAGAAATGTATATTGAGACACTAGTCAGAAAAAGAATCTAACCTGGAATCACTCCTGCAACCAGGCATCCCTGCTGTCCTCCTGGCTGGGTGTCCATACCTAATTGTCCTCTGATCCCCAGAAGCATTCTCTCTCTCAGGATAGGGTGTGTACAGTACTGACAGACAGGGTGAGAGGGCCAGGAAGAGAGAGGGGAAAGAAACTCCCTTCTGTCCTGCAGGCTAATCCTTGGGAACACAGCTCCAGCTCACTGCATGTCTGCAGTGGGTGCTGTGAGTTGAAGAGGTGGCAGAGATAAAGCAGTCCCTAAACCCTTCTTTGCATTGTAGGCAAGCAGAATGAAGGATCATCTCTGTTAACCACCTGCCTGCACATGCATAGCAACCAAGTATCTTTTTTTCCCAGACAGGATTTCTCTATGCAGCACTGGCTGTCCTGGACCCCCTCTGTAGACCAGGCTGGCCTTGAACTCACAGAGATCTACCTGCCTCCGCCGCCCAGATTAAAGGGATGCTGTTCCTTTATTGTGCCTTCTTGTAAATGAGTTAGCATCTGACATCACAAGGGAGGCAGGCAATATGAACGACTGACATTTCCTAATTGGTATTCCTCTTTTTTAAAGTTTTGTTACTATTGTGTATGTGTGTGCATGCATGTGCATGTATGTGTGTGAGGGTGGGTCACAGTCAAACTCTTACCTGGGTTCCAGGCGTTGAACCCAGGCCACCAGACTTGCGCACCAAGTGCCTTTACACCCTGAGCTGTCTTGTCAGCCTCCTAATGAGGATTATTTTCCTTTTGAGGAGGGCAGGTAGTCTTTCAATCACTTTATTTTAAAATTTATTTGTGTGTGTGTGTGTGTGTGTGTGTGTGTGTGTGTGTGTGCGCGCAAGCCCACAGGTGGAGATCAGAGGACCTAGATTTCAAAGGAAAGCTTAGGAGGCCGGGCAACCAGTAACCAGAGGAGAGTCCATACATGCATCTCCAGAAAAACTATGAGGGTGAAGCCTGAGTGGCAGTGCAGGGAGCTTACAGGATAGTAAGGATGTCAGGGATATGGAACATCTGCCAAGGAAAGCCACAGGCAGCAAGCGGGCCAACACACGAAGGAAGCCAAGCAGGCTGCAGACAGGAAGGATGTAGGGCTGGGCCACCTGAACCTGTAATGTTGACATTGTGATGCTCACTGTAGACATGACATACCAGGATAGAGTTTTCCTGCAGGGTTTGGTCTTGCTTTCCTGAGAGCCTTCCTTCCTGTTCCCTTGTTCCTGTCTTTGGAAATGCTGTTTATTCTGTGTCACAGAGTCTTTGTTTTCCATGACTTTTTTGAAATGTTATTCTGATGGTGCTCACCACTAACATTGTGCCCTGAGTCTCAGGGGAGGCTTTGGACTCGGACCTAAGAGCAGTCAAAACTCTTAAGACTTGAGAGACCCTAAGGGAAGGAATGTAAAGGTACTTTGCTTTGTGAGCTGGCCTTGGCCTCTGGGAGCCAGAGATGGGCTGTTATGGGTTAACTAGGGTACGTCCCGAATTATCAAAACACCCTCACCTGGACGGAGGAGGGAAGCTTCAAGGCTGGAATTAAATGAAGCTTACAGGGCTCAGAAAGAAACCTCCCTTGGGTTCTACAGACAGTGAACAATTGCTAGAGAAAGGCGTCTTTGCCTACAAGTAATACAGAGAGCTGAGCCAGCCTCCACCATGCTGTGATGGGCTATTCAGTGATATAGCAGAGTCACCCACACTTCTATAAACAGGCTCCCCATATTTCTGTGGGTAACCCCAAAAACTCACTGGGTCATGAGGCCAGGCTTAGAAGGAACTGTTCTTTGGTTTGTCATCAGTGCCCTATCTGAGATGATAAGACACTGGCTCATGACTCCCCAGGTATAATAGCCAACAGTGTTACAGTCTCATGTGCTAAATGATTGGGAAGGAATGAAAACTTTAGCTGAGGCCTATCCAAAGGAAATAGGTTTTACCTTTTGTTAGAAATAAGTTCCAGGGCTGGGCATGGTAGCACACACACACACCTTTATTTCCAGCACTCAGGAAGCAGAGACAGGTCGATCTCTGAGTTCAAGGCCAGCCTGGTGTACAAATCAAGTTCCAGGACAGCCAGGGCTATTACACAGAGAAACCCTGTCTCGGGGAAAAAAAAAAAAAGTAATAATTAACTGGGGACTGTGCTGTCTCCAATGATGGAATGCTGGGTTCACCCTTCAGCATCTCAGAAGCCAAGTGTGGTGACCCCTACCTGTAAACTAGCACTTGGGAGGTGTAGGCAGGAGGATCAAGAATCAGAATCAAAGCTGGTATGGACAATAGACTACTTCAAGAATATATATGTTGTAGGCTGGAGGAATGGCTCAGCGGTTAGGAGCACTGGCTGCTCTTCCAAAGGACCATATTTAAATTCCAGCACCCACAGGGCAGTTTGAAATTGTCTGTAATGGCTAGGCATTACAAAAAAAAAATAATAAAAGAATATATATTGTGGGGCTGGAGAGATGGCTCAGCGATTAACAGCACTGGCTGCTCTTCCAAAGGACCCCAGTTCAAATCCCAGCACCATATGACAGCTGTCTGTAATGATCGGGCATGGTGGCACACGCCTTTAATCCCAGCACTCAGGAGGCAGAGGCAGGTGGATCTCTGTGAGTTCAAGGCCAGCCTGCTCTACAAAAGTGAGTCCAGGACAGCCAAGGATACACAGAGAAACCCTGTCTTGAAAATCAAACAAACAAACAAAAAAAAATACACACACACACACACACACACACACATATGGAACCCTGAAAAGCTTCTGGCTGTGATGTTGCTGGGTTTTGGTTTTGGTTTTTGTTTGGTTGGTTGGTTTGGGTTTGGTTTTGGTTTTCCCAGACAGTTTCTCTGTGTATCTCTGGCTGTTCTGGAACTTACTCTGTAGACCAGGCTATCCTTGAACTCATAGAGATCCACCTGTCTGCCTCCTGAGTGCCGGGAGTAAAGGCATGTGTCACCTTTTGTCATACGCAACAATTACAGACAGCTGTGAACTGCCATGTGAGTGCTGGGACTTGAACCTGGGTCCTTTGGAAGAGCAGCCAGTGTTCTTAAACACTGAGCCATCGCTCTAGTCCTGGTTTGGTATTTTGAGACAAGGTTTCTCTGTGTAGCCTTGGCTGGCCTGGAACTCACTCAGTAGACCAGGCTGTTCTTGAACTCAGAGATCCACCTATCTATTCCTGCTGAGATTAAAGGAATGTGCCACCACTGCTCTTAACCACTGAGCAATCTCTCTAGACACCCCTTTTATTTATTATTATTTAAGATTTTATTTATTTACTATGCATACGGTATTCTGTCTGCATATATCCCTGCAGGCCAGAAGAGGGCACCAGATACCATTATAGATGGCTGTGAACCACCATGTGGTTGCTGGGAATTGAACTCAGGATCTGGAAGTGCAGTTAGTGCTCTTAACCTCTGAGCCATCTCTCCAGCCCATCATCATTATTATTATTATCTTAGGTTTTTTGAGACAAGGTTTCTGCCTCCAGAGCACTGGGATTAAAGGCATGTACCACCATCTCCATCCATTACAGACTTATTTGAAATGTCATGTGGATGCTGGGATTTGAACCCAGGTCCTTTGGAGGAGCAGACAGTGCTCTTAGCCACTGAGCCATCTCTCCAGCCCCCTTATTTTTTATTAATTAATTTATTTATTTTTAATTTTTGGTTTTTCAAAAAGGGGTTTCTCTGTGTAACAGTACTGCTGTCCTGGAATTCACTTTGTAGACTACTAATTTATTTAGATACAAGGTCTCACTGTGTATCCATGTCTGGTCTGCAACTCACTTTGTAGACTAGGTTGCCCTCCAACTCAGACTCAGAGAGACCTGCCTGCATCTGCCCTTCAGGGACTAAAGGTGTATGGTACCATGCTCTGCTTCTCTCTTTTTTTTTTTTTTTTTTTTTTGGTTTTTCGAGACAGGGTTTCTCTGTATATCTCTGGCTGTCCTGGACTTACTTTGTAGACCAGGCTGGCCTCGAACTCACAGAGATCCACCTGCCTCTGCCTCCCAAGTGCTGGGATTAAAGGCGTGCGCCACCACTGCCTGGCTCATGCTCTGCTTCTTGTCAACCTTTCACACACCTGTGTCACCAGAATCCATCTGACAAAGTAACACTGTTCCACTGGAGTTTCAGGGAAATGGGTGTAGTGGGACACTGCTCTAACCCAGCTCTATGACCCGGTAGAGCTGCCTGATTTGCAACTAGTGGCAAGCCCCACCCCTACATGCTCACTTGGGTGGCTCATTATACTAGATACTATCTTCCCTTAGGATACATTGTTTCCCAGGGGACAGGTAGTTTTTTGTTTTTGATGTTTTCTTTTGGTTTTGGCTTTGTTGTATCTTTGAGACAGTGTTTCTCTGTGTAGTCCTGGGTGTCCTAGAACTCTCTTTGTAGACCAGACTGGCCTTGTACTCAGAGATCCCCCTGCCTCTGCTTCCCCAGCACTGAGATAAAAGGTGTATGTGATTACTGCCCACCTGAGACAGCTAGTTCTTCAGGCAATTTCTAGACCTGCATACCCACCTGTGTTGTCATGCCTGCACCCCAGAACTGCAGGAGCATTGGTACCTATCAGAACACTGGTACTTTCCAGGAAGGCTGGAAAGGAACCTCAAATGAAAGTACCTTTGAAAAGCAAGACTAGAGCCTGGCATGGGTGGTGCATGCCTTTAATCCCAGCACTAGGGAAGCAAAGGCAGATGGATCTCAAGAGTTCCAATCCAGTCTGATCTACAAGGAGGGTTCCAGCCCAGGCAGGGGTACTTGGCGAGACCCTGCCTCAGAGAAAATAAATACAAAGCAAGACTGAGAGGCTGGGAAGAGCTCAGTTGGTAAAAATGCTTGCCTTTAAACATCAGGACTTGAAATTTGGCTCCCCAGCACCTACGAAAAAATTGATATGGTGGGGCGGGTTGTAATCTCAGGGTTGAGATGAGATCCTTTGAACTCACTGGCTAACAAGCAAGTTACCATTAGTTGACGAGCTTCAGCCCTATTAGAGACCCTGACTCAAAAAAAAAAAAATCTATCAAACAACAACAAAAAAAAACTCTAAGGTAACAGCCAAAGTTGTCATTGAGCCTCAATATGTGTCCTCATTCATGTATATGTGTATCTTTTTTTTTAAAGATTTATTTTATTTATTTTTATGCATATGAGTGCTCTATCTGCATGTACACCTTCATTCCAGAAGAGGGCACCAGATCACATTGTGGATGGTTGTAAGCCACCATGTGGTTACTGGGAATTGAACTCAGGACCTTTGGAAGAGCTCTAGGCAGTGCTCTTAACCGCTGAGCCATCTCTCCAGCCCCCGTATATGTGTATCTTTATATGTGCACACACATACACAAATGAAGACTAGCTGCCTGTGAAGGCTCATACTTGGCATTCCAGAAGTACTTGGGAAGTTGGGAGGAGAGTGATTACAAATTTGAGGCCAGCCTGGGCTACAGAGTGGGAGACTTTGTCTCAAAAAATTAAGGGGAAGAGGATGTGGAAATAGTTTTGTTTATTAAGAAAAATCAGTTATGCCAGGCCTGGTGGCACACACCTTTAATCCTGGCACTTGGGAAGCAGAGGCAAGCGATCTCTGTGAGTTCGAGGCCAGCCTGGTCTACAAAGCAAGTCCAGGACAGCCAGAGTTGTTATACAGAGAAACCCTGTCTCGAAAAAACAAAAACAAAACAAAAAAACGAAAATGTTTTTGTTTAATCCCATGTGTGAGGCTGCTTCTGTTAGTCCACAGGTGTAATCAACATGTGCCTTGTGAACTAGCAGGGGTGTGGCTTAGCTAACTGCAGCATGTGACTTCTGAGGACTTCGTGAGAGGGATAAAAAGCCATAGTCTGCTGAGGCCTGCTTTAGCTTTTAGCATAACTGCAGCCATTTTTGTCTTTAGTCTCCATTTTAGTTATAAAATGAAATTACTCATACTTTGTTACTTTGACACTCTGAAAAGTCCCCAACTAGAGCTCCACTTGAGACCAATCAAATTAAAGACCATCAAAATCAAAATGATGTAGTACTGTCATCCCCTTGCTTCCTACATATGGTTACCTGATTGTTTCCTGGAGATGGTTTGTTTCATACATGAACTTGGTTGCTACATGGATGTGGTTTGTTTCCTAGACCTGGTTACCTGGTTGTTACCTAGATACGATTTTTCTTATAAAAACCATGACTTGGAAGCAGACCTACGTCACAGTTAGGCTCTGAGACCCCTGTGACCCTGGTCTTGCTGGCCATGACCAGTTTTTGGGGTCCTCAATATCTGACTGAGATCAATGACTGAGCGTTGTGTGGCTATTCTCGGACTCAGGGTTAGTTCCAGCACCCACATGGCAGTTTGGAACTGTCTATAATAGCCAGGCATGGTGGTGCACACCTTTAATCCCAGCACTCGGAGGGCAGAGGCAGGCAGATCTCTGAGTTCAAGGCCAGCCTGGTCTATAAAGCTAGGCCAGGACACCCAGGGATCTGTTACACAAAGAAACCCTGTTTTGAAAAACCAAAAAAAAAAAAAAAAAAAAAAAGGAGGTGGAGCACCCTGATTCTTTTTAAATATTTATATATTTATGATTTCTTTTTTGGTTTTTTGAGACAGGGTTTCTCTGTGTACCTTCAGTGGAAGGGCTGTCCTGGACTCACTCTGTAGACCAGGCTGGTCTTGAACTCACAGAGATCTGCCTGCCTCTACCTCCCGAGTGCTGAGAGAGTGCTGGAATTAAAGGCATGTCCCACCATGCCTGGCTTATGATTTATTTCTTAGTTAGAGCAGAATCTTAACTATAGCCCAGACTGGCTTCGAACTTGTAAAGTTCCTGTGTCTACCACCGTCTCCCCCACAACCACCGTAGAGCTAGAAATACAGGCCTATGGTACCACATCCAGCCTTCCAAGATTCCTAATCACCAAGAGGCCATTGATTATAGAATTAACGGGGGAAGGTGTTTGCTAGCACAGGAGAACAGACCCGTGGACCTGAAATTTCCAGACACGCTGCCTGAAATAAGGACCCCAGAAAGTTACACTTCTACAGATTGGCCTCAAGGTGGCGCCCTTGCTGTTGAACTGTAAAAGATGGACTAATCTGGAAAAATTATGATGTCCCCCAGGGCAAAAGGGTGTCACAGTTTAGAAGTCAGAGACTGGACACTTTTCAGCCCCTGGAAGAAGGTGTAACATTGTCCACACCTAACAGCATTGTCAGCCCTTAAAGGGCTCAAAGTCACCTTAAAATTTATTGCCTCAGATCCAAAACAGCCTGGGTTTAAACACTACACTCTAGCCCCATGTGGTGCTGCATGCTCTAATCTCAGCACTGAGACATGGAGATATAAGAACCTGGAGTTCAAAATCATCTGTGAATACATAGCAAGTGTGAAGCCAGCATGGGCTACATGAAACCCTGTCTCAAAAACAACAGGGGCTGGAGAGATCACTCAGTGGTTAAGAGCACTGTCTGTTCTTCCAAAGGACCAGGGTTCAATTCCCAGCACCCACATGGCAGCTCACAACTGTCTGTAACTCCAGTTCTAGGGAATCTGACACCCTCCCAGAGACATACAAACAGACAAAAGACCAAGGAACATCCGGGTGTGGTGGCACACAGATTAGCACTTGGGAAGCAGACAGGTGTATTTCTGTGAGTTTGAGGCCAGTCTGGTCTATAAAGTAAATTACAGGACAGCCAGAGCTGTTACACAGGGAAACCCTGTCTGGAAAAACAAACAAAAGAATACCAATGTACATAAAATAAAAAATTTTAGGGGCTGGAGAGATGGCTCAGCGGTTAAGAGCACTGGCTGCTCTTCCAGAGGTCATGAGTTCAATTCCCAGCAACCACATGGTGGCTCACAACCATCCATAATGAAATCTGGTGCCCTCTTCTGGCCTGCAGACAGAACACTGTATACATAATAAATAAATCTTTAAAAAACAATTTTTTAAAGCTCACTTAAAAACTGGGCATTGGTGGTACATACCTTTAATCCCAACACTTAGGAGGCAGAGGCAGGCGGATCTCTGTGAGTTCAAGGCCAACCTGGTCTACAAAGTGAGTCCAGGACACCCAGGGCTACAAAGAGAAACCCTGTCTCAAAAAACAAACAAAAAATCATTAAAAAAAATAAAACAAACAAGGCCTGGCACTCAAGGTCCCAGCACTCAGACAGAGGTAGGTGGATCTCTGAGTTCCAGGCCAGTTTGGGCTCTACAGTTAGTTCCAGGACAGTCAGGGCTACACAGAGAAACCCTGTCTCGAAAAACCAAACAGTAAAGTTTTTGAATAAACATCCCAAATGCAAACAGGTAGTGGTGGCACATGCCTTTAATTCCAGGACTTGGGAGGCAGAGCCAAGTGGCTCTCTGAGTTCAAGGCCAGCATCGTCTACAAAGTGTATTTCAGGGCAGCCTGGGCTACACAGAGAAACCCTGTATCAAAAAAAAAAAAATACAAAAACCAAACCAAACAAACAAAACACCCTTTCTGATTTAAATGTGCCCTGAGTATTTCCAGGTCATAGATGGAGTTTGTCTTCAGTAGAAGGTCTTCAGGCAGAGGAGCTAGGCACACCCAGTCACATTTTTGTCACCCTGTATTCTACAGCAACCTCCCAGTTACATGGACCCTCGATTAGCAGAGTGGTCAGCTAGGTGGCAGGGCTTCAGGCCAGCTGAGGGATTCCACTCACTCATTTCTGCCCACTGCTCTAATCAAGAGATTCTATCTGGACAAACAGGCTGGGGCAAGTCTGAAAGCCAGCCTTGTGATCCTCACCTTCAGGACCCCAAGCTAGTTTTCTAAACTTGGAGAATCTGGCCATTATTATTTGTTGTGTGTGTGATATGTGGCTGGTGTGGTAAGTGTTGGGGGATATGTGTCTGGTGTGATATGTGTGGTATATGGTATATATGTGTTTTACATTAGGTCCAGCCTGGCCATGCCTGGTCTGTAGGACAATTTAATTTGTGTGTACTTGCATGTGCATGTATGTATTTAGGAGGGTGATAAGGTGTATCTGATATGTGTGCATGATATATGTGTGCTCTGGTGTGTCTGTGTGCAGGGAGGGGAGGGGAGGGAGAAGTGGTAGGAGTGTTGCATGTAGGTAGTCTATGTGTGTGGTGTGGGCATGTGTGTGGTGGGGTATGTCTAGGTGGGAATGTGTGTTGTTCCTGATGTGTACAGAATGTGGTATATAAATGGTGTGTCTATGGGAAGGGTGCATGGGGTGTGTGTGGGTATTTATTGGAGTATGTGGGGTATGTATTGGTAGGGGTGTGGGGTGGTGCTTTGTGTTGCATGATTGTTGGTATATGTATGAGGTATGATCTATATGTGTTGTGATTGTGTGTGGTGCATATTGTAGTGAGTATGTATAGGGGGACACATGTAGGAGGGTCAGGGAATATGTGGCTGCCATGTGTAGCATGTATGTAGGGTGTGTAGAGTATACCTGGGGAGGTATACGTGTGATGTGTGGTTTGTGTGTATGTCTGTGTGCCTGGCGTGTCGTGTGTCTGCTGTGTATATGGTGTGATGTGGACTGTTGGGGAGTACACACAGCAGGGCAAAGCAGATCCCTTGCTTGCAATATAACTTCACAGACACAGCAGTCATGGCAAAGGAAGTCTTTGTGCCTCCCTGGTCCCCCAGCTTCCTATTTATTTTAGGAAAGGAAGAGAATCCTGTGCCCCTAGCACCGGCTGGCATGTGCATGGCCCATTTCCTTCCTTGCCTTCCCTCCCTTAAAACAGAACAGTCACCGGGCATGGTGGCTCACGCCTTTAATCCCAGCACTCAGGAGGCAGAGGCAGGCAGATCTCTGTGAGTTCGAGGCCAGCCTGGTCTACAAAGCGAGTCCAGGACAGCCAGAGATACACAGAGAAACCCTGTCTTGAAAATTAAAAAAACAGGTGGGTGTGGTGGCGCATGCCTTTAATCCCAGAGGCAGGCGGATCATTGTGAGTTCAAGGCCAGCCTGGTCTACACAGAGAAACCCTGTCTTGAAAAACCAAAACAAAAAAAAAAAGCCAAAAGCCGGGCGGTGGTGGCGCACGCCTTTAATCCCAGCACTTGGGAGGCAGAGGCAGGCGGATCTCTGTGAGTTCGAAGCCAGCCTGGTCTACAAAGTGAGTCCAGGAGAGCCAGAGCTGTTATACAGAGAAACCCTGTCTCGAAAAACAAAAACAAAACAAAAAAAAAGCCAAAAAACAAACAAAAAACCAACAACCTACTTTCTCCTGGAAGCAAAGTTTGATTTTTACTACAGGACCAGCAAGACGTGAATCCATAAATGAATGCTTGTTGTGAGGAAGGCCAGCAGCTTAAAGGAAGTTTGAGGCCAGCCTGGACTACTTGAGACCTTATCAGGAGGAGGGAGACAAGGAAGAGGAGGAAAAAAGTCACTGTGAACCTGGGTATAATAAGACATGTTTATACCTCTGAACACTGACACAGAAGGAAGATCATGAGTTCAAGGCCAACCTGAACTACATAGCAAGTTCCATGCCAGCCTGCACTGTGCAGCAAGAGTTTGTCTCAAAAAACAAAATACATACACACACCAGGTATTATAGGCCTGTGCCCCATGTCTGGCCTCTCTCTCTCTCTCCCTCCCTCTCTTTCTCTCTCTCTCTTTTTAGTTGCAGGTTCTGGTGTTGGAAGATCCTCATGCTTGTAAGGCAAACACTTTACTTACTGATAGTTCTTACACTGTGATTGCATAATCAAAACAGAGGTGTGTATGGGGGGAGCAGCTTTTAGACAATGGAGATGGCTCAGCAGGTAAGGTATTCACTGTCAAGCCTGATGCCTTGAGTTTGGTCCCCAGGACCTAATTGGTAGAAGGAGAGAACCAACTCCTGTAAGTCATTTTCTGACCTCCACATGCGCACTATGGCACAACCACACTCACATCTACACACAATAAATAAGTGTAAGAAAGTTAGGCTGGGTGTGTGTTGGGGGGAGGTCATGCCTTTAATCCCAGCACTTGGGAAACAGAGGCAGGTGGATCTCTGTGAGTTCAAGGCCAGCCTGGTCTATAAAATTCGTCCAGGACAGTCAAGGATACACAGAGAAACCCTGCCTCCTCGAAAAAAAGTGTAAAAAAAAATAAAAAGAGCCAGGCGGTGTTGGCGCACACCTTTAATCCCAGCACTTTGGAGACAGAGGCAGGCGGATCTCTGTGAGTTCAAGGCCAGCCTGGTCTACAAAGCGAGTCCAGGACAGCCAGGGCTGTTATACAGAGAAACCCTGTCTTGAAAAGCCAAAAATAGCCGGGCAGTGGTGGCGCACGCCTTTAATCCCAGCACTTGGGAGGCAGAGGCAGGCGGATCACTGTGAGTTCGAGGCCAGCCTGGTCTACAAAGTGAGTCCAGGACAGCCAAAGATACACAGAGAAACCCTGTCTCGAAAAACCAAAAAAGAAAGAAAAGCCAAAAATAAAAAATAGAAAGAAAGAAAGATTTATTTTAAATTATGTGTGTCTGTGTGCACATTTGTATGTAGGTATATGCAAGTGCTAGGACTGGAGTTATACAAAGTTGTAAGCTGCCTATTGTGGTTGCTGGGAATGGAACTCAAGTCCTCTGCAAGAGCAGTTATGTTATATAGTCTTGGTTAACCAGGGATCCACATCTGCAGTCCTTAAATTGTATTTTTAATTTTTACTTCTTTTTGTTTGTTTGTTTTGTTTTTTCAAGACAGGGTTTCTCTGTGTAGCCCTGGCTGTCCTGGACTTGCTTTGTAAACCAGGCTGGCCTCAAACTCACAGTAATCCTCCTGCCTCTGCCTCCCAAGTGCTGGGATTAAAGGCTTTTTTTTTTTTTTTTGAGACAGGGTTTCTCTGTGTAACAACGCTGACTGTCCTGGACTCTGTAGACCAGGCTAACCTTGAACTCACAGAGATCCACCTGCCCCTGCCTCCGGAGTGTGGGGATTAAAGGCGTGTGCCACTTTGCGGCAATTTTTATTTGTTAACTGAAAGAAACCTAGTTCTGAGAGGGCTGAGAAATCATGTCATTATTTAGCAGCTGCGGGAATGAGTGCAGTCTTGTTGCCTTCCATTCTTTTCGGAGGGCTATTAAAACAAACACACACACACAAACGTAGTAATTGGTACTAACTATCCGCTAAATAGTCACTAGGTTTCCAGGTTCCTGCTTGGTTTTTTCTCTGCTGTCTTTCATTTACTCCTCAAACCGGTTTTGTTTTGTTTTACTTTACACATGAAAAAAATGAAGTCAAAAAGCCTGCTCTGGGGTTGGCGACCTGCCTCTGAGGTCTGAACTCCTTTGTGTGTCTTTGAGTTAAGGGCTCCTCCCTATGTGGCCCGGCAGGCCTAGAAATAATGCTCCAGCCTCCCAAGCGTTGGGGTTACAGGTGTGAACCTCCATGCTTCGTGCTGATACTACTTTGGGGGAATATGGGCAAGGTCCGGTCTTTAAACCCAATACCAAAGAAAGACAAAAAGCTGATCGGTGGCATACTCCTCGAGAGTCAGAGGCAGATGGATCTCTGTGAGTTGGAGGCCAACCTGGTCTACAGAGAGAGTTCCCGGACAGCCAGGGCTGTTAGACAGTAATTAAATCAATTAATTTTTACACAGTAAAAAACCTGTCTCAAAAAGCAAAACAATGTCGAGCATGGTGGCGCGCGCCTTTAATCCCAGCCCTTGGGAGGCAGAGGCAGGCGGATCTCTGTGAGTTCAAGGCTAGCCTGGTCTACAAGGAAGCCCTGTGTCGAAAAACCTAAAAAACAAGACAAAATAAAATAAAAATAAAGCTGGGCGGTGGTGGCGCACGCCTTTAATCTCAGCACTTGGGAGGCAGAGGCAGGTGGATCTTTATGAGTTCGAGGCCAGCCTGGTCTACAAAGTGAGTCTAGGACAGCCAGGGCTACACAGAGAAACTCTGTCTCGAAAAACCAAAATAAATAAACAAACAAACAAATAAATAAATATAGACAAGATACAGAAGGGGCTCAGTAGAGCAAATCCAGGCAAAAAAGATCTGGCCCTGAATTTATGACACTTCACTATTAACACATGTGTCTTTTATTTTTTTTATTTTTTTAATTTTGTGAGGCAGGAATTTGCTATGTACCTCAGGCCTGGGCCATGTGATTCTCCTGCCTCAGTCTCTCAAATGCTGGGATTACAGGTATGAACCACTATGCTGGGCTTATCCTTTTTATTTGTTTTGTTTTGTTTGTTTTGATTTTTTGAGACAGGATTTCTCTGTGTATCCATGACTGTCCTGGACTCACTTTGTAGACTAGGCTGGCCTCAAACTCAAACCACCACTGCCTGGTTTATCAATGTCTTTTGCAAGATTATATATATATATATAATCTGATTTCCAAGTCTGGCTCTATTATGCACTATGTAACACGTACCCAGAGAATCATTATGAGGATGAAATAAACATATTTATAGTTCTCAGCTCCGACACAGTGTGTAATACACACTTAGTAAATGGTTGTTTTGTAGGTTTTTTGTTTTGAGTTTTTTTTTTTTTTTTTTTGGTTTTTTGAGACAGGGTTTCTCTGTGTAACAGCCCTGGCTGTCCTGGACTTGCTCTGTAGACCAGGCTGGCCTCGAACTCACAGAGATCCGCCTGCCTCTGCCTCCCAAGTGCTGGGATTAAAGGCGTGTGCCACCACGCCCGGCATGTTTTGAGTTTTTTTTAAGATTTATTTATTATGTATACAGTGTTCTGCCTGATGTATTCCTGCACCAGATCTCATGGTTGTGAGCCACCATGTGGTTGCTAGGAATTGAACTCAGGACCCCTGGAAGAGCAGCCAGCAGAAGCCCTCTTAGCTTCTGAGCCATCTCTCCAGCCCCGAGTTTTTTGTTTTGTTTTATTTCGTTAATTTGGTTTGGTTTGAGCACTTGGGGCCAAATCCAGGGCTTTGTGCAGGTTAAGATAAATATTCTAGCCAGGCGGTGATAGTGCACACCTTTAATCCCAGCACGCAGGAGGCAGAGGCAGGCAGGTATCTGAGTTGGAGGCTCACCTAGTCTACGCAATGAGTTCCAGGACAGCCAAGGTAACTTGGGGAGGGAAAGGTTTTCTTTGACCTACATATCCCAAATCACAGTCCAATGAGGGAAGCCAAGGCAGGTACACAGATCTGTCTGGAACCTGGAGGCAGGAGCTGATGCGGAGGCCCACGGAGGAGGGCTGCTCACTGACTTGATCCTCTTGGCTTGCTCAATCTGCTTTCTTTTTTTTTTCTTTTTTTTTTTTTTTTTGGTTTTTCGAGACAGGGTTTCTCTGAATATCTCTGGCTGTCCTGGACTCGCTTTGTAGACCAGGCTGGCCTCGAACTCACAAAGATCCGCCTGCCTCTGCCTCCCAAGTGCTGGGATTAAAGGCATGCCCCACCACCGCCCAGCTTCAGTCTGCTTTCTTATAGAACCCAGCACCAGCAGGCCAGGGATGGCTCCACCCACAGTGGGCGTGGCCCTCCCACATCAATCACTGATTATGAAAATGCCTAGAAGCCAGTCTTCTGGAGGCATTTTCTCAGCTAGAGTTCCCTCCTCTCAGATGACTCCAACTTGTGTCAAATCAACATAAAACTAGCTGGCACCTCCAGGCTGTCCTCGAACTCCCGCCCAAGCCATCCTTAAATTTGTAGTGCTTTTTTGCTCCACATCCAGAGTTCTGGGATTACACGTGTGAGCCACCATGTCTGGCAAAAATTAATTAGAAAATTAATTAACTATTAATTAGAAAAGTTATAGAAATATAAAATATTATATACATATAAAAAATATAAAAATACGATGAAATTATAAAGGTGTTTGGTAGAGTCACATATACAAAGTATTGGGAAGAATTAGGCATGTGCTGTAATCTTGGTTATGTAAATAAACCACAAAAGACACTGGGCCTCTCCAGTCCATGGATTTAAATGAGGTCACATTAACCTTGTACCCAAATTTCACTGCTTCACTGCCCCCACCTGTACATACACTCCTCTGCAAAGGCCTTGAGAGCTTCCAAATATTTGTCAAATATCTATGCTTGTAGCTATCTGCTTGAATGTCAGATAGCTCAGTGGGCAAAGTTAGCACAGAGATAGGACCTCAATTTGATACCTAGCATCCAAGCAAACAGCTGGATAACACACACACACACACACACACACACACACACACACACACACACACACGATGTTCAGGGTCACTGTTAAACCTTTACTCTTGCAAGGCCTCCTGGTGAGGTGACCCATCCACTCGTTTAAACAGGGACTGAGGAATTTTCTGGCCCACAACTGAGAAAGTCCTTAGCACAGCTGGGTCGAGGCAGCGACGGTGTCGGTCCCACACCATGCCAGGCCCTGTACAACTTGGAGATGCTCCAGTGAGGTTTTGTGTTCTCAGATGGAACCAAACTATATTCCTCACTTAGACAAGCTCTGCTGATTGCACTGAGAACTGAGGGAGCTGGGGATGGCGGCTGGAATTAGGGAACCCTTTTTATCCCTGTGACAGAGAAGTGAGAAAACAAATCAGACTCTGAGGAGCAATCAGAGCCCAGGGTGAGATCAGAGATGCTGGTTCAGGAAACGAGAGCATATTATGCTGTGAGTGAGGTGGTCCGGAGAGTGGACAAGAGGACTCAGAGATCTAGTAGCAGGAAGGAGGCCTGAGGATGATGTCAGTGGGGACAAGAGGCAGAAGTGAAGGAGTCCACATAGAAGTCTAGGAATTGGGGGCTGGAGAGATGGCTCAGGTGTTAAGAACACTAGCTGCTCCTCGGAAGGTCCTGAGTTCAATTTCCAGCAACCACATGGTGGCTCACAACCATCCACAATGTGATCTGATGCCCTCTTCTGGCTGCAGGTGTACATGCAGATAGAGCAACTCTTATCCATTAAATAAATAAATAAATAAATCTTTAAAAAAAAAAAAAGAAGTCTAGGAATTGGGGTGTGTAAGGTTTTTGTTTTTTTTTTTTTTTTGCCTTTTGAGATAATGTCTCATGTAGTCCAGACTAGCCTCAAACTTGCTATGTAACTGAAAATGACTTTGAACTTCTCGATTCTTCTGCCTCCTCCTCCCCAGTGCTGCGATTACAGATGTGTATCATGCCTGATTCATGTGGTGCTGGCCCTGAATGCAGCAGCTTTTTGCAAATCAGACAAGCTCTTTACCAACTGAGCTGCATCCACAGCTTTCTTCCTCTTCTTAGGTTCTCTATTTGTTTTGATGCTGGGCAAATTCTCTGCCACTGAGCCATTCCCCCGTCACTTCCCCTGAAATATAGGTGGTTCCCCAGTGTCCACATGAGGTGTCCCCCTCTCTGTGTTCTGTACTATAATGGCTCAACTCCGTTCAATACTGCTTGAAAGTCCAGTATTCACACAACTGTGTTGTTTATCCTGAGCGGAGTATGTGCTCCACTTAGCCATGAAAGGCTGGTAATACTCCATTCCCCAAGAGCATGTGTATAAAAGAACAGGCCTGAACATGTTACAGAGAAGCCCAGAAAAGTGCAACTCCAAGCTTCCTTACTCTCCTGTCACTACCAGTCCCTCAACTCATAGCCACAGCCTCATGGAGAATTTCACATGACCAGGTGACTAAGGAGATTAAAAAAAAAAAGTTTATGTGTATATGTTTGTGTGACTGTAAGATGAGTGCCCAAGTGTGTGCGTGTTCCTGTGCGTGTGTGCACGTGTGCACACGCACACATGTGCAACTGCAAAGGCCATCAGAGGGCATCAGATCTCTCCAGAAATTAGAGTTAAAAGCAGAAGTGGCTGCCCGGTATGGGTTTTGGGAACCTGACTTTGATTCCTCTGGAAAAGCAGGAAGCACTCTTAACTGACAAGCCATGCCATCTTTCCAGTCTCCTTTACAAGATCCTGACAGACAGGCAGGAAGAAATCTTCCTAGCATGTAAGTGAGTTGTATTCTTCTGCTTCCCTTTGTCACAAGAAGGACTCTCGAAATTCACAAGCCAGGTGGTCATGAACTTATAAGAAAGCATAAGAAAGGATGTATGGAAATATCAAAGAATATACGAAGACAGTGAGAGCATTTGTGTCTCATAAAAATGCTTATCTGGGCCGGGCAGTGGTGGCGCACGCCTTTAATCCCAGCACTTGGGAGGCAGAGGCAGGCGGATCTTTGCGAGTTCGAGGCCAGCCTGGTCTACAAATTGAGTCCAGGACAGCCAGGGCTACACAGAGAAACCCTGTCTCGAAAAACCAAAAAAAAAAAAAAAAATGCTTATCTGGCCCAGGGTGTGGTGGCTCACACCTTTAATCCTGGCACTCAGGGGGCAGAGGCAAGAGGATCTCTGAGTTCAAGGCCAGCCTGGTCTACAGAGTTCCAGGACAGCCAGGGATACACAGAGAAACCCTTGTCTCAAAAAACCAACCAAACAAACAAACAAGCAAGTGGACAAGATCATCCATGGAGCCAAGATGGAGTTTAAGTGGTAGAGCACTTGTCATAATAAACACAAAGCCCTGACTTCCACCATGGTGACTCATGCCTGCAATCTCAGGGTACTCAGGTTCAAGGTCATCCTTGGCTGCTTAGTGAGTTTGAAGGCAATTTGTGCTACATGGAGAGAAAGAGAGACACACACACAGAGGAGAGAGACAGACAGAGGAGAGAGACCAAGACTGACCTATGGATCTGAGGTCATGAACAAAGTAAAAATCAGGTCACGGGTTTGTCTTCTAGAAGAACTTGCCTGATGCCATTGCTGAGTTGGCTTAGAAGGAATCATTATGACAGGTTCCCTCCTTCCAGCACCATGATGTACAGGCCAACTGAGCACCTGCCTATTTCAACAGCATAATTAATGACTTCTTTCTCTTCCTCTCTCTCTCTTTGAGATAGGGTTTTAGTCTCCTGGGTGTTGGAATTAAAGGAGTGCAGGAGTTTGAGGCCAGCTTGGTCTACAAAGTGAGTCTAGGACAGCCAGAGCTGTTATACAGAGAAACCCTGTCTCAAAAAACCAAAAAAAAAAAAAAAAGGAGTGCAGGAGCTGGAGAGATGGCTCACCACTTCACAGTGTTAGCTGCTCTTCCACAGGACCTGGGTTCCATTCTTAGCCCTTACATAGCAGCTGAGAACTGTCTGGAACTGCAATCCCAAGGAATCCTACACTCTCCTCTAGCTTTCATTGAGCACTGCCTGCACATGCATGTGGTGTGTAAATATACACATAGATGGGGCTGGAGAGGTGGCTCAGCGGTTAAGAGCACTGGTTGCTCTTCCAAAGGGCCCAGGTTCAAAACCCAGCACCCACATGGCAGGGCACAGCTGTCTAATTGCTGGCCATGGTGGCAGGCTTGCTGGGATTCAAGACTAGCCTGGTCTACAGAGTGAGTCCAAGACAGTCAAGGATATGCAGAGAAACCCTGTCTCAAAAAAACAAAATAAATAAATAAAATAAAGAACCAAAACACTCACACTTCAAAAAAAGGCATGCACCTCTTAAATATCTATTTATTTATTTTTACTTTAATGTGTCTGTGTGTGGCCTGTGGAGGCTGGAAGAGGGTACTGGATTCCCTGGAAGTGGAGTTACAGTGGTTTTCTTTCTATCTCTGGCTGTCCTGGAACTCCCTTTGTAGACCAGGCTGGCCTCAAACTCAGAGAGCTCTGCCTACCTCTATCTCTTAAGTGCTGGGATTTGCTACCATAACCTGGCTGCAGTGTGAGATGAGTGATCTCTCCAGCCCCACTGGGTAGCCCTGGCTGGCCTGAAGCTCATTATGTATCCTTGAACTCATAGAGTTCTGTGTGCCTCTGCCTGCAAAGTGCTAGTGTTAGAGGCACGGGGTTCCCTGCTTGACAACTAAAAAAAAAAAAAAAAAAAAAAAAGATTTATTTTTACATTTGTGTGTATGGATTACGCATATGAGTACAAGTTATAAGAGGCCACTGGATTCCTTGGAGCTAGAGTTTAGGTGGTTGTGAGCCACCTGCTGTGGGTGTTAGGAACTGAACTCTGGTCCTCTGTAAGAGCAGCAAGTGCTTTTACTCGTTGGGCCATCTCTCCAGCACTGACCCACTCACCACCCAAGGTGCCTTATACATTGTAACACCTGCCTAAGAACCTGACCTTACAGTGACCCTGCATGAGATCCACTAACTTGATTGTGTATGCCACTGACCGGAAGTGGTTAGCTTTCTTTTCTTTTCTTTGCTGGGATTCAGATTTAGACTGGAGGCCCCTTCTTCTCTGGAACCTTAGGATCCTCAGGCAGATGGAAGGCAACAGCTTCAGAGGTTGGATTCCTTTTAGACTTGGAACCCACAATTCTAAAGTTCTCTGCCTGCTCCTTAAGAATTCCTTTCCAGGGCCGGATGTGGTGGTGCACATCTTTAATCCCAGCACTTGGGAGGCAGAGGCAGGTGAATCTCTGTGAGTTCGAGGCCAGCCTGGTCTACAGAGTTCAGGACAGTCAGGGATACAGAGAAACCCTGTCTTGAAAAACCAAAAAAAAAAAAAAAAGAATTCCTTTCCTAGTCGGGTGTGGTGGCACAGGCATTTAATCTCAGTGCTAGGGAGGCAGAGGCAGGAGGATCTCTGTGAGTTCGAGCCTGGCCCACAAAGCAAGTTCTAGAACAACCAGTACTGATACACGGAGAAACACTGTCTTGAAAAACAAAAAACAAAAACCCAAAAATACTCCTTTCTTTTCTTTAAAGATTTATTTATTTTATGTGTGGGTATTTTATCTGCATGAACATTTGCAACCAGAAGAGGGCATCAGATCACATTGTAAATGGTTGTGAGCCACCACGTGGCTGCTGGGAACTGAACTCAGGACCTCTAGAAGAGCAGCCAGTGCTCTTAACCGCTGAGCCATTTCTCCAGCCCTTATCCCTTTCTTGATTAAATGGCCCAGAGTCACTTTTCCAAGGCTGGCAACTAAAAAGTCTATGTCACACCAAAAACACCTTTCGTTGTTCCATGTGTTGTGTTTATACATTTATGTTGGTAAATAAACCTTCCTCACTGTTTGATTGCAAACTCTGAAGGTGGTCCCCATTTCTACTATATACCCTTGCTTTCCCTACAGTAGTGGAACTGTACTTCACACAGTGTAGGTCACAGTTGTTGTGCTGGGCTGTGGCTACAAAGTACACATCTGGATCAATCTGCAGGGTTGCTCTTCTTTTAGCACTGTCCTATTCACACTAGTCTGAAAGCTCAGGACGCTGAGGTCAGAGGGCCATCTGAGTCCAGGAAATTTGCACCAGACTGCATAGTACTGAGTGATTATGATTAAAAAAAAAAAAAAAAAAACAAAAAACCAACACTGGCACACATCCATTCCCAGTATTGAGGAGGCTAAAGCAGGAGGAATAGCAGTTTCAGGCCAGCTTGTGCTACACAGTAATACTGCTTCAAAACCAAAACAGAATAATACAAAGAAAGAGCTACACCTGGTGTCATATGCCTGTGGGGTAGAGGAAGAAGGGTTAGGAGTTCAAGGGCAGCCCCCGCTCCATAGTCAGTTCGAAGCCAGCATAATATCCTGCTTCAAAACAAGTCCCAGCACTTGGGAGGCAGAGGCAGGTGGATTTCTGTGAGTTCAAGACCAGCCTGGTCTACAGAGTGAGTTCCAGGACAGCCGGGGCTATACAGAGAAACCCTGTCTCAAAAAACAAAAACAAAGCCGGGCGGTGGTGGCGCACGCCTTTAGTCCCAGCACTCGGGAGGCAGAGGCAGGCGGATCTCTGTGAGTTCGAGGCCAGCCTGGTCTACAAAGCAAGTCCAGGACAGCCAGGGCTGTTACACAGAGAAACTCTGTCTCGAAAAACCAAAAAAAAAAAAACAAAAACAAAAACAAAAAACCAAGTCACCATTTAAGACTATATCTCTATTACCTTAGAAAGTCTCTTTGAGGCTGGGAGAGATGGCTCAAAGGTTAAAAGCACTGGCTGCTCTTCCAGAGGTCCTGAGTTCAATTCCCAGCAACCATATGGTGGGTCACAACCATCTATACTGAGATCTTTTGCCTTGTTCTGGCCTGCAGGCATACATCCAGGCAGAACCCTGTATACATAATAAATAAAATATTTTTAAAAAAGGTCTTTTTGGCATTTAAATATTTGTGTATGTGTGGGTCTGCATGACACAGTTTGTGTGTAGAAGTCAGAGGGAAACTTTTGGGAGCTGGATCTCTCTCCAGTCTCTTTTATTTTGATTTGATTTGATTTGATTTTTGAGACAGGGTCTACGTCTGTCGCCCTCTGCCTCTGGAGTGCTGGGATTAAAGGCTTGCCACTATGCCCAGCAGGTTATCTTCCTGTGGCTCCAGGGATTGAACACAGGTCAAAAGTTGTGGTGGAAGTCTGGGCATGGTGGCATACGTCTTTAATCCCAGCAGAGGCAGAGGCAGAGGCAGAGGCCAGCCTGGTCTACCAAGCGAGTCCAGGACAGCCAGCACTTGTTAAAAAGAGAAACCCTGTCTCAAAAAACAAAACAAACAAAATAAAACAAAAAAAGTTGCGGTGGCAAGGACTTTTACTCATGAGGCATCTTGTCTGCATGACTGGGCATAGTGGCACATGTGCCATCCCATAGTCCAGTTTGGTGCCAGGCTGGGCCACTCTACCTAAAAACTAACAAACAAACAAACATGTTTCAGATAAAATCTCCATTTCTCTTGAAAAACATTAGAAGACTGAGACAGGCATGGAGGGACCTGTCTCTAATTCCAGAGTTTATGAGGCTGAAGCAAGAGAGTCACAAGTTTGAGGCCAGCCTGGAGTACGCAGTGAGAGAGTGTGGCAAAACCCATTATTGCAGGGTGTGGTGGATACCTTCCATCCAAGCACTCAGGAGGCAGGTGGATCTCTATCAGTTGGAGGACAGCTTGGTCTACATAGTGAGTTCCAGAACAATCAAGGCTGCATGGTGAGACCTTGCTCTAATAAAACAAAATAAAACCTCCCATCATCACCAAGGATAATCTGAAGATCTGGTTATTTCAGGCCTGCATTCCTATAGCTGTATTCTTTACACAAAACTCTAGCATTTGTTTGCCAAAGAACACTTGTGGCTCACTTTCTTTACTTTGGTTCCTTATGAGGTCCCTATGGGTAAGTTTACCACTCTCAGAAATTAAAGGAAGTAAAGTGAATAAATAATAAATTAGTTGCGAATTAGCACTTGCTTTTTTTTTTTGGTTTTCAAGACAGGGTTTCTCTGTGTAGCCCTGGCTGTCCTGGAC
>CAJQZJ010035090.1:520131-544538 GCA_907164525.1 Lophiomys imhausi | reverse complement strand
ACACACACACACACACACACACACACACACACACACACACACACACATCCCTCTTAGAGTAAGTTTATCTGGTAGGCGTAATTTCCTGGTATATTGAGGAGGATTGCATAGAAAAATTTGTGTTCTACCTCTTCACCCCCTCACCTGTTTTGTGTACTGAGGTTTCAATCTAGGTGGCCAAGTGTTCTATATATACAGCCTTTTTTTTTTTTTTTTTGGTTTTTCGAGACAAGGTTTCTCTGTGTAGCCCTGGCTGTCCTGGACTCACTTTATAGACCAGGCTGGCCTCGAACTCACAAAGATCCACCTGCCTCTGCCTCCCAAGTGCTGGGATTAAAGGCGTGCGCCACCACCGCCCGGCATATATACAGCCTTTTTATTTTTATTTTTTTTTAAGACAGGGTCTTGTTAAGTTGCCTTGAATTTGGCAATTTTTCTACCTTAGCTTACCAAGTAGCTGTGTGCACTACCAAGCCAAACAAAAATCTTAGTTTTTTCCCCTTCCTTTTCAAACAGGATCTCACTGTGTATCCCTGGCTAGACTAGAGCTAACTCAACTAATGTATGTAATGTGTGACCAGACTGGCCTTGAACTTGTGGTGATCCTTCTCTCTCAGCCTCCCAAGTGTTGGGATTACAGGCATGTACCACTATGTCCTGCTCAGAAAGTGCATTTTCAGTAGACATTGGGTAGAGTTCTGATAGCACTTTGAAGTTTAGCATTCTTGATTTAAAAAAAAAAAAGGAAAAAGATTTATGTTATGCTTGAGACAAAATGGCCCTTACATGAGACTTCTGGGAATATTTACCTATGATTTTAAAATTTGCCATCTTTTACGACTTAAAAACAAAATCCTGGTATCTTGGGAGCCTTAATGATTTATGTCCTCAGAGGATTATGACAGCAGAGACTGGTGGCAGAGATACTCTGACTGAGCTGTAGGTTCCCCAGAAATGGAGCATAGTAGTCCCCTGGCTGTGTTTACCCCTTCAGTGTCTCTCCAGTGTCTTTTCAGCACACACAATCCTGATTGCTTCAAGGAGGTACAGAGGAGACTTAGGGAAGGCAGGAGTTGGGCCCTGATATGGGGGGTGGTTGGTGTGGGCAGAAGCTTCCTGAATGGGTTTGTCAATTGTAAGAAGGGAGACAGAGGAGGGAGCAGCATGATCTTAGCTCTGATAGTAAAGTGTGGGCAGTGCCAAGTGATGTTTAGCAAGAGCTGGAGTTGACGAATAGGAAGTCAAACCGTGAAGCTGTATTTGCTACCCTGTGCAGGGCAGTTCCCTAGAGAAGCAGGCTGTAGCCGTGTACTTTTCTTTCCTTGCCTGCTGAGTTAGGGATTGGGCAGTTGGGTGATCCCAGGCATTGTTCCCCACTCTGGAACACTTGTGTGAATGTGTGCTGTTCTCATCAGCAGCACCCCGTGTGAAGCTTGAACTGGTCCCACCACATTAGGTCATGCTAGGTACTGTCAGCCTCTGGTGTAACCCTTTCCTCGACACTGACAGGTCCACTGAAAGGTGACCTGAAGCCTTCTCTGTCTCTTTCTCACAGATCTGTGTTACATGCTTCATTCTGGTTCCTGGAATCAATCAGAAGATCTGGGAATAGTGGGGTATGGTCCAGTGGTGTGCTAGACTTCTTTTCTCCAGGATGCAACAGGACAGCTAGGAGGAGAGTAAGCTAGCTGGTGGAATCTGGATGAATTTTGTAGTCCTGCATGACAGCTCGGTCCAGAAGTTTCCTGCCTGGACCCATAAGTGTAAAGAACAGAAACTCAGATCTACCTCTGTAAGAAAGCCGCGGGATCAGAGAGGAAACAGACCTGTTTGACCACCATTGCCTGTGGAGGTTGAACTTGAGAATTAAAGAGAAAGACAGTCAGGAGAGTTAGTGCAGTCAGGCAGCATGATCTCTGAGGAGCGGTGAGGCATGTCCTGCCCCTGTGGTGGTGAGTAGGCTTGCATGTGGCTCATACACCTGCTCTTCTGGTCCCTCCCACACACATCTGGAGATGGGGCTGTGCATGTAAATTGTACAGTAGAATCTGGGAGGTGAATCGAGGAGCTCTGGTGTTAGGCCCTCCTTTTCTCATCCTTGAGACCCTGTTCACTGTCCTTGGGACTATGACTTGCAGGGGACATCCCAGATTGACAGGGTGTAGAACTGGCGGGCAGCAGTAGTCTGTTGACATATACACCAGGAACAACTTGGTCCAGTCTGCTTAGACTCATAACCCTTGCTGTGTAGATTTCTCTTCCTCATCTTGGTCCATTTTCTCCACCTTTTTCAGAGGAGTTAAAAATCTCAGCTTCATAATTAAAAAAAAAATTGTTTATGTGTGTGGGTGTTTTGTCCGAATATTTGTCTATTCATCACATGAGTACCAGATGCCCTCGGATGCCAGAAGAGTATATCAGGTCCCATGAGGCTAGTGTTACAGAGGTGAGACAGCATGTGGAAGTTGAGAGTTGAACCTGGGTCCTCTTAACTGTTGAGACATCTCCAGCTCTGTCAGCTTCATAGTTTTAACAGTGACCCCCCCCCAATTCTAATTTTTGAAAATGTTTTTGGTTATTTGAAGTTAAGGTTATTTGCCTTAGGAGTCAGATTTCTGTTCTTTAACCTCCCCACCCCCACTCCAGACCAGGTCTCACTGTGTAGCTCTGGCTACGCTAGAACTATGTAGACCAGGCAGGCCTTGGATTCACAGATCTACCTGTCTCTTCCTCCCCAGTGCTAGGATTAAAGGCCAGGTCACTACACCTAGCTACTTGTTAGTTTTGTTTTGCTGTTGAGTTTTTTGTTGTTGTCGTTGTTTGTTTCTTGAGGTAGGGTTTCTCCGTGTAACAGCCCTTGCTGTCCCTGACATGTATGTACTAGGTGCATGCTGGATGCCTCAGTAGGTCAGAAGAAGGCATACCCTGGAACTGGCATTCTGGATGATCATGAGCCTCCATGTGGGTGCTGGGAATTGAATGTGGGACTCTATAAGCCACCGCCCCAGCCCCCACTATTATTTAGAGACAGTTCCATTTTGTAGCTCAGTTCTGGCCTGGAACTCACAGCAGTCTGTCCACCTCAGCCTTCCTACTGGTAGGATTATAAGTATGATCCAGGGTGTAAGTGAAATCATGCAGGAAGAGTGATGACTGGCATCGAGGGGCATGGCCCATGATACTACCACCACCATGGCCCACGTGGCTTGGATCTCGGAATCCTTGGCCTGGGTACAGTGAAGCTGGAATCAGGTGGGGTTTTCTAGTTGTGGCAACCTGGTAGGATCCTCAGAATGCTCCTTAGGAACAGCCCAGGGAGATAGGTTATTAGCCTCTCTACAGGTGATGTCCATAGGCCAGCAATCTCAGACCTTAAATATTCTGCTATTCTTTGCATATACTAACCAATCTTTTTTTTTTTTCCGAGACACGGTTTCTCTGTGTCCTGGCTGTCCTGAACTCACTTTGTAGACCAGGCTGGCCTTGAACCCACAGAGATCCGCCTGCCTTTGCCTCCCGAGTGCTGGGATTAAAGGCGTGTGCCACCACACCTGGCACACTAACCAATCTTTATAAAGACTTATATCTGAACTCCTGAGGAGAGCTTTGCCATTCCTCTTGAGTTTGGTTCATATGGGCAGTGGCTTTGGCAGTTTCCTGTGAGTCTGTTGGCCTTGGAGTCCTTCATAGGCTGACTCCGTGTCACCACGCACATCCACTCATGGTTTCCTTCACTCCCTGCACAGCAGAAAAGGCTGAGGTGGGAGGATCAGAGAATCAGGAGTTCAGGCATATCCTGGGAACAGAAAGAAAAAAGAAAGCTGGGAGTGGTGGCCTTAATCCTTTCAGGATTAAAGAGGAAACCGGGCAGGGCAAGGTTTAACGCTTTTAATCCAGGATACAGAGGCAGGCGGATCTCTGAGTTTGAAGCCAGCCTGGTCTACAGAGCGAGTTCCAGGACAGCCAAGGCTACCAAGGCTCAAAAGACAAAAACAAACAAGCAAAAAATGCTAGTCCTTGGGAGGTGGAAGCAGGGATATCAAAGGAAAGAAAATACATTATTACATTAACTGTGGTGTTTTACATTTATTTATTTTGCATGGGGCAGGGACAATTGCTATAGGTTTGTATTAGGGTCAGAGGACAACTTGCAGGAGTCCACCTGTCCTTCCACCATGTAAGTTCAGTAATTGGATCAGGTCCTTAGATCATCAGACTTGGCTGCATGCACCTTTATCTGCTGAGCTATCTGGGGAGCCCTAAATATGTTTTAATTGTTAGTTTATATCTAATGTTTTGTTTGTTTGTTTGCTGCATAGCATTTAAATATTTTTGATTACCTAATAGTACTCAAAATAGTCTCTTAATGGACTTTGAGTAATTTTTTTTTTTTTTTTGTTTTTCGAGACAGAGTTTCACTGTTTAACAGCTCTGGCTGTCCTGGACTCGCTTTGTAGACCAGGCTGGCCTCGAACTCGCAAAGATCCGCCTACCTCTGCCTCCCAAGTGCTGGGATTAAAGGCGTGCGCCACCACCGCCCGGCGGACTTTGAGTAATTTGATGAATGATTTTTAAGCAATATTTTTGAAATATTTTGTTTCCTTTTTCATGCGTGTTGGATAAGTGTTCTTTCTCTGAGCACCAGCCGTAACCCTACCCCCAGTGCTCCCCAGGATTCATTTATGATGTAGCCCAGGCTGGCTTTGAGTATTTCATAGAGAGGGAAGGGAAACATGCCATTCAGCATTTAGGAGATTGAGACAGAAGGATTGTGAATTCAAGGCCAGCCTGCACTACCTAGTGAAACAATGACTTTAAGCAAAAAGATAAAATCCTATATTTTTTGGCCTTTTTTATTTAGCATAATGTTCAAAAACTTATATGTTTTATAGCATGCAGTATTTGAGTTTTATATATATGTATAAAATATATATATATATTGACACAGGGTTTCTCTGTATCTCTGGCTGTCCTGGACTCAGTTTGTAGTCCAGGCTGGCCTTGAACTCACAGAGACCCACCTGCCTCTGCCTCCTGAGTGCTGGGATTAAAGGCATGCGCCACCAGGCCCGGCCATTGTTCACATTTTTAAAATCACATTTGTTTGGAGAGAGAGAGAGAATGTGTGTGTGTGTGTCTCTCACAGGACAACTTGTAGGAGTTGGTTTTCTCCATGTGGGTGGTGGAGATTGAACTCAGGTCATCAGACTTGCTTGGCAAGTGCTTTTATTCATCGGTTCACTCCTTAGGCCCCTGCAGTAGTTTGTTTCTTAGCTTTACGTGTATGCATGTATGTCTGTGCATCGTGGAAGTCAGAGGATGTCAGATCCTGGAGTTACAGGTTGTTGTGAACCACCATGTGGGTGCTGGGAAGTGAATCCAGGTCTTCTGCAAGTATAGTAAGGCTCTTAACCAATGGTCTCCGTTGGCCTTCACCTCCTTAATGTTTTCTTTCTTATCTTTTAAATAAATGTGATGGAGCTGGGAATGTTGCTCAGTTGGTAGAATGCTTCCCTAGTATGCACAAAACATGGAGTCAGTCCCAAGCACTGTATCTCTCTACCACCTGTCCTCAGGGAGGAACTCTTTAGTGCCCAACTCCAGCCTCTAGTTTGCAATAGATTCCTTTCGCTTTCTAGCTCTGAGCTTGTCAATGTGGTAGCTGTTTAAATGTAATTCACTAAAATAACCTAAAATCGGACCCCCAGGGCCTCATTGGCAGTAGGTGCATTGCAGGTGATCAGGAGCCATTTGGGTCATTTGCTGTCATTGGCTGCAGAAATTCTCTTGGGCTCACTGACTACTTAGCACCTCTTTCTGGGCTTTTGTTTTCCGCAATCCTGTGCTGCCTGGGTAGCCTCAGTAGTCGGCTATGGTTCTCCTCCATTGACACTGTTGGCCGAGCATTGAGATGGTGGTGTTACATTTCTTGCAGTAAGATTTTGGGGTCACAAGTTACTAATGGTTCTTGGTGGTCAAGGAAGAGGCAGCCTGTTAGCAATGTTAGAAAACCTGACACAAATTTTATCAAGTCTTGATAAAATAAAGCTGTTTTACACACACACACACACACACACACACACACACACACACACACACACACACACACACAATTGATACTTGGTTAAAAAGTTAACTTGATAACTCAGGTTTCCAGTGTTGTAAAAGTTACTATGAACTGAATTGTGAACTACTAGGTGTCCCAGGACATTGGACATATAAACCTCTGAGGAATCTCTCAAAGTAGTTAGCTAGTCATTTTCTGTTATCTTGGTGGGGTTCTTTTGTGACCCAATGATGAAGATGTCCCTTAAGTCTGCTAGGAAAGCTACTGTTAGGCTGCCCCGTGGCCATGGCTCTTCCTATGAGTCATACTTGAGAGGCCGCCTGGCCAGCAGTGCATATCACAGCAGTTGGTTGTAGATGCAGCTTCTGTGCCTCAAAGTGCAGCTTCCTGCTCAGCACAGTGTCCACAAGCCTGTGTTTTCTATTATGGAACCTAAAAAGAACTTAAAAACAGATATATTACCCGATGTGGGATTTCTTTTGTCCTTTTTCCTTCTGGTGTGTGTACAGCCACATACAGATTTGTTTGAAGGAACAGTCTAACATGACCCTGTTACACTTTCAAAGCATTATTTAATAACATTTTTAAAATATGGTTTTATTTTAAAAAAATTTTAAACATTAATTTGTATGTGTGTGTGTAAGAGAGAGGTGTGTGTGAGAGCTATGTGTGTGAGAGAACTCTGTGTGTGTGAGAGAGAGAGAGAGACAGAGAGAGAGAGAGAGAGAGAGAGGGGTGGGGAGAGGGAGAGATGTGTGTGTGTAAGAGAGAGGTGTGTGTGAGAGCTATGTGTGTGAGAGAACTCTGTGTGTGTGTGTGTGTGTGTGTGAGAGAGAGAGAGAGAGAGAGAGAGAGAGAGAGAGAGAGAGAGAGAGAGAGAGAGAGGTGTGTGTGTGTGTCTCAGGTGAGATCAGAGTGCAGCATGTCGGGGCAGTTCTCTCCTACCCTTTGGGTTCTAGCTAGGCATCTGATTGGTCATCAGTCTTGGTGGCAAGTACCTTCACCCAGTAAGTTATCTTGTCAGCCCAAACTAACACATTTCAAAAGTATATTTGCTGTAATTTCAGATATGCATTTGAATGTTGATTCAACATTTCCAGATGATGCTCAGTAACCTTAGGAGATTGTGTTTTTCCTTTTTGGCATCTTATCCTTAATGGCCTAAAGAGCAGGGGTTGTGATTTTGCCCTGGCTTGGGTAGCCTAACAGTGGAGACAGGAGCAGGCATCATAAGCTTACACGTTTATAGGGCCCTTGAAGGTCTGTGAGGACAGGAAGCACTTCCTACCTTTATTAATGCATGACTGTATTTGCTGTTAATATTTAGTTGCCTTTTCCAAAAGCAATTTTGAGGAAGTCCTCGAGATGGTTCAGTGAGTAAAGGCACTTTGCTGCCAAGCCTGATGACAGAAGTAGATTTCTGGAGTCCACACAGGAGAGAGAACAAATACCCACAGATTGTCTTCTGACATCATAAGCACAGGTGTGTGCGTGTGTACGTGTGTGTGTGTGTGTGTGTGTGTGTGTGTGTGTATACGTACGTGTGTACACTAGTGTGTGCCTGGTGCTGGCGATTAAGCCAGGCACCTTGTGTTTGCTTTGCAGGTGCTCTGCCACTGGGACGAGGTCCTTAGGTCCTGTCACTTTGTAGCTCAGGAGTGGCTTTAAACACAGGATCCTCCTGCCCCTGCCTCCTAAGTACTGATACTATAGGCTTGTGCCCACACACCTGGCACTATCATTCAAATCTAATAAATACTGATGTTTCAGGGTATTTGTTTCAGACCTGTTACCTTTAAATAGCATATTCATTCATTCATTCATTCATTTTTTGAGACAGTGTTTCCGTGTTTTATCTCTGGCTGTCCTGGACTCACTTTGTAGACCAGGCTAGCCTTGAACTCACAGAGACCCGCCTGCTTCTGCCTTGGAGTGCTGGGATTAAAGGCGTGGCACCACCACTCCTGGCAAATATTGACAGCTGTGAACTGCCGTGTGGGTGCTGGGATTTGAACCCTGATTTTTTGGAAGAGCAGTCAGTGCTGTTAACCGCTGAGCCATCTCTCCAGCCTTGGAATGTGTGTTTTTATATGAGTGTTTTATGTTTTTTTATATTGGCATGGATGGCCTGTTGTATTCATGTATAACCTTTTTCAGCTTTTTTTTTTTTTTTTTTTTTTTTTGGTTTTTCGAGACAGGGTTTCTCTGTAGCCCTGGCTGTCCTGGACTTACTTTGTAGACCAGGCTGGCCTTGAACTCACAGTGATCTGACTGCCTCTGCCTCCCGAGTGCTGGGATTAAAGGCGTGCGCCACCACCGCCCGGCTTCCTTTTTCAGCTTTTAAAAAAGTTGTTACTTATATGTTAATAGAACTGACCTGGTTAGTTTAGTCTCCTGAGATCAGAGGCTCAGGATTCCTTTACATACTAAGCACATGTTTGACCACTGTCTGCCCCACTCCCATCTAGCATGTTTGTTTGAGACAGGGTCTCACTGTGTAGCTCTCTGACTGGCCTCAGCTTCACTGAGAACCACCTGCCTCTGCCTCCTGAGTGCTGGGGTTAAAGGGTCGCATCATTTAGCATTTTAATTCCATATTAGTGTTTCATGTTCCTTCCTTCACTTCCAGCCATGAACTTCAGTAGGTTATTTCTAATTTTCTCTTAGCACACATAATACATTCTCAAGGTTTATGATTACATGTCTTCATGTCAGTTTTGACAGATTTTTTTGTTTTTTTTTGAGACAAAATTTCTCTGTGTAGCCCTGACTGTTCTGGAACTCACTCTGTAGACTGGGCTGGCTGTGTCTGCCTTCAGAGTACTGGGATTAAAGGTGTGTGGCACCACTGCCCAGCTTCAGAATTATTTTTATTATCATGGGAAATCCATTGGTTTTATATTTTATAACTCTTTTGAGGAGGTGTACTGAGTGAGCTGGCTGTGGTGGTCACATAGCATAGACACTGTTTTTGAAGGTGTATAGAATGTACTTGTTCTATACACCTTGTTTTGAGAACATGGTGGGTTATAGTTGAGCTCCAGTTATTGCACAGTGCTCCCTAGATATATTTCTAGATCAGAACTGTCCAATGGACTTTTTTGTGATGATAGGGATGTTCTGTGTGTATTGTCTAAAATGGTGGTCACTAGCCATTTGTGGCCATTATGAACTTGAAATGATCCTCTTGGTGACATTTTGGTTCATGTCTCATAAACTCTTAATCTTTTCTAACTTTCACAAAATGCATGTGTTATTTCTCAAGGGCAAGTTCATTGTCATATCATCTCAAGTGGCTGGCTTAGACAGTGGAGGAGGAACTTCATCTAAGTAGTACTTATGTACAGCGGTGTTAGTATAGCTCTGGTACTGGCTGAAACTCAGACACAGCATTGAGCCTCTGCGGGCGTCTTTGAAAGGCAGTAATAATAGCAATTATTTGTTGAGTGAATGTGAGGATAAAATGTAATAATGGGTTAAAAGGTGCTTAGCATGCCTTTAATCCCAAGCACTTGAGAGACAGAGGCAGTTCTCTGAGTTTGAGGCCAGTCTGGTCTACAGAGCAAGTTCCAGGACAGCCAGAGGTACAAAGAGAAGCTCTGTTTCAAAAAACAAAAGCAAACAAAAGCGCCCAACACAAGTCCTAGCACCTTAAAAGTACCCTGAAAGCTAGCTGGCATGAAAAGCCAGGGAATGGGACTCATGAGATGGGAAATGTATGTGGATGTCGCCTTGGGGGTAACAGCTCTGTACTGGGCTGTTCCAGATGAGGTGGACAGTCCATGTAAATTCTTGTAGATTTGTTTCACAATTTTTGGTTTGGTTTGATTTTTTTTTTTGAGACAGGGTCTCTTTACGTAGCCTTGACTGGCTTAGAACTTTGTATGTAAACTAGGCTGGCCTCAGATTCACAAAACCTGCCTAACTCTGTCTCCTGAGTGCTGGGATTAAAGGCGCGCACCATCACAACCAGTTGTTTGATAATTTTATTTATTTATTTTTTTGTTTTGTTTTGTTTTGTTTTTTTTTTGGTTTTTCGAGACAGGGTTTCTCTGTGTAACAGCCCTGGCTGTCCTGGACTCGCTTTGTAGACCAGGCTGGCCTCGAACTCACAGAGATCCGCCTGCCTCTGCCTCCCAAGTGCTGGGATTAAAGGCGTGAGCCACCACGCCCAGCTGATAATTTTTTTTAAAAGATTTATTTATTTTATGTATATGAGTGCTCTATCTGCATGCACACCTGTAGCCAGAAGAGGGCATCAGATCACAATGTGGATAGTTGTGTTTGCTGGGAATTTAACTTAGGACCTTTGGAAGAGCACTAGCCAATGGTCTTAACCTCTGAGCCATCTTTCCAGCCCCCTGTTTGATAGTTTTTAAAAGATGACTGTTAAGTGCATCACAGTTTTAAGAATTCCATCATCCATAGCTTGCCTTGTGTGACAACTGATGAAAGCTTGTAGTTTTAGTATGCTGGAGAAATGGCTCAGCGGCTAAGATCACTCTTGCAGAGGACCCAGGTTCAATCCCCAGCTCACACCTGTCTGTAACTCCAGTTCCAGGCTCCAACACTCTCTTCTGGCCTCTGGGGGCAACAGGAATGAATGTGGTACACAGACATACCTACAGGCAAAACAGCTGTACACATAGACTAATAGAGAGAGAATTAGGTTTGCATTGATTGGTGAGCAGCAGCATGCAGGAAGTGCACGGTCCTCATTGCTGTTCCCATGCTGACACCCCTCAGCTGTCTCCTAGGGGCAGCCCACCATTCTCTTCATGTACTGAGTGGTTTTTATGTAGTCTAGAAGGTGGAAAAGACCACAAATATTCCTTTCAGGACTAATAAAAAACAAAAACAAAAAACAAAACTGTTAGCCAGGCATGGTGGCGCACACCTTTAATCCCAGCACTTGGGAGGCAGAGGCAGGTGGATCTCTGTGAGTTTGAGGCCAGCCTGGTCTACAAAGTGAGTCCAGGACAGCCAGGGCTACTCAGAGAAACCCTGTCTTGAAAAACAAACACAAACCCCAACTGTAGTACTGGAAAATTAACAGTGGCCTCTGTATCTCCACTAAAAATAATGTTTCTAGGTTGCTATGGTAGTCATGTCATGATCTGCTCACTAAAGGAGGTGACAGATGAGCCAGGGCTACAAACCAGTTACAAAAAAATAAAGGTGCTTGTGCCACATGGAGGGCAGTGTGAGAGACGCAGCAGCTCAGGAGTTGTGTCATAACACCATGGTAGTAGTGACATTTGAATGACACCCTGGAAAATGTTTCAGATTTCTCAAACTTTCAGCAAAGTAAGCAGCAAATGTAAGGTTGAGGTTTTGTATTTTTTTAATTAAAAATATGAAATTAAGTACTGGAATTAAGTGTGTGTGCTCCCCGGGGCTGGAGAGATGGCTCAGAGATTAAGAGTGCTGGCTGCTCTTCCAGAGGACCCTGGTTCAATTTCCAGCACCCACATTGCAGCTCAGAACTGTAAATCTAGTTCCAGGGGATCCGACACCCCAACACAGACACACATGTAGTCAAACTAGCAATGCACATAAAATAAATTAATAATATTAAAAAAAAAAGTGTGTGTTGCCATGCTGGCCACTTTGTAGTCCAGGCTGGCCTCAAATGTACCAGGTTCTGAGATTACAGGTGTGCACCACCACAGTATTTGAATCCTTGAGTTTGGCTTAATCTTTCATTTGCATTTACATAAGCTCATCCTTACTCATTAGTAACAGCATTACCTGACTCATTCTTTTTCCTCTCCTCTTCCATTTTTGAGAAAAGGCTGACCTTAAAAGTAGAAGTAGCCGGGCGGTGGTGGCGCACGCCTTTAATCCCAGCACTTGGGAGGCAGAGGCAGGCGGATCTTTGTGAGTTCGAGGCCAGCCTGGTCTACAAAGCGAGTCCAGGACAGCCAGAGATATTCAGAGAAACCCTGTCTCGAAAAACCAAAAAAAAAAAAGTAGAAGTAAAAAAAAAAAAAAAAAGCAATCTTTTACCTAAGCCTTCGAAGTGCCAAGAGCAGGACACACTCAGCACTTACTTTTTCTTGAAAACAATACAGAAAGGTGTGAGATACTCAAAGTATAAAAGTGCTAAAAAATCAGTCATGTGGTTTTGATCCCCTGTTCTCCCCAGAAGTAGCTCCTTTTAAGAGATACCCTGACCTCCAGGGCATACGTAGTCCTCCCTTGATGCCAACGCTGCTGCTCGTTGTTCTGTAGCAAACAATTTAAGGTAAAGGATATTTTATGGGGAAGCAGCATGAGGCCCTGGGTTCTATCCCCAGTACCAAATAAAGGAAAAAGATGTTATTTTTATTCCTTTCTTTTTTTCCTGCCTCTGCAGTTTGCACCTGGGGCCTTTGTGCCAGGCAAGTGCTCCACCCCTGAACAGCGTTTCCAGCAAGCTGGTTCATTTCAGCATGTAGATGCTTCATAGTTGAACTGTTGATACCTGTTGAGGTTAAAAAAAAAATCACAAACTCTGTTGAGTAAAGTATTTTTGTGCTTCATTGTGTGTGGATATATCCATCTGTGGGGTAGATTCAGGAGGCAAAGAGAATTTCTCTCTTTCTTTAACCCTTCTTTTGCAAGACAAGGTTTCTCTGTGTAACAGAGCCCTGACTTGGAACTTGCTCTGTATGTAGACCAGGCTGGCCTGGAACTCACAGAAATCTGCCCGCCTCTGCCTCCCAAAGGTGTGTGACACCACTGCCCAGCTGGGAATTTCTTTTTTTTTTTTTTTTTTTTTTTTTTTTGGTTTTTCGAGACAGGGTTTCTCTGTGTATCCTTGGCTGTCCTGGACTCACTTTGTAGACCAGGCTGGCCTCGAACTCACAAAGATCCGCCTGCCTCTGCCTCCCAAGTGCTGGGATTAAAGGCGTGCGCCACCACCGCCCGGCTGGGAATTTCTTGATTTTGCCATATTTCCTTAAAAAAAAAAAAAAAATTAAATTGAACCCAGCCAGGCAGGCATGGTAGTGTATTTCTTGGTAGGCAGATCTCTGAGTTTGAGGTCAGCCTAGTCTACAGAGTGAGTTCCAGGAGAGCCAGGGCTACACAGAGAAACCCTGTCTGTCTTGGAAAAAAAAATTTTTTTTGGACCCAAATCTGGAGCAGTGTGGCCCACTTGGAAGGCAGACTCAGGCAGATCTCTATGAATTCAAGGACAGCCTGGTCTATATAGTAAGTTCCAGGACCACCGGGCTACATCAAGAGAGCCCCAGTCTCAAATCATATGAGCACCTTTAATGTTGAAACTGGGAGTTGTACCGCATTGCTTGTGTATAAGCTTGTGCTTCCAGCTAATCACTGTATGGAGTCTTGAGACTTTGTTAATTTACTTCTAAAGTCAACAGAGTATTTGTTACTTGGGTACATATAAACTTCCTACCTCAGTTAAAAAAAAAAAAACTGTCTCCTCACTTCTTCCAAAGAAGCTGAGGGACATAATAAGGGAATTCACAGTTTTGGTCAAAGGAGGAGGGAAAAGAAATCTAATGCCCTTCCCACAGTGCCAGTGACCTTTTCAGAATTTATAGAAAGCCAGGAAACAAAGGCAGGGCATATGTAAATTTAACTGTGGTTTAGGATGATCTGTTTTCTCCTTGGTGGGGGAGGGAACCGGGTCCCACATTGTTTCTGACCTGTTTATTTAAATCTCTTCTGAGTAAAATAGGGTCTTAAAAGTCTCCATTTTGAAAGAGAAAAGAAACAGTTTTGTGGGATGGAAGATCCTACCCATTCCTTTACTGGTGGAGCACTTTGTCCCTGGGTCTTTTCTTTAATAGGTGGAGAGTCGAACAGGAATAGCACTGTAAGTGGCATATTCCTGCATTCCTACAGGTTTGCAAGTGAAAACAGTTAATTGTCTGGGTGAAGGTCGTCATCTTTGGCTTTGTCCTGCTGACCATGCTGCAGACTGGACGGTTGCTTCTGGGACTTGAAGAAACATCTTTAATTGCCTGTTTATGTATCTGCCTGCTGTGCATATACCATATGAAAGCCAGCTGACTGAGGAGCAGAGGAAACCGTGGGAGAGTCCCAGCACGTTGGTCCTGGGGGTGGAACTCGGGTTGTCAGTCCTGGCAGCAAACGCCTCCTTCTCACCAGCCTCAGCTTCAGGGACTTCCTTCCTTTCATCTTTTTTGTTTTTATTTTCATTCATTCATTCATTTTTGGTTTTTCAAGACAGGGTTTCTCTGTGTGGTTCTAGGGGTCCTGGACCTGCTCTGTAGACCAGGCTGGCCTCGAACTCCCAGAGATCTGCCTGCCTCTGCCTCTCGAGTGCCAGCACACCCAACTTTGTTTTTATTTTTTGAAATGTATTTATTTTTATTTTATGTGTATATTTGCATGTATGTCTGTTCACTATGTATATGCCTGATGTCCACAGTGGCAAATCCTCTTGAACTGGAGTTACAGACGGTTGTGAGTCACCTTGTGGGTGCTAGGAATTGAACCTCAGGATGTTCTTAACCAGAACTTAACCAGAGGTTAAGCCAGTGTTCTTAACCTCTGAGCCATCTCATCAGGGACTCTCTAACAGAAGCATTCAACAAGCAGTGAGAAACATAGGAGCTTGCTCTATAAGCCATTCCTTTGATGTGCTAATATACATGGAGGCAGATGAGTCCCCTGAGTATGTATGTAACTGACTAGCTTACCCTGATGCTTACTAACATGGTGGCTCTGTAATGTGGCATCAATGCCACTGGATCTCTGTCTCTCCATTTGTCGTCCTCTCTAGGTGTGTTGGGGTCGGGGAGCTGCCTTTCTCAATGTGTATGTTCTGCAACCTTCTCGAGCCAACAGTGACAAGATTTTCTTTTCACAGAAAGTGTGGCTATCTTCTTATCTGAAAAATCTGTTCTCCAGAGGCTTGCATGTTAGGGTTACATTGTGTACATTAAGGGTCTTTTCTGTGTGTTCTTTGGAACTTGTTTTTCTCTAGTACCAAGCACCACTTTGATTTTGCAAGTAGAAATTCATGGAAAGTGCTGGAGAGTAGTTATGAGTGATTCGGTGTCATGGTTAATAAAACCTAGTTATTAAAGTTCATTTTGAAAATTAGAAACTTACCAGTGTATGGATACCAGAAATTAAGTGTAACTGAAGCAGTTTTGCAATAACTTGTTCCTTTCAACAAGTCTTTCATTGTAAGCTTCAGTTTAATTTATTACTGTGTTTATGTGTATATGATTGGAGTAGGGACATGCCACAGTGTGCACTTTGAGGTCAGAGGACAAGTTTGGAGTTTTCTTTTCCTTTTTTTTTTTTTTAAAGGTTTGTTTATTTATTTTTACAGTATATGAGTGTTCTCTCTGCATGTATACCTGCACCCAGAAAAGGGCATCAGATCACATTATAGATGGTTATGAGCCATCATGTGGTTGCTGGGAACTGAACTCATGTCCTATGGAAGAGCAGCCAGTGTTCTTAACCACTGAGCCATCTCTCCAGTCCTCTTTTTGTTTTTTCAAGACAGGGTTTCTCTGTATGTCCTTGGCTGTTCTGGACTCACTTTGTAGACCAGGCTGGCCTCGAACTCACAGAGATCTGCTGCCTCTGCCTCCCTAGTGCTGGAATTAAAGGTGTGCGCCACGACGCCTGGTGGAGTTTTCATCAGGTTTATTTGGCAAGTGTCTTTATCCACTCAGCCCTCTCTCGCTTGGAAAGAATATTTAGAAAGCAGTGCTGTCATACCTCAGACTTGTTTAAAGGGTAAATGCTATATGTGAACATGTTACAGACTAAGTTTTCAGGGTGTGTGTGCGTGCATGTGTACATACATAGAATGTGTGTGTGTGTATATAGATAAACAGATCTAGTGCATGGTGTCTCTGTGTGTGTGAATATTGATAAACAGTTCTAGTGCATGGTGTCTGTGTGTGTGTGTGTGTGTGTGTGTGTGTGTGTAGGTAGTATGTGAATGGATTCATGCTTGCTTGCATGCGGATCATGACCTGTGTGCACCTAAATAGTTGGTTAAAAATTACACCCCCTTGTTGGTTTCCCAGGCAAGACATCTTTCTCCTGTTCACTGCTGGCTTTTCTTCTCTCTTGCCTCCTTTCCCTGCCTGTCCTGAGCCTGCATTTAACCAGCCCCCTGCAGCAGCACTTCTGGTGGAAGTGGAGCACATTGGGAACTTTGTTGGTTGGGAGGAGTCTGGCTGATTGAGTTTGATATCTGCTCCCCCACCCCCAACGCTGGTCTCCTTATATATATATATATATATATATATATATAGTTATTTTTTTATTTATATTTTGCCAAATTTTTATCAACACACTGAAAAACACCAGTTACCTATAGTTAATTCTTAGGTAATTAAGAGGTAATTGATTATACTTTAAATTTTTTTTAGTTCCAGGACAGCCAGAGCTACATAGAGAAATCCTGTCTCCAGAAACCAAAAAAAGTAAATAAATAAATGGAATGAGAAATTTTGAATTGAGGTTTTTTTTTTTTTTTGGTAGCCTTAACATTCAGAACTAAATCATTGTGCTAAGTATGATGATTTACCCTTGTAATTCTAGCTATAAATGGGCTCCAAGTTACCCCTACAGATTGGGACTGTCATAGAAATTAAAGAAGTAAGTCATTGACCTTTATTGTTATTATTTCTTGAAACAGTATCTCACTATTTTGTTTGTTTGTTTGAGACAGGGTTTCTCTGTATATCTCTGGCTACCCTGGACTCACTCTGTAGACTAGCCTTGAACTCACAGAGACCCACCTGCCTCTGCCTCCCAAGTGCCACCATGCCTGGCTAGTATCTCACTATTTAGTCCAGGCTGGCCTGTTATTAACAGAGAGAGATTCACCTCCCTTTGTTTCCTGACTGCTGGGATTAAAGGCACCATGTGCCCCCACATCCAGCTGGTGTTATTTTGCTATTTTATAATTCTGGGGATGAGCCTAAGGCCTTACCTACCATGCTAGGTAAGTGCCCTACCACCGAACACTACTACCCTGATCTTGATGTTAACTTAACTTGAATGTTGTAGGAAACTGACGGTATGTTTTAGGAACAAGGAGCCATATCACCCTGTAACAATACTGTGTCCTTATTTGCAGGTAGGCGAAAACCAAGAGTACATCGGCCTCGGTCTCCAATATTAGAAGAGAAGGACGTCCCACCCCTTGAATTTCCAAAGTCCTCTGAGGATTTAATGGTGCCTAACGAGCATATAATGAATGTCATTGCCATTTATGAGGTCGTGCGGAACTTTGGCAACGTTTTAAGGTTGTCCCCTTTTTGCTTTGAGGACTTCTGTGCAGCTCTGGTGAGCCAAGAGCAGTGCACACTCATGGCGGAGATGCATGTGGCGCTTCTGAAAGCGGTTCTGCGCGAAGAAGACACGTCTAGCACCACCTTCGGCCCTGCAGATCTGAAGGACAGTGTGAACTCCACCCTGTATTTCATCGACGGGATGACGTGGCCGGAGGTCCTGCGGGTGTACTGTGAGAGTGACAAGGAGTATCATCATGTTCTTCCTTACCAGGAGGCCGAGGACTATCCTTATGGACCAGTGGAGAACAAAATCAAAGTTCTGCAGTTTCTCGTCGATCAGTTCCTTACGACCAACATTGCTCGTGAGGAGCTGATGTCTGAAGGGGTGATCCAGTACGACGACCATTGCAGGGTCTGTCACAAACTGGGAGATTTGCTTTGCTGTGAGACGTGCTCAGCTGTATACCATTTAGAATGTGTGAAGCCGCCTCTTGAAGAGGTGCCAGAGGACGAGTGGCAGTGTGAAGTGTGTGTAGCACACAAGGTGCCAGGTGTGACTGACTGTGTTGCTGAGGTCCAAAAGAACAAACCATACGTTCGACATGAGCCCGTTGGGTACGACAGAAGCCGGAGGAAATACTGGTTTTTAAACAGAAGACTCATAATGTAAGTAAATCTGGTCATAATTTTTGTACATACTTATAGGGAACCTTTTCCTTAATGGTTGATATGACAGAGCTGGACCCACATTGATGTGCAAAACCTGGGATTTATTAATGATTTGTAGGTAAAGACTTTTGTGATGGTATTGGCATTAGTGTGGTATGTTAAGAATTGTGGAGTAAGGGGCTGGAGAGATGGCTCAGAGGTTAAGGAACTGCTTGCTCTTCCAGAGGTCCTGAGTTCAGTTCCCAGCAACCACATTGTGGCTCACAACCATCTATCGTGGGATCTGGTGCCCTCTTCTGGCCTGCAGGTATACGTGCAGACAGAACACTGTATACATAATAAATAAATAAAATCTTTAAAAAAAAAAAGAATTGTGAAGTGAGATGAGTTCATGAAAGATGCCGAGTGTATATCATTCATTTCAGCACCCAGAGAGGGCAGCAGTGTCCTTCCTAGATGGGGTTCTGTTAGCTGGCCTTCCTGCAGCCCACTGAGAGCTCTACACCTTACTTGGTGTTAGGACTTTACCTCCTCCTTAGTTTTAGCACACAGCAGTAGCTTGGAGCAGCAGAAGCACAGCTGCCCGAGGCTGGGCATTCATTATTGGTTAAGGTTCTCCGGGAGATCCTAACAGTAATGGGATCACCGTCTGAGTCATAGGAAACAATTTCAGGAAACAATCTGGAATCAGAGATGTAGCGCAGGGAGATGTCAAGTTCAAGGCCTGCTCTGCTCTACAGAGTGAGTTTCAAGGCTAGCCTGGGCAATGTCTCAAAATAAAAGAGGCTGGGGATGTAGCTTAGTTTCAGAGTGTTTGCCTAGCATGTGTGAGGCCCTGTGTTCAGTCCCAGTTCCACAAAAATGACAGATGTGCAAAAGAAGCTGCCAATATCAGGGATGAGTGGGGTCAGGACAGCAGGCACTGGGGAAGTCTGGGCTGAGTGCTGAGTGTCCTAAGAAGCCTGGTAGAGGGTATGGGCCGCTTGGTATTTTGAGCTTTTACAGTTTTGAGGCTTTCTTCCCACTCTTAGAATTAGGTCAAGAGAAAACTGATAAGATGGACTTCAGGAAGTGGTGTGGAGGGAGAGCAGCGACTGACCAGTGACACTCAGAGATCTGACACCTGATTGGTTGTGTAATTTCTTGATTTCCTTTGCTGGAAGTCTGTGGAGTTTTCCCTGCCTCTGAGACAGATACTAGTGTTGTGTAGGTGTGCAGTGATAGGTACTTTCGTGGATCTGTTGTCACCGCTGAGTATCTGGTTGGCGTTCATCTGGTAGTCTGCTGGCTTCCCTCTCCTGAGCCCTTCTGTCCTTGTCTTGTGGTATCACTTTACCAAACATTGGGCTATTTTTGCCTTTGGTTTTTCTTGTCTTTCTTCTCCATTTTTCTCTTTGAGGATCACACCTGCAGGAGTGTATGTGTTTTGTTTTGTTTGGGCAGAGTCTCATTCTGTAATTAGTTCTGGCCAGCCTGGAACTTACTATGTAGAGCAGGCTGGCCTTAGATTCACAGAGATCTGATTGCCTCTACCTCCCAAGGATTTTTTTTTTTTTTTTAAGTATTGATCTCTAAACCCTATTATTTACATTTTCTTAGCTGCTACCATATATTTAATTTTGAAAAAAATGTATGTGTATGAGTGTTTTGCCTGCACGTGCCCCTATGCACCATATGCTTGCCGTGTCTGCAGAGGCCGGAAGAGGGCACTCATGTCACTGGGGTTCTAGAAGGTGTAAGCCACCTGTGGATGGTATTAGGAACCAATCCTGGGTCCTCTTTAAGAGCAGCCAGTGCTGGACTTACGGATGGTTGTAAGCTGCTTTCTGAGTGCTGGGAATTGAACCCAGGACCTCGTCAAGAAGAGAACCACTCCAAAAAAAAGCCAGGTGTGGTGGTGCACTCCTTTATTCTCAGCACTGGGGAAGCAGGTGTCTGTGAGTTAAAGGTCAGCCAGGGCTACATAGAGAGTCCATGTCTAAAAACAAAACAGAACAGAAACCTACGAAAAACAGTACATGCTCTTAACAGCTGAGTCATCTCTCCAGCCTCATACCATTTATTTATTTGTTTATTTTTGCCCCCCCCCCGTCTTGTTTTTCGAGATAGGGTTTCTCTGTGTAGCCCTGGGTGTCCTGGACCCACTTTGTAGACCAGGCTGGCCTTGAACTCACAGTGATCAGCCTGCCTCTGTATGCACCCCCCAGCCCCCGTTTTGGGATTAAAGACATGTGCCCCCATACCAGCCATTTTATTTATTTAGATTTATTTATTATGTATACAGTGTTCTGTCTGCATGTATACCTGCAGGCCAAAAGAGGGCACCAGATATCATTATAGATGGTTGTGAGCCACTATGTGGTTGCTGGGAATTGAACTCAGGACCTCTGGAAGAGCACTCAGTGCTGTTAACCTCTGAGCCATCTCTCCAGTCCCTCATATTTTTTATTTTTAAGAACTCTTTTGTCCTATTGTTAAAAAAACAAAATAAAACAAAACGACAACCTTGAGTCCTTTTTTCTTTTTTCTTTTGGTTGTTTTCAAGACAGGTTTTCTCTGTGTATGTCCTGGAAGTCACTTTAGACCACGCTGGCCTTGAGCTCACAGAAATCCACCTGCCTCTGCCTCCTGACTGCTGGGATTAAAGGCATGTGCCACCACGCTTGGGAATTACAGACAGCTGTGAACTGCCATGAGGGCACTGGGATTTGAACCTGGGGCTTTCGGAAGAGCAGCCAGTGCTCTTAACTGCTGAGCCATTTCTCCAGCCCCCAACTTTGAGTCTTTACTTTTAAAAAATAATAACAAATCCTGATTTTGGATATAGTGTTTTTTACCTTTCTGAGGGTACTGTTTTAATATTTTGTTTGGTTTCTTGAGACAGGGTCACTGTAACACAGGCTGTCTTTAAATTCACAACAGTCTTCCCTTCATAGCCTTTCAAGTGCTGGGTTATAGGACGAGTCACCACATCCAGGAGTCCTTTGGTTTTTGAGCTGGTCCACTGAGGTGTAGGTTGGTGTTAGGCTCCTGAATGCCTGGGTTGCAGGTGTGCCTCCACACCCAGGCTCTGAATATGCTAATAATCACTTCCTTCCCCTATTGCTGCATGAGTTAATTCTTTCTAAGTTGCTTCTGCCATTATTTGTTTTGGTCTTTCACCTCAGATGTCTGTTCATCCTTAGTTTTAAGCTTCTGGTTAATACTATGGAACTACCAGCTAATTGGAAGGGCCAAGCAAGTGGGTGAGCCATATTAATTTCAAGCTTAACTATGGGATGACAGTCACAGTGTGTATTAGGAAGTTCCTGCTGTCTGTATCCTTGCTTAGCTCAATCTACTGCAGCTGGTTAGTGGGCCTGAATGGGCCTTTCCTGTTGTCCTGCTTGGAGCACAGGGCCCTGGTTGGCCGTGTGCACTTAGAAGTGGGCTGCGTGGATTGTGCGTGCTGCATTTCTTGTGTCACTGAAAGCCTTGGTTCTGAATTTGTTCATGCCAGGTCTGGAGGCTTTTGACCCAGAGAATTTCAGCTCTACTGTATTCTCTAGAGACCAGAGGAGAGGTGGTCTTTAGGGGTCTGCTTAAGCAGCCTGCAGCCAATTCTGTTTCAGAGCTGCACCCCTCAATGCCTGCTGAGAGTCTCAGAAGTTGGACTTGGGGTTAGGCTTTTTACTTTGGCAGTGAGCGTGTGATCACCTGCTTTCAGCATTTTTGTTTGTTTTGTTTTGTATTGCAAGTTAGGATTTCTCTGTGTAACAGCCCTGGCTGTCCTAGACTTACTATGTAGACCAGGCTGGCCTTGAACTCACATCGAGCGATGTGCCTGCCTCTGCTCCTGTGCACCTGCCATGGCCAGTTCACTTTCAGCTTTTTAAATTGTCTTTCCTCTATCCTGAATTTGCATATTAAAAAATTCCTTTTTTTTTTTTTAATTGAAAAATTTTTATTATGTGAATTTCACATCATGCACCCTGTTCCCTTCCATCTCCCACCTCCCCTCAGACCTACCCTCCACCCTTGCAACCTGTCCCAGCATAAAAAATAAAATCTCATTGTGGAAGCTGCAGTGTGTCTCAGTGTGTCCCACAATATTTCCTTTTGTCCACACATGTTGCTTGCAGATGTTCATTAAAATGTCTCCTTTGGTAAGAGACCTCTGGTTTCTGCCACTTTGTCAATGCTGGAACCTTACTGGGACTCCTCTCAGGTATGCTGTAACTGTCCTGTGCCATGGAGATCCTGTAGTTTTGGGTTGTGGAAGTGGCCTCTTCTTGCACTCCAGCAGTTCATCAATGGGGTAGATGTTGGGATGGGCCAACTCAAAGCCCTGGTTCTGGAATTGCAACCCCCACTTGCTGGGCCAGTTCTACTATGAAAGGGTGCAGGGCCTGCTCTCCTGAGTGCTTCAGCATGTGAGAGGCATGAACAGCTCTCCTCTTCTTGTGACCCCATCTGGGTCAGATCTCCTGTTGGTCAATGGTGGTGAGGGCAAAAGAGAGGGGATGGGATCTTTCCCTAGCCAACACCACCCCATAGCAGACAGAAGGCTGGGCTGGCTCTCCCACACTCCCTCAGGGTTGCCTCACCCACAGCCCCCATATCCAGGACCAGCTGTAGTGTGCTACCCAGGCAAGGTGCAGGGCCTGCTCTCCAGAGAGCTGCAGCATGTGAGGGCCAGAGACAGCTCTCCTGTTCTTGTGACCCCATCTGGGCCAGATCTCATCCCAGAGCTGGGTCTCCACAACCCCCACATCCAGGGACAGGCAGTTCTTCTAGTTTCTGGCTTGTTTCCTGTCCTGGGATCCCATCTAGCCTGATACTGGTCTGGTGGTCATCACAGGCTACCCCATGTCAACATTGTGTTGGTATCCAGCTTGCTTTTTTTTTTCCAGGAATGTTAGGCTACTATTTATTCAGATGTTCATAGGTCAGAACACTGAATGTAGATATAGCCTCTCTCCTCTCTGCCACCTACTGATGCACATGTGACATAGCAGCCACATCTGCAATGCCTCTAGGGGCAGGAAAAAATTCCTTTTTAAAAAGTTGTTTTATGGGCCTGGAGAGATGCTCAGTGGTTAAGAGCACTGGCTGTTCTTCCAAAGGACCCGGGTTCAAATCCCAGCACCATATGGCAGTTCATTTATTTTTTATGTACATTGGTATTTTAACTTCATGTATGTCTGTGTGAGGGTGTCAGATCCCTTGGAACAGGAATTATAGACAGTTGTGAGCTGCCATGTGGGTGCTGGGTATTGAACCCAGGTCCTCTGGAAGAGCAGATAGTGTTCTTAACTGCTGAGCCACCCCAGCATAGTTTCTTTATACATCTTCACTTACTTATTTGTGTGGAGGTCAGGGAGCATGTTTGCCATAAGTGCCTGTGTGAAGGTTGGAGAACATCTTTTCGGAGTTGGTTCTTTGATCCCACCGTTTGGGTCCTGGGAGACTTGGTGCAGACTTAGTGTGAGCAACTTTACCCCCTTGAGCCTCTTGCTGGCCACTTCCATGGCCTTTTAGATGTTTTGGTTCCCATAGCCTCTGTCTTTTCTTTCTTCTCTCTCTCTCTCTTTTTTATACTTAATTTAATATGCGTTGATGTTTGTCCTGCATGTATGTCTGTGCAAGGGAGTCAGATCCACTGGAACTTGAGTTACAGACAGCTGTGAACTGCCATGTGGGTGCTGGGATTTGAACCCAGGTCCTTTGGAAGAGCAGCCAGTCTCTCCAGCCCCACCTCTTGTCTTTTCTTGGGCTACTCTTTCTACATAGAGACCAAAGGTGTCTGGCACATGTGTAGAGATACAGCTTGACATCTTTTGAGTCTAACAACGTCTTTAGTTGTAGAAATCAGTGGATAGTTAATTACTTAGATAAAAATAGTCCAGAGCAATGTATATTGAGCACCTAATGTGTACTTCACATTGGGTATCTTGAGCATTTTATATACAGTTCTTTGTTTTGTTTTGTTTTTCAAGAGAGGGTTTCCCCGTGTGGCCTTGGCTCTCCTGGAACTCACTCTGTAGACATGGCTGTCAGTGAGCTCACAGAGATCCACCTCATTCTGTCTCCTGAGTGTTAGGATTAAAGGCCTGAGTTACCATGCCCGGCCTATATACAGTTCTTAAATTAATCTTTACAATGCCATAATATAGGTTCTATACCTGACTGTAATTTATAGATGGTGAAACTAAAGCTAAGGGGGATTAAATAACTTGCCTCCAACCTTACATAGCTGTTTGCTGGTGGGACCTGAAGTTGTTTATAAGAATGTTTGTAATAGTGGTTAGAGCTTCCATGCTGGCTGGAAGCTCATGGCTGCCTGTAACTGTAGCTCTAGGGATCGGCTACCTCTGGGCTCCATAGGCACTGAAAACACACACACACACACACACACACACACACACACACACACACACACA
>CAJQZJ010035090.1:451982-496546 GCA_907164525.1 Lophiomys imhausi | reverse complement strand
CTCGAATCATCACCAGATTGCGGAACCCGGATAGCAAACTCAGTCAGTACTGTAGGCAGATACACACTAAGTATTTAGAATTGGTTTATACCCTAAAATTTTAAAAACAGATACAAGAAATTTATAGACCTACTTTTGAATTGTATTTTCTTTCTTGTAGAGAGTACCAAGAACAAAGTTGTTAGCCTTATAGTATGGTAAATACATTTATACACCCAAATTTAGTTCATTTACTAGAAATTCCATGCTCATATGATATAACAGAGTCAGCTTTATTGCATACAATTCTCTATTGTTAATTTAAAAAAATTATTTTTATTTTCTATGTATTGGTGTTTTGCTTGCATATTTATTTTTGAGGGTGTCAGATCCCCTGGAACTGGAGTTACAGACAGTTGTGAGCTGCCCTGTGGGTGCTGGGGTTTGAACCTGGGTCGTCTGGAAGAGCAGTCCGTGTTCTTAACCACTGAGCCATCTCTCCAGCTCCAGATTTTTTTTTTTAAGCTAGTGTTGTACTGTGTAGTACTGGCTGACCCGGAACTTGGTATGTAGACCAGGCAGGCCTCCAACTCAGATCTGCCTGCCCCTGCCTCTGGAGTGCTGGGGTTAAAGACATGTCACCTGGGATTAAAGACATGTCACCTGGGATTAAAGACATGTCACCATGCCCGTCTGTGCCCATTTCCTGTGGCCACCTGAGGAGAACCCGTGTAACTTGTAACTCTTGGTAGAGAGCAGCAGCCCTGACTGACTGGTCAGCATGATCAGAACTGACACTGAATGTCTCTACTCACCCAGCTGCGGGCACAGAATGGTGATAGCAGTATCTCTCAGGTGATCATTCACAGGGCAGTTAAAAAAGAGTGAGCCATTAAAGGAGGCTGAAACAGGGAAGCATGTAGCCAGTTTGAGTCAAGCCTGGACTACTACTGAGTACCAGGCCAACTTGGACTGATTTTGTGGTTCACTGAAAAACTGAGCCCAAATTTGTGGAACCATTTATAGACCCCAAGGCAACTGGAGCTGGAATAATGACAAGAGCAGCAGGAGAGAACATTTAGTCATTTCTGTTTTAGGGTTAGTATGTGATGTTTTCCTGTTTCACCAAACTGTGTGTTAGATTCTCCACAGGGTGATAGGTCATTTCATGTGTGCCTGAGATTCATGAAATGCCCAGTGGTGTCTAGTCATCGAGGCCACTCTCCTTTCCTTCTGCAGTCATAGTTTCCTTATTTAATTATAAAAGACTATCTTTCCCTTATATTTATTTATTTTTGATCTTCCTTTGTTTCCACTCCCACCCTCTACCCCTGCCCCAAGTCAGGGTTTTCCTGTGTAACCCTGGCTGTCCTGAAACTCTGTAGACCAGGCTGGCCTCAAAGTCATAAGAAAGCTACCTGCCTCTGTCTCTAGTGTGTGGGCATGGACACAAGCGCCCAGATTTGTGAAAGGTTGTCAAAAGGCAACTTTGTGGATTAATTCTCTTTTTCCACCTTTTTGTTTGTATCCCAGGATTAAACTTGTGTCACTGGACTTACGTGGAAAGTGCCTTCACCCACTGAGCCATTTCACAGGCTCCTGTGTCCCCCGCCCAGAGACAGTTTTGTTATGTAGCCCTGTCTAGGCTTCATTCAATTCATGGTCTTCCCACCTCAGCTTCCTGAGTGTTGGGCCTAAAGCATGAGACACCCTGGCTAGCTCTAACTAAGCTCACTTTAAATTTAGCTTCTTCTCTCTCCCTCTCCCTCTCCCTCTCCCTCTCCCTCCCTCCCTCCCTCCCTCCCTCCCTCCCTCCTTCTTTCCTTCCTTCCTTCCTTCCTTCCTTCCTTCCTTCCTTCCTTCCTTCCTTCCTTCCTTTGTACCACCCATTCACAATTTAACTTTTAAACTTCTGTCTCTTAGTCATAAGATGTTACCTGTTTGGAAGGATTGATTACAGTTATTGAAAGACAGTTGGTCAGACAAAATTTGCATCTTGACACAAATAATGACATCTTTATTTTTTTCATTAGGTGCTGGTAGTTAACTCCCAAGGAGAAGTGTCACGCCTGAGCACCAAAAAGGAAGTGGTCATGAAGGGGAACATCAACAATTATTTTAAGCTGGGACAAGAAGGGAAGTATCGTGTCTACCACAATCAGTACTCTACCAATTCCTTTGCTCTGAATAAGCACCAGCACAGGGAAGATCATGATAAGAGGAGGCACCTTGCACACAAATTCTGTCTCACTCCAGCTGGGGAGTTCAAATGGAATGGATCTGTTCATGGGTCCAAAGTCCTTACAATTTCTACGCTGAGACTCACCATCACACAGCTAGAAAGCAACATCCCTTCATCCTTTCTTCACCCCAATTGGGCTTCACACAGGTAAAGGAAACTGAAGTTAACTTATTGCTGTAAATATGCTAACTACCTATAAATTGATCCTTGTAGGTGTGCCTTAAAATGTTATTACCAATGGGTTCAGTGAAGTCAGGGGCAGGAAGCTGAAGATATGTGTCTGCTTATCTTACCAAAGTAGCACTCACATTTGGGTAGCTTTGGGTATCAGAATTTATCTGTGGAGATCAAAGTTAAAGGCTGTTGTAGGTTGAGGATTTGGGAGGACTGAGTGATGCCTGGAGTTGCCCGGTGTATAAAGCCTCCACTTCTCTGAGCTGGGCACCCTCGTTGTCAGGGTGTGTTTTACTCTTGCCATGTAGACCTCTTTCTCATTTGAGCTATAAAGCTGAGGCATGCTCGACTATGGCTGTTGTTTTTCAATTAAGAACAACTGAGTGAAGTGACTTCTTCCTTCTGAAACGCAGGGCTAATTGGATCAAGGCCGTTCAGATGTGTAGTAAGCCCAGAGAGTTTGCATTGGCTCTTGCAATTTTGGAGTGTGCAGTTAAACCTGTTGTGATGCTGCCAATATGGCGGGAGTCTTTAGGACACACCAGGTGAGTGAATTCTGACCTTTGGGAATGATGAGTATTGGATACTTCTGAAATGCTAGATCATTAATAATCATAGTAAAGACTTCCTGTTCTCCATTGATTCCTCAGATGCAAGACTGTAATGAAGATGGAAAGAGAACAAATTTATTTTTTATTATTTTAAAGTGTTATTTATTATGTGTATATATGTGTGTAGACTGTGCATGCCATGAGTGAATGGATGGTGGTTTTCCAGACAGGGTTTCTCTGTGTGTCCTGGCTGTCCTGGATTCCCTCTGTAGACCAGGCTGGCCTCAAACTCAGAGATCTGTCTGCCTCTGCCTCCAGTGTGCACTACCATTGCCCAGCCTAAGAAATTTATTCTTTTTTTAAAAATCCTTTTGTTTTTTTATTTTGCGAATTTTACATTATGTACTCTGTTCCTACTCAACTCCCACCTCCCCTCAGACCTACCCTCCTGCCTTGCAAATCTCTCTCAACAAAGAAAAAAATTCTCATTATGGAAGCTGTAGTGTGTCTCATTGTGTCCCACAATATTCCCATTTGTCCACACTTTTTTGCTTGCAAATGTTCATTATAATGACTCCTTTGTCTGGTATGAGGTCTCTGGCTTCTACTTTGTCAATACTGGAACCTCAGTGGACTCCTCTCAGATATGCTGTTGTTGTCCTGTGTCATGGAGATCCTGTAGTTTTGGGTCTCTGAAACTGGCCTCTTCATGCACGCCAGTAGTTCATCCATGGGGTGTATGTTGGGGTGGGCCAACTCAAAGCCCTGGTTCTGGGCCTGTAACCCCATATCCAGGGCCAGTTCTACTGTGCTGCCTAGGTAAAGTGCAGGGCCTGCACTCCCAAATGTTGCAGCAGGTAAGGAGCTAGGCCAGCTCTCCTGCTCTCATAACCCAATCAGGGCCAACTCTGATCACCTGCTACCTGTGGCGAGGGCGAAAGACAGTGGAGGGATCTCTCCCTCGCCAACACTACCGCAAAACAGACAAAAGTCAGGACTGGCTCTCCCACACTCACACCCTCAGGCCTGCTTACCCACAATCCATCCAGGGCCAAGCAGGGTTCTTCTAGTCTCTAGCTTGCTTCCTGTCCTGGGAGCCCACCTGGTGCTGGACTCGTGGTCATCACAGGCTAGCTCCCTGTCTGGGCTTACTGGTAACAAACTGGTGGTAGTCTCAGGAATGCTTTTTTTTTGGGGGGGGGGGTGTTAGGTTACTATTCTTTCAGATGCTCATAGGTCAGAATACTGAATGTGTGCCTCTCTCCTCTCTGCCACCTACTGATTGATGCACGTGTGACATAGCAGCCACATCTGCAATGCCTCTAGGGGCAAGGAGAAGTTTATTCTTAATAGGTATCTTTGCCCCTTGAGCCATCTTCCAGCCTCACATACATATTAAAAGATACTACAAGTGAAAAGCACTTTTGACAGGATGAAAGACTGTGTGTGTTCTTCATGTGTATTCCTGGTGTCTGCAGAGGCCAGAGGAAGGTGTTAGCACCCCCTGGAGCTGGACAGTTGTTCAGTGTTTTTCTAGGAATAGGTTCTAGAAACCAAGCCACTGCTCCTAACTGTTGAGCCCAAGAAGTCACTTTTTAAAAATTTATTATTATTTTATTTCTTCGAGTTACATCTCAATCACAATCCTCCCCACTACTCACTCCTACGGTCCCACCCTCCCACCCTCTTCCCTCTAAACCCCCCATCCACTTCCTTTTTTTTTTAAGTTTAAGGTATATCTTTTTCCCCCCAACAGCTCCCCCTTTCAGTCCAACAAATGGCTCTTTCTCTTATAACAACAAATACAATACAAAACAACAAAAATAATTAGGCCACAATTATGAGAATTATAAGGCTTAGCATACATTCCCAATGTCCAGTCTATATGTATTTGGCAACTGACTTTAACATTCTACTATGCAATCATCTCCATGAGTTTAAAGATCTATATCCAACTCAGCTTCTATCCTAACTTGCATCATAATTTTAAAAACATCTTCTTAGATACAGAACACCCTCTTAATTCCTAAACAACTCAAAATTTAACTATGGGACTATAGCTGTCTAGTCTTCAACCACATCAGAGACCTGAGAAGGATAAATGTATCTGATTATACAGGAAGTGCAGGGCCAGAAGCTTCCAAAATTAAGAAATGACATACAACTGGCTGCCTGGACAGTTCCCAATTTCTCTCCATACATTACAGCATCAATCTGCAGCCTTTTGATCCTGTTTCTCTGACAGACATTAATTGTAAAGCAGGAATTATGAAGGACTTACCTACCCTGTCTTGGCAGAGCTCGGCTGACTTACCTGCTTCTAAGTTTTGTCCTTTTTGGACACCAGTCTGTCTACAGTTGAAGAAAGGGATTTTTCTTGCCAAGTGACAGGCTTGCCACTAATTCAACCATCTCTAATTGGAGATTCTTCAATGCTTATCATCTACTTGGAGTAGAATAGGGCGTGCTGTCAGGAGCTGACATGTCTCAATATCAAAAAAATCTTTCCCAGCATTTGGGAGGCAGAGGCAGGCGGATCACTGTGAGTTCGAGGCCAGCCTGGTCTACAAAGCAAGTCCAGGACAGCCAGAGATGTTACACAGAGAAACCCTGTTTCGAAAAACCAAAAAAAAAAAAAAAAAAAAATTAACATCTTTGAATGCCATATTTTACAGATCTCTTGAGGTTTTTGAAGACCACCCATCCATCTCCTTATATTTGGATAAGCAAATGTTGCTTGTCTCTTAGCAACTTGATTTCTGATTAACTTAGAAAATAACTGTGATAGACTATCCTAGTACCTAACAAAATGACATGCCTGAATGGCTATTAGTTTTCATTTCTTAATTATCCTAAACAGTTTATGAAAATTGCTAACAAAAGGCCAAAACTTCTCATTTTTAGGCGTTACCTAGCTACAGTACCTTAAAAAGAGTTAACTTTAATTTTGTATCAATATACAAAGATCAGTACTGATGTAGCCAAATATAATCTTTTTTTTTTTTTTTTTTTTGGTTTTTCGAGACAGGGTTTCTCTGTTTAACAGCTCTGGCTGTCCTGGACTCGCTTTGTAGACCAGGCTGGCCTCGAACTCGCAAAGATCCGCCTACCTCTGCCTCCCAAGTGCTGGGATTAAAGGCGTGCGCCACCACCGCCCGGCTGCCAAATGTAATCTTAATCTTGTATCAATATACAAAGATAAAAGAGCATATTCAATAATCTGTCCCTTTTTCTTTATCATTCCTATATTATGTCTATATCCCATTTTTTTCTCAAGTCTTTTCACCCCTACATAGGAGAGAAAGGATACAGAAAAGAAAAAAGAGAGAGATCTCTGGGGTCTAACCTCAAAAACCTATTTATTTAACAACTTGTAATCTCTCCCCCTAAATAGCAAGTATCTGTAACCCATCAAATGACCAAAGAGGGGAAGAAATCGCCCACCCCGCCTTCTGGAGATGGGGGGTCGCTCTCTCAAAATTCCTTCCTGCTAATTTGGGACGTAAGAAGTCACATTTTTTTTTTGTTTGTTTTTGTTTTTTTTTTTTTGTTTTTCGAGACAGGGTTTCTCTGTGTAGCCCTGGCTGTCCTGGACTCAATTTGTAGACCAGGCTGGCCTCGAACTCGCAAAGATCCGCCTGCCTCTGCCTCCCAAGTGCTGGGATTAAAGGCGTGCGCCACCACTGCCCGGCTAAGAAGTCACATTTTTAATATTTTTATTCTAGAATGTTCCTGACACTATGCTAAGGATCAGGCTTATTTCTCTTTGTAGACTTAAGTATCTAGCCAAAGATCAATAGCTACCAAGTAGACTCAGAGTTGTGTCCTTGAGCAGGCCATTTAGAAACATGAGCGAAAAGAGCACTTGTTGCTCTTTCAGAGGACCCAAGTTCAGTTCCTGGCACATGCCTGTAAGCCCATTATTGCTAGGGGTCAGATATTTGGGAAATTGACCAATCCTGAAGACTCTGTGCCCAGCCAGTCTAGCAGAAATAGTGAGCAGGTTTGTTGACAGGTCCTGTCTCAAAAAAAAAAAAAAAAGTGTAGATACCTTGTGTCTTACCTCTGGCCTCCCTCCAAGTGCATGCACAAGCACACTTGTGTCCAGAGACACACATCTTAGAAAATAAATGAAAAGGAAACTATATATTTTAATTATTACAAGGAATAGGCTGTGATATTCAGTGATAGAACATTCACCAAATATGCACAATACTTTGGATCTTATTCCCAGAAATTCGAGCTAAACAAACAAACATATGGGCATATCTATGTAGCTGTGCCAGGTGTGTAGTTGCACAGGTCCTTTCCATCCAGCACTGAGGCTAGGGGAGAGAGTCATAAATTGCAGGGTCCTGTCTCAACAGAAAGATAAACTGCCAAAAAGCATTGGTGTATATACACTTAATTAACTGCCAATTTAAAGCACAAAGGAAGAGTCGATCTCACTTATCTGCCTTTTCACTGGGATCACTGTAGCATATATAACACTTGAACTTTTAAAATAGGAGTGTATTTTCCATTCCTTTAAACATGTTTTATTTTCTAATGTTTTTAAGGCTGAGTATGGTGGTTCACATCTGTAATGGTAGCACTTGGGAGGCTGGAGTGGCAGGGTCACCTTGATTTTGAAGCCTAGGATGACACTGGTTCTTGACATAGTGAGTGGGCCTGAGCTACAGAACAAGAAAGTTCCCAAAGCATGCAATTAAAAGCCAAAGCCCAAAAAGAGTAAGTTTCGCAGTGATGTCACTGTCCCCCGTTACTATAAAATTTCACTCTGGTCATTGGATTTTTTGGGGGGGGTTGAATTTGGTAAGATAATTGGAAGTTTTATATAGCAAAAACCAGTAATAAAACTGTAAATTAGAAGGACAAGCTGAGCTGGGTATAATGATGGTCACCTTTAATCTTGATGCTGGAGTTGGGGGAGGGGGTGGAGGCAGGCAGAGTTCTGTGTACTCAAGGCCAGCCAGGTCTTCATTAGCAAGATCTAAGCCAGTGAAGGCTACATAGCATAGTAAGACCCTTTCTGGAGCTGGGATGAAAAAAGGAAGGCTAGAAAGTCAGCAGTGTTGAAACAGTGTTACTCACAGCTATTGTAATTTCACAAATGCTGCTGTGTCCAGAGGAGTGTTCTCCTCCTCAGCTTGTTTTTTTTTTTTAATCTTTTTGTTAATATTTTATTTATTATGTATACAGTGTTCTGTCTGCATGTAGGCCAGAAGAGGCACCAGATCTCAATATAGATGGTTATAAACCACCATGTGGTTGCTGGGAATTGAACTCAGGACCTCTGGAAGAGCAGCCAATGCTCTTAACCTCTGAGCCATCTCTCCAGCCCCCCTCCTCAGCTTGTTGTACTTATGATCTTTCTGCCCCTCTTTTGAGATGGCCCTGAGCCTTAGGGGAAGTGAAGTGATACATTTGTTCCATTTGTGACTGAGCAATTCACAGGCATTTGCTTTCTGCATATGACCAGCTGTATATGAATATCTGAATTAACCACCCTTTTGCACTGCACAAAAAATACTTCCTTGATGAGGTCTGAGATCTCACCCTTCTGGCCTACACACACAGGCATTCACAATACAAACACATATAACACAAGTAAATAAAATATTTCATTAAAATCTTGTGTTTAATTGAGTAGAGGCTTCTGCTGCCACACCTTAGAGTCCAAGCTTGGTGAGATCCTATCCCAGAAAGTAACAAGCCAGGCATGGAGACACATGCTTTCATTCCCAGTACTTGGGATGTGCAGGCAGATGGATCAGGAATTCAAGGACAGTCTTATCCTAAAGATTCAGGCCATCGTGGGATATATGAGATTCTGTCTTAGGGAAAAAAAAAAAAAACAGCAGCAGAACAGGGTTTGAGAGAGATGGCTCAATGGTTAAGAGCACTGATTGCTCTTCCAGAAGACCTGAGTTCGGTTCCCAGCACTCATGTGATGACTAACAACCGTCCATAACTCCGACCCTAGGGCATCTCGTGCATCCCTCTGGCCTCCATGGGCCCCTACAAACATGAGGTCACATAAACTCATGTAAGGCTCTCACATCTACACATTAAAATAATGAGTTAACAAATATTCATATAAAGAACAGGTGTAGCCGAGTGTGGTGGCGCATGCCTTTGATCCCAGCACTCTGGAGACAGAGGCAGGTGGATCTCTATGAGTTCGAGGCCAGCCTGGTCTACAAAGTGAGTCCAGGACAGCCAGGGCTACACAGAGAAACCCTGTCTGGGGGGGGGGTGTAAATTAGGTGCACACACCTTTAGTTTCATCTTTATATAGTAGAGGATAGACAAGTTTGAGTCCAGCTTGAGCTTCATATGGCTATATATACATAAACCTGTTCTCAAAAAATATAACAGCATATTTGAAGCTGTCAAATGCTTCCTAGTGAGAAGAACCAGGGCAGCACTCTCAGGGAGTTCTCAAATCATCCCCGAAACGTGCAAACTGACCACACAACACTGCATTGTTTACAAAGACCTCAAATTGACCAAGATTAAAAAGAAAACTAACACACAGTGCTAATAGAAGAAAGAGAAAGTATGAATTAATTTTATATTTTTGTTCTGATACTTTTCTTTTTAAACAGATATAAAGCCCAGGTGCCATAGAGGAGGGAATTGGGCACTCGTACTTAAAATTCTGAGTGGAAACCGTTACAGTAATCAAGCTCAACAGAGAGATGGCAAGCTGAGGGACAATGCTTGAACCACAAATGGAAGATTACCTGAGTTAGCAAAGATGTTTTATGAAAGAAAAGGACTAATTGTCCACTACAAGTGAGAAAGGACCTGGACAGCACTGTCCAGGAGATAGATGTGGAAGCTAATAGAGTACTGACTTCTCTCATCAGAGTTCAGTGGGACGCCATTATTTCCCTCCCAGTTTGGCTAGAAATTTTGAAGTGTGATACTAAAACTCAAAAACTTATTAAATAGCAGGCTGGGGTTGTGATTTATGGCAGGCCCAGGTGTGCCTTGTGCTTGCTTCATTCTGCCAGCATTTCAAGTACAGGATGGTCTCTGCCGTCCTGTTGCTGAAGAGGACCGTAGAGGGCTACTCCCATGTTGAGGATGAAAAGACACACAGGGTTGCATGTTGCATCTCTGCAGTAACACCAATGCACATGGAGCCCTAGAGCTTAGGTGTAGAGGTGCCAGTTCATTCTCCTGGTCCGGCACTCAGATGGTTATGGAGAGTGGAAGGAGATTCTGTCACCTCTGCACCCCCCCATCGTAGTGTGGAATGATAGCTAGGGTTGCGTGCCCCTGTCCTGATGGGGTTCTCTTGAGCCTCCAGGTCATCAGTAGTAACCAGGGCGTTCTGCCCTACAGACAGGGCTGAATTACAGCTATCTTTGTGTTGGTGCCTCTCTCCATAAAGATTTTATTGGTGGCAGCCAGAGCAATAGAATTTTAGTAGGAACAGCACACGTCGCAAATGAATATATATACCAAAGCAAAGCATTTGTGGTGTGAGAAAGATCTGTTTGCCTGTGGACAGAAACTCAGAGCCTGAGCTGGGCATCTGGCCCTTTTGCTCTCCTGGCCATTGTTAGCAGATTGACCTTCTGCATCAATCTCTGAGCCGGACAGAGCTGGTCCCTCAGGAATACAGAAGCTGTGGACAGTGCTGGTGGTGGCACAGTCACATCCCCTCCTGTGCCTGAGGCTACAAGGCGTATCTTCTGCTGCACTTGCTTAACTCCCTAGTGCTGAGACAGGGAGTAGGTACCCCCCTTCACTCTTCTCAGCAATTTACAAGGCTCTCTAAGCCAACAGTTGCCATACTCGTGAGCAATATATGAAGAAGCTACATACTAAGGTTGAATAAGAAGAGGGCATGAAGCCTTCTCAATACAGTGGGAAGTAGTAGAGGGGGGGGGGTTGGCTCCCTGATTTCTTTTTAGGCAGCGCCTCACACCATAGCCTGGTGTGCCTACAGATACAGATCCTCCTTTAGCTGCCCATGTGCTTTTGCTCCCACATTTGGATTTCATTAATGTAAAAAGTTATGATGTGGAAAAGCTTAGTGTTGGAGTGCTTGGCCAGCATACCCAAGGCCCATGCTGAAATGAAATCCCCAGCACTACAAGGAAACGACACGAAAGGTCCCGAGCTTCGGCATTTGCTGGTTAAGTCTTTCTGCTTTGCTTGTGTCTGCTTATCGTGCGCTCCCACACACATAAAGTGTTAGCGTTTCTTTGGCAAAGTGTTTGTTTGAAAAGGCTATCGTTTTTACTTTTGTTCTTTGCTCTCCCTCTCCTCGTGGGGGGTGCTGCTGCATCTGCTTACTGTGTCTGTTGGGAGTGTCTGTGGTACACAGGGTTGTAACCAAGCACGCTCTGGTTTTCTTGCTAATTTTGACTTTTATATTCATACCTATTTTGGTTTGTTTTTTAAAATTAAATGTGATTAGTTTTTTAATCCGTGTATTCTCAGGTTACATAGGATGACATCAATTGAAAGGGAAGAAAAGGAGAAAGTTAAAAAAAAGGAGAAAAAGCAAGAGGAGGAGGAGACAATGCAGCAAGCCACGTGGGTGAAATACACATTTCCGGTGAAACATCAGGTGATTACCGCGGTGATCTGCTGCAGTGAGCGAGCGCCATTTCTGAGCGGTCTGTCATGGACTTGTGAATGCACTCCTGCTGCTTTGCTTTTCTCACAGTCTTGAATTAACGAGGTGGTGTGAACCCATCTTGTAATTTAGTGAGCATGGTTTTCTCAGAATTTGAAACTAATTTGTTGAAACTAGTAATAAAAATAAAAACATTGTTAAATTGAATAGGAGTGGTAAGTTCTTTCAAAAGTCTTTCTATTCCTACTGAAAGTAGAATTGTTTAGTAATTTTAATTAATTTGCATGATTCTTTTATTATAATTTTACTTATTTATGTGTTTGAGAAAGAGAAAGGGATGGCAAGAGTGAGAGTGCGCACACACAGCATAATTTGTAGGAGCTGGTTCTCCTGTCCCACCATGTGGGCACTGGGGATTGAACTCAGGGCACCAGGCACGGTGTGCCTGTTTGGCCTTCCCCTCTTTACCATCTCTCTGACCCAGTTTGACGCATTCTTAGCTTGTGGTTGACAGATACTTTTAATACTACATGTGCTAATTTAACCATTGTATTTTCATTTTTGCTAGGTTTGGAAACAAAAAGGAGAGGAATACAGAGTGACAGGGTATGGCGGCTGGAGCTGGATTAGTAAAACACATGTTTATAGGTTTCTTCCAAAGTTACCAGGCAATACTAATGTAAACTACAGGAAACCCTTTGAAGGAGGTTAGTGATCAGCTGTTTGGTACAACTAATATGAAACCTTCGATGTTCCAGTGCTGAGGGTTTGGGGGTAGTTTGTTTGTTTGTTTTGGTTTCTCAAGACAGGGTTTCCTCTATAGACCAGGCTGTCCTCGAACTCACAGAGATCTACCTGCCTCTACCTGGGATTGAAGGCGTGCACTGCTGCTGCCACTACTACCCGATGTGTAATTTTTTTTTTAATAGGACCACTTCTGGTTGGTATTATTTCTTAGGATTTTATAGTATATTGACCTTATTTTGGATTAAATGTTTTCTTCTTCCTCCTCCTTCCTTCTTCTTCCTCCTTCTCTCTTCTTCTTCCTCCTTCTTCCTCTTCCTTCCTCCTCCTTCCTTCTTCTTATGAAATTTTTAATAGCATGTGGAAAATCACTGTTTTGGTTTGCTAGTTAGAAGTTCTAAGATTGTTTCTATTTATGTATATGAGTGTTTGCCTTCATGTGCCATATGTTTACACCTGGTGCCCACAGAGGCCAGAAAGAGGACATGGAGTCCCTTGGCCCTGGAGGTAGAGATGACTGTTAGCCATGGGTACTGGGAACTGAACCCAGGTCCTCTGCAAAAACCACAGGCACTCTTAACCAGCTGAGCCGGCTCTCCAGCCCCACAAACTCTAAAGATTTTTCAAATTACCTTTATTTATAAGGCTCTGATATATAAGATTTTAAAGAAAAATGAGAAAAAATAATTTTTAATAATACTCAGCCATTTAATTACAATATTATTTTCAAGATCTGGGTTTTTTTTTTTATTTGTTTGTTTTGGTTCAACTCATCCCAAGATCTTATATTTAGTACTAGTTGATTTTTACAGCATTATTATACACATAAACTCAGAAGGTTAAGTGAATAGGGGCTTCCATGACAGATACCTGTATTCTGAGTTGTGAAGCTCAAAAATCTTTCCCTTTTGTGTGTCTTGAAGTCAGAAGTCAATCTTGAGTGCCACTCATCAAAAGATATCTGCCTTGATTTAGTATTAACTTAGATGTAAGAATGTATTTGGTACTTCATTTTGTCTTGTTTTTGTTTCTAGGTTTTTCTAGACAGGGTTTCTCTGTGTATCCATGACTATCCTGGACTCACTTTGTAGACCAGGCTGGCCTCAAATTCACAGAGATCCGCCTGCCTCTGCCTCCCGAGTGCTGGGATTAAAGGCGTGCGGCACCACGCCTGGCTTGTTTTGTTTTTAAATTAGAAATAACAAACTATACTTATCAGGTAATACTTGATTTTCCCTGAACTAGATACATTCAGTTCCAATATTGGGGGGGCTGTAGAGGTGGCTCAGAGGTTAAAAGTGATTGTGGAGGGCTGGAAAGATGGCTCAGTGGTTAAGAGCACTGGCTGCTCTTCCAAAGGTCCTGAGTTCAATTCCCAGCAACACAACCACATGGTGGCTCACAACCATCCACAATGTGATCTGATACCCTCTTCTGGCTGCAGGCATACATGCAGATAGAGCACTCATATACATAAAATAAATAAATAACAAAAAATCCTAAAAAACAAAAGTGATTGTGGAAACCAAAGTTTGGTTCCTAGCACCCACATTCATTAGCTCAAAACTCCCTTACTGTTTTTTCTTCTTACCTCTCAGGGTACCTGCACAGATATGCAAACAGACACACAGGCATACACATAAATAAAAATCTGTTTAAAATTCTAATATTAAGAATATCTGTGGCCATACATGTGATTCTTTCTAGCCAAAAATAATACAGATGAAAATAAGAATGAATCAGATAAAAGAAAAAGTCCTCGAAGTCCAAAAAAAATTAAGACAGAGTGTGATTCTGAGAAAGGTGAGGCGAAAGATGCAGATGTTACACCAGGAGCTGACGAAAATGCAATGGAGTTATCCAAGGGGCCTGAGAGGAAGGACCAAGGTAAGCAGGGTCAGCAGTGACGGGCACCGAGGGCGATGGGTGGGTGCCCTGGGTCACCCGCAAGCCCCGCATCCTCTCATGACAGCGTAGTTCCTGTGGTGGGGGTTTACCCAGCATGCTGTAAGTCTGTAGATGTTGACAGATTTGCTCAGCATTATGACAATCTGACAAAATTGTCATCATGGCAAAGGAAGTGGCTCTCTGGTTCAGCCCTGTGGTCTAGTCTCTGTGGGTTTGTCTGTTTTAGACATTTCATTTCAGTGTAGTTAGGCAGTTTGTTGTCTTCCTTTAATCTCCATTGTGGATTATTCCAAAGAATACTGCACTGTATTGGTAGGCGGCAATCCATCTGTCCAGTCATTGATCAAAGAATAACTGGGCTGTTTCTGCTTCTTAGCTGTTACAAGCATTAACTCTTTAAGTTTTTAGGGTTTGTTTTTTGAAGAAGGGGACTCAATATGTCACTCTGATTGGCCTGTGTAGATCAACCTGGAACATTTAGAGATCTACCTGCTTCTGCCTCCTTAGTACTGGGGTTAAAGGTGGTACCACAACCATGTAATGTTTTTTTGTTTTGTTTTATTTTATTGGGGTTTTTTGTTTGTTTGTTTGTTTTTGGTTTTTCGACACAGGGTTTCTCTGTGTACCAAGCCCTGGCTGTCCTAGACTCACTTTATAGACCAAGTTGGCCTCGAACTCACAGAGATCTAACTGCTTCTGCCTCCTGAGTGCTGGGATTAAAGACGTGTGCCAGCCAGCTAATGTTTTGAGTGTTTTTTTTAAACCATTATGTTTATTTATTTGTTTTGTGGGTTCCAGGGATAAAACTCAGGACCTCACACACTTGACAACAAAGTCTTTACCCAGTGACTCATGTTACTAGCTTTGTGTGCAAGCATTTCTGTAGACACAAGTTTTCACTTCTTAGTGGTATACCAAGGAGTGGAATTGGTGGAATGTATGAGAATGCCATATTTAAGCTTTTGAGAAACTTTAGGGCCAGTGAAATATATAAATAAAAATATTTTAAACTTTTTTTGTAACACATAAGCACTGGGTAATGTGCTTAGTTCTTAAGCTTGAGGATTGGGAGTTTGTATTCCCAGCACTCATGAACATGCCACTTTGGGCATTGGTGGCTTGCCTGTAATTTCAGCACTTTGAAACCAGAACTTTGCTAACTAGACTAGTTGTGTTGGTGAGCTCTGGGTTGAATTGAGACACCCAGTCTCAAATAATAAGATGGAGACAATTCACATGGTTTTTTTTTTTTTGTTTGTTTGTTTTTTGTTGTTTAGATTAGTTTTCCATGTAGCCCAGGATGTCCTCAAATTCATGCTATTCTGGCTTCTGCCTCCCCACCTAGTGCTGGGTGACACAGCTCGAGGTCAGCACAGTTGATAACTGACCCATATCTGTAGGCATAAGGTACTCAGTAGCCTGTTATAGGCTGTTAATTTTTACTATAGAATCCCATCAATCTAGGTACCAAAAATCAGAATCATACAGTATTTGAAATCTACTTCTTAACTATATTTAAAGTTTAACAGTGTCTATGACCTATTATAAGTATGAAAATAACATGATCTAAATAAAGTAGATACTTCTGGAGATGAAAATAGTCTCATGAATTCCTCATTTCAGATGTTTTTATCAATGTCTTTAATTCACAGATGTAAAAGAACTTCTAGATTCTGATAATGACAAGTCCTTCAAGGAAGAACCAATGGAGATCGATGATAATGTGAAAGCAGAGTCACATGTGAACTGTCAGGAGAGTGCTCAAGTGGATGTGGTCAATGTCAGCGAGGGCTTCCATCTGAGGACTAGTTACAAAAGGAAGACAAAGTCCTCTAAGCTGGACGGCCTTCTGGAGCGGAGAATTCGGCAGTTTACTCTGGAAGAGAAACAGCGCCTTGAAAAGTTAAGGCTGGAGAGTGGGATGCAGGCGGCAGGCAGATCCTCTGCAGGCGCTTTGAAAAGCTCCTCTGAATCGCCAGTAACCTCAAGAGCAAGCGAAGGGTGTCAGGATGACTTGCTGAGACAGGAGCAAAGCCCCAGTCCAAGTCAGGCTAGCCCTGCAGATGCAGGCCAGGGATGCTCACAAAGTGAGTCCTTGGTTCCTGGCATCAGTGGTCCTAGTCTGAACACAAACAAACTCTCTCCAAAAGATCAAGTATTAGATGATGTCTCCGTTCAGAGTCCAGGGCCAAACTGTCAGAGACAGAACTCTGGTGACAGTGACCTCAATGCCAGTGTCTCTGAACCTGCCAGTAAAGGACTGGAGCTAGGTCAGACTAAAACAAAAGGAAGTGATTCTGTCCTTGATGACTCTGAACCAGCTGGTGCAGATGATGTCAAGAATCCACTCCCACAGGAAGATGGCAACAGCCTTGTGTCTTCTTCCAAGAGTGCTTTACCTGCATCAGTGCCTAAAAGTGCCAGTGACAGAGATGCCCAGTCCTTCCCCAAATCAGTGGGCTTTGATGGGAAGCAAGGCTGTGACCCTGAATATAGCAGCGCTTTGGAGAATAGTTCTGACACTATGTCTGTTCAGGACAGCAGTGAAGAAGACATGATTGTTCAGAATAGCAATGAAGGCGCCTCTGAGCAGCTCCTAACTCCACACCTAGTTTCTAAATCCACTGAAAATCGTGAAGACAAACTCCAGGGTAAAGTAACTGAAACAAATGGTAAAAAGACAGGCCATCACCAAAAGCTGGATGAGAGACTAGTCAGCAAATGCACTGATCAAGTAAGCCTAAAACACACTACTGACAAAAAGAACAGTGAAAATAGAGAGTCTGAAAAGAAAGGACAGAAGGCAAATAAATTTCAAGTAAATGGCAAAGAGAGTAAAGCTAAGGGCTATCTGAAGGGGCAGTGTATGAAGGACAGCTGTGACAGTAAAGTGAGTGGTACTGTTGAACCAAAGGTCAATAATATCAATAAAGTCGTCCCTGGAAATATCAAGTCACTGGCTGTTAAAGAATCTGCTGTGAAGCCATTTGTTAACGGTGACATCACTATGGAAGATTTCAATGAACAAAACAGTTCAAAAACCAACTCGCATTCACTAAGTTCTTCAGATGCCAAAGGTAGTCACCAAGATGGCCTCCATGCCTTACCATCCACCAAAGAGTCTGACAGAACCCAGGTAGCCATACCCCCAGCCCCTTGTCCAGAACGTAACTCATTTAACCAGGTGGAAGATATGGAAACAGAAAACCCAGAGGTTCAGAACGTTACTCCAGCCCCTGTTAGGACTGGAGAGGCCTCTAACCTTAGTAAGGGCTTCATGGATGAAAATGGTCTGTCCTCCAACAAAGATGAGAGTGTCAATGGAGAATTCAAAAGAAAAACAGTCATCACAGAAGTCACCACGATGACATCCACAGTTGCCACAGAATCAAAAACTGTCGTTAAGGTAGCAAAAGGGGACAAGCAAACTGTGGTTTCATCCACAGAAAATTGTGCCAGATCCACTGTCACAACTACAACCACCACTGTGACAAAGCTGTCTACACCCTCCCCAGACAGTGGTGTGGACACCATCTCTGTAAAGGAGCAGAGCAAAACCGTGGTCACCACGACAGTGACAGACGCCCTGACCACTGCAGGAAGCACGCTGGTGACATCTATGACAGTGAGCAAAGAGTACTCCACAAGAGACAAAGTAAAGCTGATGAAGTTCTCAAGACCCAAGAAGACCCGTTCAGGAACAGCCCTGCCATCCTATCGGAAGTTCATCACCAAGAGCAGCAAAAAGAGCATATTTGTGCTGCCTAATGATGACTTGAAGAAGCTGGCCAGAAAAGGAGGGATCCGGGAAGTCCCTTACTTTAATTATAGTGCAAAGCCTGCTTTGGATATATGGCCATACCCTTCTCCTAGACCGACTTTTGGTATCACATGGAGGTATGTAGAATGTTATTGAGGGGTGGGCTTTTTAGAGAGTTTTGGGTTTTTTAAAATCTTATTCAAGTAAATGAGATGCCAGAAGAGAGGAAGCACGTATGTACTGATCGGGGTCATTGATAGAAGTGGGGTGCAGAAAGGTGCTAGCTCGGGCTAGCGGGTCACGGTGCTGCAGTTTACCCAGCAGCCATGGACTTAACAGAAATGTAAGGGGTTCTTTTAATATGCATGTCCATTTTAACTTCCATGAGACAAAAGGAACATGCCAAACTTGTTTGTAGGGTCTAACTTTCTGAGTTATTGCCTGTTGTTTGCCTAGCACCATGGCAACTACTGAGTGGGGTTTTCACTTCTGGGATTCATAAGGACATGCCTGTAAATTCATAAAGCCTGTCATGTCAGGCTGTCCTAGGGAAATTTATTTGCACGATAAATGTGTTTTGGAGTTCTCGGTTATTTGTAAAAGAAAAGATAGGCTGTAGTTTCCTTAGGAATGTCTTAAAATGCAAAAATAGTCTTTAGAATCATTAAGTTCATAGTATTGAGAGTTGTTAGCCTGCATTCACTTGTTACTAGGAAAGGGGCTGAGAAGTTTTTCTGTAGACATAGAGTAATTTGCCATGACCACAGAGACCAAGTTAAGCACAGTACCTGGTTTTCCGGCCCTAGCCCAGCACTTCATGTGCTGTTTGCCTTTCACATGCCTGTCCATGTTCCTTCCCTTTCGTGTCTCTGTGTCTGTCTTTCCACCCTTGTTGAGAGGGTTGAATGTAAGCTCCAAGAACATAAGCCCTGGAAAGCGGGGTGGTCTAGGCTGCAGTTGGTTTTACATGATCGTTCAGCAAGTTACTGAGCAGAGCATCATCTCTCTTCAAACTTCATTTCACTGTCTTAATAGTTGAGCTTCCATTAACATCATCCTTCTGTATGTCCTTTATATTTCAGTCAGCTAGCTAGTGTCAGAAAAAAAAAACAAACATAAAAACTAGTGTAAACACGAGTTCTCCCTAAAGGAATGCATTCAGTCTGGTGACCACTCATCGTTTGTATGAGCTCATTTTTGTACCTCATCATTGGTTTGAAGTAAGATGTCATCACTCCATGCACATGCACTAGAGACAGCTGAAAAGTACACTTTCTCTGCAGGGCCTGCAATGAAGGATTTGCAGAATCCTGCAGGGAATCAAGGAACTCTTCATTGCAGTTCATGGAATTGTAGGATTGCTCTGCACTTTTCTGCTTTCTTCATTGAGAGCGGTCCCAAAGTGCATCCTTGACTGTCCTGCAGGTAACTTCTTTCCCACTGGAAAAGTTACTGTATACATACAAGTAGTTGAACTAAGATGCCCCAGCAGTCAGGGGGCTGGTCTTACTGCTTTTTGTGTTCTGAAATGAGGTCGTTTTCCTGGGAAGCACTGTTCTCTGAGCCTGGTGAGAACTGGACCCCAGTCCTAATGGGGTTCCAGAGCTCTTTTCGTGCATGGCTGCAGCGTGGGCACCTTGACTTACAGTGTTTTGATTTACACTGGCATGCATCATATCTCTTTATTTGGTCAGTCTCTTATGTTTTAGTGGAAAGAGGTACCTTCCTGTACATTCTTAATTTGTTCAAGTTGAAAAAGGTATTTATTACTTCCAACTAATAGAAGCATGGGTAAAAAAAAATTGTGTTATTCTTGATTTTAGGGTACTTTATAAAACATTGTTACAAAATCTATCCATGTAAAGTGCATTTTTTATACTAATCCTGAATCTCATGTGTTTGCTGCTTAATAGAAGAATCCCAAGAGCTGATGTGTGATTTTTCATTTATTTGTTTGTTAAAGGGTCTAACTATGCAGCCCAGGCTGGTCTCAAACTCCTATCCTCCCATCTCAGCCTCATAAATAGTAAAATCTACACGTAGGCCCAGCTGCATGTGTGAAGCATATGTTTAAGTGTAATGTTAACGCTGAGTACTGTGGGAAAATTGACACTTGTCATGGGTGCAGTAAAAACTTTCTGACCTCTGTGCATACATTTCCTTATATCCATTTTCCCAGGCATTGCTCGATGTCACTATCGTTTTGAACAGGCAGATGTTCTCCATAATGCTGCTAGAGGGATCCTGCTAACATGTCTGTCTATGCTGGGTCTGTTCTGAGTAATTGAGGGAGTTGCTGACTACTGAAGGGAGGGGAGGGGAAAGCATGGGCCACCTGAGGATCACAGGGAGAGAATGGGAAGCCTTAATTTCCCATGCTTTTCTTTAAGCCTTCTCTCTGGCATAGCTCATTCTGAATTCCACTCTCTTCTCCATGCATTGCCATTGGTACCCACCCCCTTCACTCTGGCCATAGCAACACAGGATGTGGCGCATGAGAAGCATGTGCTTTTACACACAGGCACACCATTAACTTGTGCTTTCAGACTATACAGCTCTTAACAGGTAGATTCTAACATACTTCTTTGTATCCCAGCTTTATTCACAGTCTTGACACATTGATGCACTCCATTGTTATTTGAAAGGATGAGTGAGTGAATGAATCAGCTGACTGATAATCTATGAGATGTGTTTATCCACTGATGTTTCCTGCATTTTAAAACTGGGTTGCTTTGGGGGGATATTGATCATTGATGAGTACTTGCCTGGTATTACAACTGGGTTCTGTCCTCAGAACAATAGAGATGAAAGGGTGTCTGTGTGAGGTGAGGCAGACAGACAGAGGACCTGAAGCTATTGTTTTCCCCAGAGAACAAGTAGACGCGGAAGAGAGAGCAAGAAATGTGTGTCCTAGCCAGGTGTGCTGGCGCACGCCTTTAGTCCCAGCACTGGGAAGGTAGAGGCCGGTGGATCTACAGAGAGAGCTCCAGGGTAGCCAGGGCTACACAGAGAAACTGTGTCTTGGGGAGAAAAAGGAAAAGAAATGCTTGTTCTCTTTCTGCCACACCAAACTTCCATAAAGCTTTCTGGGGGGGGGGGGGGGGGCCGGGGGGGGGGGAAAATTTTTTTCTCCCCCGGGATCCCTACACTAGTCAGCATCTTGCTGCTAATTTAAAGACTGTTCAGGGTCAAGGATTCATGGGGTGTTAAAATGAAAAAAAAAAAAAAAACATTTCACAGGTAGAGCTGTGGAATTGGCGGGGATGCAGCAGCCATTCGTCTAGAGCTTTACCTTTTCTCGTTCATTTCTCACATGGTAGTAGCAGAGAAAGCACCAACTTTCCTGTGCGAAACTGTCCTGAGATTTACTGTCTGCCTGTTAGTGGAGCAAGTTATTTTCATCATATAAGCTTCCTCTGTACTGCATCAGCCAGTATCCTCACTTCATGCAGTGTGAAAATGTCCAAAGGGAAATCCAATTATGCAGGTCTTGATAGAATTGACAGCTGCTGAATGCTTTAATAGGTGGTACAGTGAATTCCACTTTAGGATAAAATAATCATTGAAATTGAGCAAATTCATCTTCAGATGTGTTTTTAGTGTTACTTTAAAAAAGAGAAGTATAGTCAGTAACTTCACACTCAAGCTTAAGAAAAAACACGAGCCCAGGTTCCCTTCTTTTCATCTGAGTAGCTGATTCGGGGCTATCCCTCTCTGATAGTGGCTTCGTAGGATTCCAGACTCACCAGCATCAGCACTGTTCACAGCATGTGTGGCATTCATGAGCAGGAGTTCAGGTTTGTGAGCACCACTGTGGGCTGGAGAAGACCTACAAGAAAGACCCTTTCTCTTTGAAAAGGTCTTCTTGCATTTGGCAGAGCATTTTAGTTTTTTGTTTTACTCTTTGAGAAAAATACAAACATTTTCAGATTTTTATTTTGTTTTAGAAAAAACTGCTTTATTATGATTTTATCTTCAAAATTCCTCTAACACGTTTAGTAACATAGTTACTGATTTTTTTCCCTCCTTAATTTTTCATACCGATATTTTAGTAGATTAATATAAAGATCTTTGTTTTTTTGTTTTATTTTTTTTTGAGTCAGGGTTTCTCTGTATTACATCTCTGGCTGTCCTGGACTCGCTTTGTAGACCAGGCTGGCCTCGAACTCACAGAGATCTGCCTGCCTCTGCCTCCCAAATGCTGGGATTAAAGGCGTGCGCCACCACCCCCCGGCTAATATAAAGATCTTTATAAATTGTTGTCTTATCAATCTTAAGGTAAAACACCTTATATGTTTATGTAGCATTGAAAATGAATCTCGATTTTAAATTGTTAAATGCCTATTCTCCAAGGAATTCAAAGTTGTTATTTTAAAGGCTGTGTAATGCCACAGTTTAACAGAGCCATGTTACAAATACTGAGGTCATAGTGAGCACCAGAAACATGTCCTTCAGTTGCATAGAGAGGAAGAGAAGAGAGTGTGAATGAATGTGTATTTTGATGTTTATATGTAGTTGACCTGGGTTGTTCTTTCAGGTATAGACTTCAGACTGTGAAGTCCTTAGCAGGAGTGAGCCTGATGTTACGGTTACTGTGGGCCAGTTTAAGATGGGACGACATGGCAGCCAAGGCTCCTCCAGGAGGAGGGACTTCACGGACAGGTAAGGGAGTCGGACTTTAAGTTTAAAAGATGTGAGTAAGGATGTAGCCTAGTTGCTAAGGTGCACCTTATGCATGAGAGCCTCTGTTGGGTTCCCAGCACTGTATACTCCTGGAGCCTCAGGCATTATTGTTTTGATTGAGTAGTGCTTCTGGGAGTTAACTTGAACCTTAAATTTTGTTTTGTTTTGTTTGGTTTTTCAAGACAGGGTTTCTCTGTGTAACAACTCTTGTAACCTTAACACTGAGGAGCAGGGAGCAGGAGGAGCAAAGGTTCAAGGTAGTCCTTATCAGTGAGTTCAAGGCCATCTTAGATTACTTGAGACTGTGTAGCAAAAGGTAGCCTGGCAGCACAGGCCTGCAATGCCAGCTACTTAGGAGACTGAGGCAAGAGGATCTAATTAAGAATCTACGTGGGCCACTTAGCTCAAGGCCAGCTAGAGTAACTGTCTCAAAAACAACAAAACAAACAAAAAAATCCAAGAAACTAGAAGTGAGTCTGTGGCTGTGCAAGGCTCTGGGTTTGACTCCTAACAATGCAATCAAATCAGATCGTGTGCCATTCCTGAATTTATTAAATACTGGTCTTATTTTATAGAAGTTTACCCTTGCTTAAGTTTTCTGGGTGCCGTAAAGTCAAGGTTATGGGGCAAGGTACAGATTATAGGTGAGTCAGCACACTAGACCCAGCTAAATTTTCAAATGATGGTTATTATTGCGGAGGGGTAGGTCAGTTAACCAGAGACTCCTGGATCCTCGGGTATTATTGTTTTGATTGAGTAGTGCTTCTGGGAGTTAACTTGAACCTTAATTTTTTTTGTTTGTTTGTTTTTCAAGACAGGGTTTCTCTGTGTAACAACTCTGGCTGTGCTGGACTCACTTTGTAGACCAGGCTGGCCTTGAACTCACAGTGATCCTCCTGCCTCTGCCTCCCAAGTGCTGGGATTAAAGACATGCGCCACCACGCCCGGCCTTTTTTTTTTTTTTTTTTTCACTTAAATTTTTTTCTTCCTGCTACTCATGCTGAGGTAGGATTGCCACAAATTTGATGTCAGCTTGGGGTTACATATCAAGTTCTAGGCCCCCTTGGGCTGTCGAGTGAAACCATGTATCAAAAAGGAAAGGAACGATTTGCCTGAGCAGCATAGTCAGAACCCTAACTTAAAAACAAACAGTAACACCCTGCGCAGGAAGTCACTTGAGACTCAACTATTGTAACCAAGTAGTGATGCTGTAGCCATTAATAAACCAGATGTTCTGAAAGGGCATTTCAGATTGGCATCTCTAAAGAAGTACCAACTACTTGGCGTTCTGGGTTGCCTTGTATTTCAGGTGGTTAATAACGGTGTGTAAACTGTGTTCCCATAGAAACATCTGAAACTGAAATCACAACCACAGAGATAATTAAGAGGCGTGATGTGGGTCCTTATGGCATTCGTTCTGAGTATTGTATTAGGAAGATCATTTGCCCCATTGGAGTTCCAGAAGCACCAAAAGGTAAGAAATAGGGAAGTATTATCACTAGCATATTGGCCGTGTGCTCTGTCACTTGACGCTTGGTAGTAGTTGTCTCTTTCACCACCTACCTGATGCTACACACTACTCCTCTGTTAAGGATCACAAAGAATACGCATTGAGACAGGACATTGCTGTGAGTCCCAGGCCAGCGTGGTCTACAGAGTGAGGACCTGCTTCAAAAGTAGACTACAGGCTGGAAAGTTGGCTCGGCAGTTAAGAATGCTTACTGCTGTTGCAGAAGACCCAGGTTCAGTTCCTAGCACGTACATGTTGGCTCACAATTCCAGTTTCAAGGGGCTCAGAGGCCCTGGTCTAAAGTCCGTGGGCTTCTGCATGTATCTTCATATAAACTCATGCAGGCTCTCATACATGCACATAAGTAGGAATAAATCTTTTTTTTTTTTTTTTTTTTGGTTTTTTTCGAGACAGAGTTTCTCTGTGTATCCTTGACTGTCCTGGACTCACTTTGTAGACCAGGCTGGCCTCGAACTCACAAAGATCCGCCTGCCTCTGCCTCCCAAGTGCTGGGATTAAAGGCGTGCGCCACCACCGCCCGGCTTTTTTTTTTTTTTTGGTTTTTCGAGACAGGGTTTCTCTGTATATCTCTGGCTGTCCTGGACTCACTTTGTAGACCAGGCTGGCCTCGAACTCACAGAGATCCGCCTGCCTCTGCCTCCCAAGTCCTGGGATTAAAGGTGTACGCCACCACCGCCCAGCAAATCTTTTTTTTTTTTTTTTTTTTCAATCCTCACTGTTGCTGGGTGTGGTGGCACATGCCTTTAATCCCAGCACTCGGGAGGCAGAGGCAGGTGGATCTCTGTGAGTTCAAGGCCAGCCTGATGTACAAAGTGAAGTCCAAGACAGCTGGGGCTACATAGAAAAACTCTGTCCAAAAAAAAAAAAAAAAAAAAAAAAACCCAAACAAACAAAAAATCCTCAATATTAAAACTAATGCAAACTTCCACAATAGCCATAATATAAGAGACATGCACGTTTCCATAAATCTTTTTAAAAAATTATTCTCCCTAAATTACACCTTTATTGATATTAACTTTACACTTTATTTTAGTGAATGGTGCTAGGGAATCCCCAATTGAAAGAATGCTGGGGACAATGGAACACTGCTATCCAGGTGCCAGAGTGGGCGTCTCAGTTGGTAGGCAGGACGTAGGTTGGAGGGGACTTCATGGTAGAGTTCACCTGCCAGCTCTCTGTGCATACCCCAGCATCTCCTAAGTTGCTAATCTGTCTCCTGCTCTCTGCAGTCCGGCTTCTGCTGCCCTTCTGCTCCCTGGGATCTTACTGGCCCTCTGGGCTCTGGACAAGGCCCAGTGCTACTCCTCTTTCCGATGTTTTCAATCTCACTGGGAAGTTTTTAATGCCCTTCAGCATTTTGGATCCCCTTTTTTATATTGCTGGGTATGCCAGCTCAGCTGGTGAAGGCCTACTAGGCTTGGTTTAGCCTTTCAAGGATGCAGAGATTGAGGTCGACTGTGACCCACAACCTCAGTGCAGTGGTCCAGACTCAACATTCAGGAGCTGAAAGATGGCGTGACTTGGGTTCCACAGTGAGTTCTAGGCCGCACTGCAGCTTACGTAGAAGAGCACAGTGTTGGTGAGGACGAAGAGTGAGCAATCAAATACAGCAGGGACAAGGAAGCCCCTTCCCCGTGGTCATTGGCCTTGATTCCTGTGATCCCCTCAAAGACACCATCCTTCTGTACCTCAGCTGTTATGTATACATGTACCTTCCTCACTTGGACCCTTCTCCCTCTTTCATTGTCAAGGAAGTTCATCAGGTTGACCCCTTGTTGTCTCAAAACTTACCAGGCTAAGGAAAAGCAGTCTCAAGTGATCTCTGGAGCGGGTAATGCCAGGAACTTGGCATTTTCTTCCCCCTTCCCCAGGGTCACAGCTAGAAAAATGCTAGCATACTAAATCTTTGACAGAAATTGTATTGGTGTTGGAATCTCCACAGTGAATTGCTCCTCGTCACATGTGGAGAGAGGATAAGGAACAGAGTTCCAGGCAGCGGAAGGCAATGTAAAGGCTCACTAGCCCTTTCCCAGGGTTGGTAAGCCATGTCCTGTGAGCCTTGGACACTGCTTGCTGTTACAGGTGGAGTTTGATTGGAGCACTGCTGCATGTAACGCAGGCATTGCTTGTTTTCCCACTGATTCTTCACAGATGATTTATTTATCTTTATTTTATGTGCATTGGTGTTCTGCCTGCATGTTTGTCTGCGTCAGGTCCTGGAATTGGGGTTGCAGACAGTTGAGCTGCCGTATAGGTGTTAGGAATTGAACCCTGGTCATTTGGGACAGAGCCAGTGTTCTCTTCTTAACCACTGAGCCATCTCCCCAGTCACAGGCACTTTGATCCGGATTTGCAGTATCTGGCCTCTTACAGGGAAACTGGCTGGTGGTGGCACACTGGGCTATATAGCAGACTGCCTCAAATTAAAAGATGTGATTTGCCAACTGTGCCTCATGACATGAGGTGTCAGAAGAACTCCATAGTAACAATATTGCTAAAAACATTCTGATTTCTTTCACCAAGAAACACCTACTCCTCAGCGGAAAGGCCTTCGATCAAGTGCACTTCGGCCAAAGAGACCAGAAACCCCGAAGCAGACAGGCCCCGTTATTATTGAAACCTGGGTGGCAGAAGAGGAGCTGGAGCTCTGGGAGATCAGGGCATTCGCTGAAAGGTAAACAGTTAACACCTGGTCAGACGTTTGGAGGTTTTTGCTTCAGAATTAGACATTGTAATGTTAATAGTCTCTTTAGTCCATTCTGATTAGTTTTTCTCTACCTTTTGATTTTTATGTGCTAGCTAGCTTTGTGTAGTTTAAGTCCTGTTTGTAAATTTTAGTGTGTTAGTATTATTTATTTGTTATTTTAAAATTATCTTAAACACTCATTTAAAAGAGAAGCAGTCAATCCCTCTGTATGATGGTGAGTCAGCCAGATTCCATTTGTAAGCAGTGTCTGATAAGTTGCTTTGTTTCCCACAGAGTGGAGAAAGAGAAGACTCAAGCAGTGGAGCAGCAGGCTAAGGTCAGTGGGCAGCAGGGAGTGCCATGCACAGCAGACTGACCTTTTCAGTCAAATTCAGGCACACAAAGAGACCAGGGAGTATATATTCACATGGGATTTTTAAAATGTACCTCATGTTTCATTTCTTGAAAATAACTCGGTGATACATGAATTTGTGGTTCTCCAGATCATGCATATTATTGCACGGTATTAAATCCTCTTTCTGATTATTATTGTTAGAATTCTTTGGTTTCTAGAAAGAATTTTTCCTGGTAAGCTCCAGTGCAGACTGTGTGGAAATAGCCCTCTCCAGTGCTCTGAGCTCATTGCAACCAGCTCCCAAGGTTGACGGCTGCTTCTCAGCATCCATATGGTATCAGTGTACTGTATCTGAGAGTCAAAGGGAGACTCTTGCTTCTACTGAGTGTATAAACTTAGAGAATATAGATAAAATAGATAAAATAGCGTGTGGATTTTGTTTTGTTTTTACAGAATTGTTGACATAGCTACACATTTCTAGTTACTTCATGTGTATGAGTGTTTTTCCTGCATGTATGTCCGTGCGTGCACCATGTGCATTCCTGGAACCCATGATATCCAGAAGAGGGAGTCAGATCCCCTGGAGCTGGAGCTGCAGATACTGCACCACTGTGCAGCTGCTGCAGACAAATCTTGGCCTCTGTAGAGCAGCCACGCTCATCAGCCCTGAGCATCTATCCACCCCAGCTGCACATATTTTAAAAACATTCACTTTTTAAGTTTTAAGCCATTCTTCTTTCATATTTTATAAAGCATGTTTTTCAAAATCTTGAAATGTCTTTCAATTTACAGTGCATCTTTTCTTCACTTAAAATTTGGGAAAATAGCACTTTTGGGTTATGTGCTTAATTCTGCCATGGAAATGTACAGAAATTCATTAAGTATCTGTTCCTATAGCAACTGGCTAGTTCTTCTGTTCTTTGTTTTTATGGGTGTGTACAACACAACTTAATATGGCACTTCTTAATTTGTTTTCAAGTAGCACTTCAAGTTTTTTTGTTTGTTTGTTTGTTTTTGGTTTTTCCAGACAGGGTTTCTCTGTGTAGCCCTGGCTGCCCTGGACTCTGTAGACCAGGCTGGCCTCACAGTCACAGAGATCCACCTGCCTCTTTTTTTTTTTTTTTTTTTTTTTTTTATTTAAGATTAATGTATATGCTCTATCTCCATGTACACCTGGATGTCCGAAGAGGGCATCAGAGCACATATAGATGGTTGTGAGCCACCATGTGGGTGCTGGGAATTGAACCCAGGACCTCTGGAAGAGCAGGCAGTGCTCTTAACCACTGAGCCATCTCCCTAGCCCTCGAGTTTTTTTTTTTTTTTTTTTTTTTTTTTTGGTTTTTCGAGACAGGGTTTCTCTGAGTATCCTTGGCTGTCCTGGACTCACTTTGTAGACCAGGCTGGCCTCGAACTCACAAAGATCCGCCTGCCTCTGCCTCCCAAGTGCTGGGATTAAAGGCGTGCGCCACCACCGCCCGGCCAGCCCTCGAGTTTTTAATGCAATTTCTCCCAATGAAATATTCTTAATTATGTGTTCCATTTTTTTGCTTCTGTTTTTCCTTTGAACTGATTGGATCAGACGTCTCTAAATATGCAAAACTAAGCTGCATCTCTTCTGAGAAACAAGCATCAGTGTGAAGTACTTCAAACTCTCTTCAAACATATGTGCGGCCTGCAAAAACAACCCAGACAGAATGGCTGTGACTAGAGGAGAGGTGAAGCCCTGGGCCTCGGCTCAGTAGAACCTGAAACAGGGTCTCACTCACTGTAGCTCAGGCTGTCCCAGATCTCAGTATATAGCTCAAGCTGGCCTCAAACTCATGGCAACCCTCCTGTGTCTCCCATGTTTGCAGTGACAGGCATGAGACACGTGTGCAGCTCTTATTGACGGTTTTGAGACACAATGTCGGTCTGTATCTCGGTCAGGAGGTCAGACCCTCCTGCCTCACCCTTCTGAATGGGTCTTCCCTAATCACAGCTCTGTCGTGAGCTGACACCGCGTCCGTCGGCCAATTGCACAGCCTGTCTGAGCCTGAGTTCCTTCATGTCTAGTGTTACGATGCTTGCTTCCTGCTTTGGTGATAAGTATTGCTAAATGAGGCGCTACAGATACAGCCAGTCCTGCCCAGTGTTTCACACTCAGAAGCCTGTGTTGTTGCTTCTTAGACCACTGTTGGTAAACTGTGAATAAATATCAGCAATCTTTAATTAAAAACATGTAAGTTAGGCTGGGCGTGGTGGCTTATGCCTTTAATTCCAGCACTCAGGAGGGAAATGGATCTCTGTGAGTTCAAGGCCAGTCTGGTCTACAAAGTGAGTCCAGGACAGCCAGGGCTCTGTTACACAGAGAAACCCTGTCTCGAAAAAACTAAAAAAAAAAAAAAAAAGACACTACAAATCAACTTTTCCACCCGTTTTGCTTGGATTTTTTTTTTTTTTTTTTTTTTTTTGGTGTTTTTGTTCGACAGGGGCTCTCTGGGCCACCCTGGCTGTCCTGGAACTCTATATATAGAGGAAGCAGGCCTCGAACTTAAAAAGAACTACCCCCCTGCCTCACAGTGTTGGGATTAAAGGCATGTGCTGCTAGGCCTGGCCTGGTTTTTAAGAGTGGATCCTGCTCTATTGCCTAGGCTGGTCTTGAATTTGAAAATTCTCCCAAGAGTTGGGATTACAGATGTATCTACCACACCCATTTAGCCCTATGTTGTTTATTTTATTTTCATTTTTATATTTTGCTGTGCAAATAATGAACCCCAATTTTTTTTTTTTTTTTTTGCATGCCAGGCAAGCACTCTGCCAACTGAGCTATATATATCCCTGGTGTCTTAAGGATGAGATTTTTCTGTTCTGTATAAAGCATTTAAAGTACCTTTTAATTACATAGTACATGAAGTGTTCCCAGTACTGAGGAGGCTGAAGCAGGAGGATTGCTCCAAGTTCAAGACCACATAGAATTAGTTCCAGGCCAACTTGGGCTGCAGAGTGAGAACCTGACTATAAATAAACAGTAACAACATCACATACGTATTTCTAGTTTCCATTTAGCTTGATCACAAGTTTGCCGACCTGTATAGTAATAATAAAAACTACCATCATGTTCTTTATGATTGGCTAGCCTAAGATACAACTACCATGAATCAGACCCACCCCTTTCTTCCTACTCTGACTCTCAGGGTCACAGGTGCCCTGTCTCCAGTAAGATTCCCATACCCACTTTCACTCTGATTGCTGAGTATTGTATAGAACATTTTGATTATTTAAATTATTTATTTGTAAACAATTTATAATGATGTAGAGACTTGGGAATAGAGCCTTCATGAAGGATTCAGGGTAAATTTAGGCATGCTTTCATTTCAGAAAGCCAATATCCAGAAATCCTGTAGAATGGAGTATGCCTGGAGAACTGGAATTCATATTTCCTCTCCTTGACTCTCAGAAACGTTTGGAGCAACAGAAGCCCACAGTCGCCGCCGCATCTAGCACGCCCCCAGCAAACAGCACGAGCAACACAGTCCCCCCAGCTCAGAAGGTGATGGTGGCTCCCTTAAGTGGCTCGGTCACCCCTGGGACGAAGATGGTGCTAGCCACAAAAGTTGGATCTCCTGCCACAGTCACATTCCAGCAGAACAAGAACTTCCATCAAACCTTTGCCACATGGGTGAAGCAAGGCCAGTCCAATTCAGGTAGAGCCAGGATGAATGAAGCATTGCTTTTATTCCGGGTGGGGAAAAGCAATTCTAACTTTTGTTTCTTGAGAGAGTTGTTCTGCTTCTCCCTCTGCTTGCACAGCCAGGCTGTGACAGTTGTCATGGCTCTTTGTGGAGCTCCTCTCTGCAGGCCTTACCTTCAGTACCCACATAGAGCACTTGGAGCAGAGAGGAGTGTTCTCATTAAATACAGAGTGAGCCACATTTCATGCATCGGTGCCCTTCCTAGACGTCACTACGCTGCTAGTTATTTAGAAATCTAAAGCTTATTAAATGTCTTATACCCCATTAGCCACCAGCACAGCTGCCACCTCTGCCACCACCATTGCCAGCACAGGTCAGACGTTCCAAATTACAGGCAGTCCCGTCACTATGGCAGGAAAAGTAATTACCAAATTGCCACTTCCTGCAAACAGCAAGATTGTCGCTGTAAATGTGCCATCAACACAAGGAGGTAAGGGAACTGCGCAGAGTTCGAGTTCACCTTCGCCAGATCATGCTGTCGCCATCACTCCATCTCCTTCTCACTGGTGTCAGGTGTCACATTGTGTGTAGCCCACTCTGCAACCCACCACACGGAGCTTCTCCTCAGACACCAACCAGCACCTAACACTTCCCTGAAGCGTAGTGCTTCACGCCCTCTTCGTCTCTCTTTAAGGCATGGTGCAGGTACAGCAGAAAGTCTTGGGCATCATTCCATCAACGACAGGTACGAGTCAGCAGACCTTTACGTCATTCCAGCCCAGGACAGCAACCGTCACAATTAGGCCCAATACCTCAACCTCTGCAGGAACCACCACCACGTCACAGGTAAGCATTTCTCCCAGGGTTTCTCTGTTGAGGGTGTTGAACATCAGAGTAGCAAAGATGATCTGTGATGTATCAGTATTGGCATTTGTTCAATTGCATATTGGTGTTGTTCATAGGTAATTGTTATTTGCCAATATTTTCTAGCAAAAACTGACTTGATGGCCAGCACTGGACCCTGACCGTGCTGTTATCCTCTTGTCCCCTCACTGGCAAGAGTTCTCTCTCAGCTGTGCTTTTAACTCACCTTTATTCTTTCTGATCACAACAGAAACACATTGAAATATGCTGTATGTCAGCTGGTGCATGCACGTATTAACAACACAACATCACAGAAAAGTTTTAAAGTCAGAATGTTGTGGCTGTAATTATAAAGCTGCCTTATGTGCTCATTATTGTTTTTATGAAAAGATCCTGGGTTTTTGTGTACTTATTACAGCCTCCAGGTTCTAGGACGCAACTCAGCCTCTTCTTCTCTGAGCATTAGGGACAGCCGAGCTCCGTTGGGTCCTCCTGCCTGTTAGTCTCCAGTGATTTTGTCATCAGTAGCAAGGAATTTCACATGTCGTATGAATTAAAGTTTTTATCTTCAAAACTTCACCTGTAGGCCAGGCGGTGGTGGCTCACACCTTTAATCCCAGCGCTCGGGAGACAGAGGCAGGTGGATCTCTGTGAGTTCGAGGCCAGCCTGGTCTACAGAGAAACCTTGTCTCAAAAAAACAAAAAACAAAACAAAACAAAACAAAACAAAAAGCTTGACCTGTATACCAACACTGAATGCAGTTTCAAACATAACAGTAGGGAGTCAGAGGCAGTTGGATCTTTGTGAGTTGCAGGACAGACCAGTCTACATAGTGGTTTCAGGACTGCCAGAGCTGTAGGAGAGAAATCCTGGAGTTCTGAGTCCATTGTGTTTTGGTAATTTTTCAAGCAGTTTTAATTCTTTTTTGTTTTGTTTTTGGTTTTGAGACCTAGTTTCTATGTGTAATAACAGCCCTGGCTGTCCTGGCTTTGGAGACCAGGCTGGCCTCAAACAGAGATCTGCCTGCCTCTGCCTCCTGAGTGCTTGGATTAAAGGTGTGCCACCACCCTGCTAACGCAGTTTTAAATCATGGTCTTTTGTTCATCCACAGGTAATTTCGGGGCCTCAGATCCGCCCTGGTATGACCGTGATTAGAGCACCACTCCAGCAGTCGACACTAGGAAAAGCAATTATTCGAACACCTGTGATGGTGCAGCCAGGTACTCGTGCATTCAGCAATACTGTTCTATTGTGTGGACAGTACGTCTCAGAATCTGTGACCCGCCTCTCTGAAAATAGGACAAGTGCACATTGACTTTCTAATCCATGGCGGGAGCCCAGATACTGTTTGTTGTTTTCCCTGCCAAAAAGAGACAATGTAAACTCAAGTCTGCTTACACATTGAAAATCACTGATAAGCCCTGTGTGGTGGTGCATTCTTTTAATCCCAGCACTCTGCAGGCAGAGGCAGGCAGATCTCTGAGTTCAAGGCCAGACTGGTCTACAAAGCGAGTCCAGGACAACCAGGGCTCTGTTACACAGAGAAACCCTGTCTTGAAAAACCAAAAGAGAGAGAGAGAACAAATCTTTTGTATGTGCAAGTTAAAAAGGTAGTGCCAGACCCTGAATCAATCACAATTATTAATGTAAGCAGGTTGGTGGTTTTGCATGCATAAGGGTCTGTCTTTGGACCCTAGCACCAGCAAAAACAGTTGAAGATAAAAAGATTGAGTGAAAAATCCAAAAACAGGGCCTACAAAAGTGCTTATCAATTAAGGACACATGGCTTGAATATGCACTTTGATAACATTTCAAAGAGAATATGCATGTATTGGATTATCTGTGTGATCCTTATGTAACAGGCCAGAATGAGTCTTGTCTTTTTTTTTTTTTTAGGTTTTATTTATTTCATTTTACATGTATGAATCCTGTGATTAGATGGATGTGTGCGTCATGTGCATGGCTGGAGCCTGCAGAGATGCATCCCTGGGTTGGAGTTAGGACTGGCTGGGAGTTTAACCCAGACCCTCAACAAGAACAAGTTCTCTTAGCCACTGAGCCATCTCATCTCTCCCCAGTGTTCCCTGTGTTTCTGGTAGTTGCCAGTATCATATCCTAAAATGGTGACTTCCCATGGATCATTGCAGGGTATAGCAGATGAGACATGGTACTGGCTCCTGAAGTTCTCACAGCTAAGCCTTGTGGGTCATCTTGAGTGATTGGATGACAATGACCCAGAAGTTGAGAAGGACAAGCACTAATGAAAAGCTTTGCTGATCATTAAATCATGTCATTAGACCACCAAACTTAAGAACATTGTTCCCAAGAAGTAACACAGTTAGATTCAACCCAAAAAGCATTACATTTGAGAATTTACTGCATGACCAAAAGAATGCCTTTTGTTTTATTTTGACAGAGTCTCCCTGTATAGCTAGCCCAACTGTCCTGGAACTCACTATGCAGACCAGGCTGGCCTCAGACTCAGATATTTTCTTGCTTCTGCCTCCTGAGTGCTGGGGTTATAGGGATGCAGTACATTGCCTCGCATAAACTGTCTTTTCTTTACTCTATTGAAGTCACAGCCTTTGGCTGTGGTCCTGTGTTTGGACTCATCTTGGGTTCCCAATGTCTACTTGAAGATTGAAATGAAGTGTCAAACTATTTTAATTCGGAGTTATACTAACAGCATGTGTTTGATGTGGGTCTTGTCTGCGCAGGTGCTCCTCAGCAAGTGGTGACTCAGATCATCCGAGGACAGCCTGTTTCTACTGCCGTTTCTGCTCCAAGTCCCACTGCTTCAGCACCTGTGCAAAAAGGCTTAACTCCAGCAACATCAGCTGGGACTCTACAACCTTCATCCCCACACACCCCTCGTCCTCAGCAAGGTCAAGTGAAGCTCACCATGGCTCAGCTCACTCAGTTAACACAGGGCCACGTAAGTAACTTAGCTTTAATTTGAGAGGTAGTCTTATTTTTGCTGAAGTTTACATTTGATTTTAGGTAAATTTAAGAAACAGCTACCTGGGACTGGGAAGATGTCTCAGAGGTTAGAGTACTGGCTGCCCTTGCAGAGCACCCAGATTGAGTTCCCAGCACCCACAGCTACCTGTAACTACAGTTTCCAGGGACCTAATACCCTCTTCTGACTTCCATGGACACCAGGCATGTGCATGGAACACAGAGGTACATCAGGCAAATTTTCACACATATAAATAAAAATCTTTTAAAACTGTAGAAACAGCCGGGCGGTGGTGGTGCACGCCTTTAATCCCAGCACTTGGGAGGCAGAGGCAGGCGGATCTTTGCGAGTTCGAGGCCAGCCTGGTCTACAAAGCGAGTCCAGGACAGCCAGAGCTGTTAAACAGACAAACCCTGTCTCAAAAAAAACCAAAAAAAAAAAAAAAAACTGTAGAAACAAAGAGAGAAATGGCCGCCTCCTGGAATCAAACTTATTGACAGCATGATGTCTGGCTCTTTGGAGTCCTTTGCTTGTAACCTGTACCAATGACAGGGGTAAGCCTTTCAACCACCAAAATTTTATTAGTTGGGCAATTTTCATAGGAAAAAAAGAGCAAAATTTGAGGACATTAAGCTGTTTGCCCGCAACATCCAATATTGTTATCTAGTTTTCTCCTATCAAAAGTCCAATGTTTGCGGTGCTCCACTGGCTAAGTTATATAATGGCATATGGAAAGGTCAGGAATTGTGCTGACACTGTTGAAAAGCAGGAGAATTTGCTTGTGTGCAACCTCATTTCAAAAGTTACTGCCAGGCGGTGGTGGCGCACGCCTTTAATCCCAGCACTTGGGAGGCAGAGGCAGGCGGATCTTTGTGAGTTCGAGGCCAGCCTGGTCTATAAAGTGAGTCTAGGACAGCCAGGGCTACACAGAGAAACCTTGTCTCGAAAAACCAAAAAAAAAAAAAAAAAAAGTTACTGCAGGGCTCAAGACATGCCTGTGGGCAACATGCTTGCTGCACAGCATGAGAGCCTGGGGTCCATCCCCACCACCCATGAAAGTCAGCTACGCGCATGGCTGGAGCATGGCTCAGCAGCAAAGATGCACACTTCAGAGGACTCAAGTTCAGTTTCCAATACCCATCTCAGTTACAGCTTCCAGTAACTCCATCTTCAGGGGATTTGATGCCTTCTGAAATCTGTGAGCACCCCAACACATGTGCAAATATACATACATATGTACATACATACATACGTATACACACACAATTCTTAAAGTAAAGATAAAAATTTAAAACAAGCCGGGCAGTGGTGGCGCACGCCTTTAATCCCAGCACTCGGGAGGCAGAGGCAGGCGGATCTCTGTGAGTTCGAGGCCAGCCTGGTCTACAAAGTGAGTCCAGGACAGCCAGGGATACACACGGAAACCCTGTCTCGAAAAACCAAAAAAAAAAAAAATTTAAAACAGTCATTCCATCATACAACTGTACCTACAGTGCTAGGAGAGGACAGCTGGGTCTAGGGAGCTCGCTGTCCAGCTGGTATAGCAGACACAGTGAGCCCCACAGTTAGTGACTTGTCTTTTAGGATGAGGTGGAGCAGGCAGGAGAGATGGCTCAGGCATTAAGAGCACTTACTACTCCTGTAGAAGACTCAGGTTCAGTCTCAGCGCCCACATGGTAGCTCACAACCACCTGTAAACCCCAGGTCCAGAGATCCAGCACCCTCTTGTACTTTCCAAGTGCTCCTGCACAAACATGGCGTTCACATACTCAGGCATGCTCACAAGCACATACACATGTAAACAGTAAATAACTATCAAGGAAATGAGATGGAGAACGATAAAGGAAGACACCTGGTGTTATCCTCTCACCTCCATGTGCTAACATGAGTGAGCACATACACCATATACACACATGGTAAAAGCAAACCAAAAAACCATACTAGAGATAGAACGTGCTTGGTAGAGTGCTTATGTAGCACTGCAGAGCCCTGGGTCGGATCTGTATCACTGTATAAATCGACTATACGAGCATGAACCCATAATCCCAGCACTTGGAAAGTAGAAACAGGAGGATTGGAAAGTTTAAGGTTATCCTTGACAACCGCAAGTTAGAGGCCAGTCTGGGCTGTGTTAGGCCCTTTCCCAAAAAAGACAAAACAAAAAAAGCTTACTGCAGTGCTCCTAATATGCTTCACTAATATGTAGCACAGCTTCCCTGTAAACAGACACTTATGCTGATGGTAGCCTTGCTAGCCATGAGGAAAGACCGGCTTTTCAGTCAGGGGTACTGGCCTGATTGACCACACATAAGAAACCATAAACTTGGACCATTGCCTTGTGCTTCATTCTGAAGATAAACTCAATGTTCTTTTCTTTCTTCTTTTGTTATTTTATTCTGAGACAAGGTTTTATCATATATCCTGAGATAGCGCTGTGCAATTGAGGGATTAGAGGTGTTTACCAATATACCTAGTTTATGAGATGCTGTGGATTAAACACGGGGCTTTGTGCATGCTAGGCAGACTCTGTGCCAATCGAAATACATCCTCACCCATCAGTTCATTTGCGTATTCCTTTTTTCTTTCATTTATTTATCTTTCTTATTTTGTTGATAGGGATCTCACTTTGTCACCTAAGATGGCCTCAAATTCTTCATCCTTCAGCCTACACCTGCCAAATTCTGAGATTACAAAGATAATATGCCCAACTTTCCTTTTCTTTTTGTCTCTTTTGAGACAAGGGTCCCTCTGTGTAGCTTTGACTGTCCTGGAACTTACTATGTAGATGAGGCTGTTCTTGAATTCACAGAGATCTACCTGCCTCTGTCTCCCAAGGCATGTGCCATTCTTCCCAACTGAATCCTTTTTTTTTTTTTTTTTTTCTTAACCTTTCTTTCTCTTTTCCTCCTTTCCTTCCTCTCTTGGGATCAAACCAAATGTCTTGCAGATTATAAACAAACACTCCCTGCTGGGCTGCCCCAGCCCCATCACTTTGTTTAAATGCACAGAAACTGCCAACCACACACTCAAGACAGAGAGATAAGAAGGTTGCAAGTTCCAAAATAGCTTGGGCTACAAAGGGATACCCTGTTGGGAAAACCATTAATTACCTAATTAAAGCAATTTATAAGTTGAATTTCATGAAAAATAAAAACCACAGAGGTATGGCTATAGCTCAGTTGGTATAAGTCTTGCCTGGCATATGCACAGTCCTGGATTTAGTTGTCAGTACAGCAAAAACAGAGGAGTCCTAGCTGCACCCAGTATCATACTTACATAATCTCAGCTACTCCAGAAACTGGAATAGGATAGGTAGAAGTTAATTTTGAGGCCTGACTAAACTACAAAGTGAGTTCAAAGCCATCCAGGGCAGTGTTAGAGCACGTTCCTAAGTTACACAGTCTCTGAGTTGAATCTCTTACAGAGAAACAGAATGAAGTAGAATTGAACTCTAGCTTATGAAGCATACTACAAGGAGTATGGTCAAAATGAGAGAACTCAGAGATATACCCAACCACAGACTGGAGGGAGGCTCAGTAGGAAGCTCTTGCCGCACTTAGCCTGATGACTTGTTGGAACTCCCAGAGCCCTCAGAAGCCACACAGTAGCACAAAGACAGTCCCCAGAAGCTCATTGGCCAGCTGGCATTTGCAGCAGAGAAGAAGAGAGACCTTCTCTCAAACAAGTTGGAAGGCGAGGACTGGAACCTGAGGTTGTCACCTGAATTACATGTGTGGGTTACCCCACACACACCCACAAACACACATGATTTTTTTGTTTTTTGTTTTTCAAGACGATTTTTCTGTGTATCCTTGGTTATCCTGGGCTCACTTTATAGATCAGGCTAGCCTTAAATTCACAGAGAACCACCTGCCTCTGCCTCCCAGGTGCTGGGCTTAAAGGCGTGTGCCACCACGCCCGGCAATTAGAGACAGCTCTGAACTGCCATGTGTGTGGATTTGAACCCAGGTCCTTTGGAAGAGCAGCCAGTGCTCTTAACCGCTGAGCCATCCCTCCAGCCTCTGATTGAATTTTTTTTTTTAATTAGGACAGATCAAAAAGGGATAAATCCAGGGATGAGAATATGTGTAGCTCAGTAAGTAGTAGAGAATTTGCCTATCATGTGCGAAGCCATATATTCAACTCCCAGCTAAATGCATATGTACACATCCTTGAAAAGAAAGAATCTGAGTAGTAAGAAGATCAAATGAACTTGATGAAGAAGGAAGAAATTTAAGTGTTCAAACTCAGAAAGTCCCACTGGACCCTGGGGGAAATGTGTATTATACCCATCTACCTAAGAGATTGGTCTAATTTGAATGTTCATTAAAAGCAAGAATGACAGGGGTCAGAGTGTAGACTCAAGCACATCCAGCAAGAGTATAGCAGGTTAGTCAAGCTATTTCCAGCAGCCTCAATGCCATGTGGGTTAAAAGTGTGCGTGCTTGAGGGATCGGCATGTCACCTGTTGATGTGAGTGCCAGAGTACACCGGTGCAGACACTCATAGCTGTATGACTTGGGCCGGGCGTGGTGGCGCACGCCTTTAATCCCAGCACTCGGGAGGCAGAGGCAGTTGGATTTCTGTGAGTTCAAGGCCAGTCTGGTCTACAGAGTGAGTCTTAGAGCAACCAAATGTCTGTGTGACGAGTTAGACAGTTAAGTGTGATGATTACTGCAGAATAGAAATGAGCTAACTACAGTTACACAGAAATGGCTCACAAATAAAATGTTGCTGTCAGGATTTTAAGACAAGTACATACAATATGGTTGCATAGGATTCAGAAACTGGCAAAAAACTAAGCCACACCACCAAGTAGGGTACAGGACTGCTTTATTTTACCCAGGGGGTCCATTCCCATTGTAGTCTAAGTGAATGTTGCTTATTTTTAAGACCTATTACTTCATGTGTAGGAGGATCTTGTTTGTATGTAAGTCCACTGTGTGTATGCCTGGTGCCAGTGGAGGCTAGGAAAGGACATGGGGTCACCTAGGACTGGGGTTTCAAGCAGTTATGAGCTGCCATGTGGGTGCTGGGAATTGAACCTGGATCCTGGCAAGAACAAAGGCTCGAAACTGCTGAGCCAACTCTAGCCTGCGAGTGATGCCGCTGTTGTATAGACTCTCAGTGCCACATAAACATAAAGCCCTAGGTAGTAACACTCTAAGGGGAGATTGTGTTGCAACAGTAAAGGGCAGCCCTTCCCTCCAGGGAAGAGAGAGTTGCAGCCAGAACACATGGTTCCTGCCACTGTGTGATCCTTCACAATGCTGTTTTGGTAGGTGTTTGTTTTGTAACTATTACTTAAATCTGGCATTTGTATGTTTTTTGTCATACACAGAATGTGAATTTCTTAGAAAAGAAACAAATGCTGCTGGAGGGAAGCCAGAGCTTATGGAGCCGAGTACAGACTTGTAGCTTGGAGAGCTGCCTGTGCTTCCTAACTCTGTGGTTGGCGGCAGTCAAGCTTGTTAGAGTCACAGGTTTTAGACAGAAGGGCCTCTACATATGCAGTCCTTGGTCTCTGGCTCCCACTTTCATAACTCCTAGACTTGAGTGCTCTTCCTGACTCCTGTGTTCTCATATTCTGTATCTGATACCCAGAGGAAACACAGATCCCATTAGGTGGTGGACTGCCTTCCCAGTAAGAAGCCGTGGGTTCAGCGTTCTAGCACACCTGATAGGATGCGCAGGAAGTCTGATACACCCATACTGTACAACAGCAAAGCAGACCCCAGGACACCTGTTTCCTGCCTTCACACCTTTAACTTTGGCAAGGGACTTTGTTTCTTTTTTTTTGGCTCTGAGGTTTGGATTTAGGCTCCAAGAACCATGGACTGGCACTCTGCTCTGAGACACATTCCCAGCCCTTGGTTTTTCTGAGGCATGGTGTTGATATGTGGGTCAGGCTACTTTGAATGTGTGCCACCATACCTATATGGACCTTGACTCTTCTGAGTTTCATAATTGGGAATAAATGATCAGGGAGCATAAAGATTTGCTCTGCTAAGCCACTGAGCCTCACTATGTGAGACTGAAATGAGACCACATATATAAAGATGTTTGAAAAGTATAAAACAACATGAATTAGGGCTGGAGAAATGGCTTAACGGTTAAGAGCAGTGACTGCTCTTCCAGAGGACCCAGGTTCAATTCCCAGCACCCACATGGCAGCTCACAACTGTTTGCAACTCTAGATCTGACATCTTCACACAGACATACATTCAGGTATAACACAAATGCACATAAATTAAAAATAAATTTAAAAAAAAATAAATAACAGGGCTGGAGATATGGCTTAGTGGTTAAGAGTACTTCCAAAGGACCAGAGTTCAAATCCCAGCATCCACATGGTAGTTCATAGCTGTGTGTAATTGCTGGGCATGGTGGCGCATGCCTTTAATCCCCAACACTCGGGAGGCAGAGGCAGGTGGATCTTTGGCAGTTCAAGGCCAGCCTGGTCTACAGAGTGAGTGCAGGACAGCCAGGGCTACACAGAGAAACCCTGTCTCGAAATACCAAAAAAAAAAAAAAGAGGGCTGGAGAGATGCCTCAGAGGTTAAGATCACTGACTGCTCTTCCAGGGGTCCTGAGTTCAATTCCCAACAACCACATGGTGGCTTACAACCATCCATAATGAAATCTGGTGCCCTCTTCTGACCTGCAGACAGAACATTGTATACATAATAAATAAAATCTTTAAAAAGAAAAACTAGCCGGGCATTGGTGGTGCACATCTTTAATCCCAGCACTTGGGAGGCAGAGGCAGGCGGATCTCTGTGAGTGCGACACCAGCCTGGTCTACAAAGTGAGTCCAGGACAGCCAGAGCTGTTACACAGAGAAACCCTGTCTTGAAAAACCAAAAAGAAAAGAAAAGAAAAGAAAAACTAAATAAAAGTGATTTAAAGTAAGAATCACGTGTAATGATTCTCTCAAGTCATAGTGGGTTCCAGGGTATCCCAGGTACCAGTGAGACCTGAGCTCACAAAAACAATTAATTAATTAATTAGTTAGTTAGTTAATGGATTGATTGAGATAAGAATTTTGGCCTGAACATGAAAGCTGTAATCTGTACTACCTGAACTTAGTAAGTAGTAGTAAGTTTTTCTCCTGGGTTTCTTGTAGGGTGGGGTTGTAACATAAATGATTTCATTAAGACATTTACAGATTCATGATTTGAGCACCATATATGTTGTCTGCTTTTTCCACAGGGCAGCAACCAAGGTTTAACAGTAGTAATTCAAGGTCAAGGTCAAACTACTGGACAGTTGCAGTTGATACCTCAGGGGATGACTGTCCTTCCAGGGCCAGGACAGCAGCTCATGCAGGCTGCAATGCCAAATGGCACCGTCCAGCGGTTCCTCTTTACCCCATTGTCAACAGCAGCCACGACCTCCAGCAGCAGCACCACCACCACTAATGCTCCAACAGCAGGTAGAAATGCTAGGTTGCCACTTGCTGCCTGGCTCATGGATGGCACAGGCCAGCACTCTTCTGCCTCTAGCCGATATACCAGCCACACAGGCAGGCTCTGTGCTTCATGCCTTTTCCTAGACTCCCTTACCTCTTCCTCATTAAAACAAAGCAAAAATAGCAGAAAGGAGCGGGAGCAAAGTAATGGATACCATGGAACCTGTGCCTACACTCCTTGTCCAGCCTTAGGGGAGCCCCGGGGTGGAGCTTAGGGAGACTCAATCCACCCTGGTTATGACTTGTGCTTGAGAGGTGCAGGTCTGGACCTCTTTGATAGCCTCCTCCAAGCTGTCCGTGCCTGTTACCATGCCATAGCAGAAGAATGGCCCTTGCTAGAGGCTGCTCAGAATGCCTAGCTGACACGCAGCGGGCATGCAGGGATGGACCCAGCTCCCCAGCCTAAGAGATCCAGATGCGAAATCCAAGCACACCTGAATGCAAGGCTTCCGTCTTCACTGCTGAGCTGCAGAATTCTCGGCTTCAGGAAATCCCCTTCAGATTCTTCTTTCACCGTGGTCTTCCATTTTGATGTCACGGAGATCATTCTGTCTTTCTTTTTTACAGGTTCAGGTGAACAAAAACAAAGTAAATTATCACCCCAGACCCAGGTACAGCCAGCCACAACCCTGGCACCAACTCAGTCATCAAGTATGAGTCTGACAGAAGCCCAACCACAGACTACTCAGCCTGCAGCACAACCCCAGCCCCAGCCCCAACCCCCAGCCCAGCCTGCTGTCTCGTCTCATGTCCCTTGTGAAGCACAGCCCTCACAAGCACAGTCATCTAAACCCCAAGTCGCAACACAGTGTCAGCCTCAGAGCACTGTCCAAGGACAGCCTCCTGTTCGTGTCCAGAGCCCACCACTGACTCGAATACATCCATCAGCTCCATCCCAAGTGACTCCTGGACAGCAGCTCCAGGCTCAGACTTCAGCCTCACAGTCGCTTCCAGTTCCACCCCCCACATCTCTGCAGGCGCCTTCCCAAGGCCACCCACAGTCACAGCCCCAGGTACAGTCTTCAACTCAAACTCTTTCATCAGGACAGACATTAAATCAAGCTACTGTTTCAATCCCACCCTGTCCTCAGCCACAAACACAGCAGCCACAGCCCCAAGTCATTGCTGTGCCTCAGCTCCAGCAAGCCCAGGTTCTCTCTCAGATCCAGTCACAGGTTGTGGCTCAGATACAGGCTCAGCAAGGTTGTGTGCCCCAACAAATCGAACTGCAGTTGCCCGTTCAAGTTCAGCAAAACAGTGCTGTGCAGACTCAGCATATTCAGAGTGGGATCACAGTGCAGGCAGCCAGTGTACAAGAGCAGTGGCTGAGGGCTCAGCAACTCAGGGGTCAGCAGCACAAGAAGAGGCAGCAGATAGAATTTGAGCGTGAACACACTCTCCAAGCTTCTAACCAAAGTGAAATCATTCAGAAACAGGTAAAGTTATTAGTCAAAGCAGCATGTTCAGTAGCGTGAATTATTGTGCTGTGCAGTAGACTTAGTGGTTTGGGTGTGTTAGGCTTCCTGAATGAGACAGTCCCTGGTGGTGCCTTAGAAGAACAGAAGCACTGCCTGCTGGTCCTGCTTTGGGACTCCTTACTGGCCGTGGTGGGCATCAGTGCCTGTTAGAAACCACTTTTCCCTGGTAGCAGACTTAAGTGGCAAGGCCACCATCACAGTGTGGTGATTCATTTGAAGTCATTTGATTTGCAAGTGTCGTCCCTTCATTTGCCTGTCAACTAAGCAAATTGTGGGCAGACAATTCATTTGCATGGCTTGCCACACCTTTGTAAAATTATCTGAAACCCAGATGTTTGTCCATAGTCTCATGTAAGGTGGCATTGTGCAACAGAGGTATCTTGGAGTAGTGTCTGGTGCAGTCACCTAGTCAGCCAGAGCTCTACCAAAAGGAAGCTGGTGACCAAAGTCTTACTGAGGACGCCCCTGTTAGCAGCCATGTGCTTGCATAGACAAGAGGCTTCAAGTCTTACTCAGCTCTGAAGCACTGTTTTCTCCCTGAGCTGTATCTGCCTTAAAAGTCATCTCTTTCCAGCCCCATGGGATTCTTAGGACTAAATTTTGTCATGTATGTCATTGTGAAGGTTTAAGCTAATATTCCTGTGAACTTAAGCCCCCTGACCTGTTCAGATCCTAGCTCTTGCACTGTTTTATCTGTAAAGTGAAGGTTACTCCAGTAAGCGTCTTCCAGATCTTTCTGTGGGGCAGGGTATTCTTCAGAATGGACACTTGGTGGCAGCACAGTGGGTGAAGGCCTGTAGAGCAGGACAGTGGGTGAAGGCCTGCAGAGCAGGACAGTGGGTGAAGGCCTGCAGAGCAGGACAGTGGGTGAAGGCCTGCAGAGCAGGACAGTGGGTGAAGGCCTG
>CAJQZJ010035090.1:427405-451972 GCA_907164525.1 Lophiomys imhausi | reverse complement strand
GGACAGTGGGTGAAGGCCTGTAGAGCAGGACAGTGGGTGAAGGCCTGCAGAGCAGGACAGTGGGTGAAGGCCTGCAGAGAAGCACAGTGGGTGAGATTTTTGGGCCGGGTTGCTTACCATTTAATCTCAAAACAGGTTGGTTGATTTCTTTGTGTCTCGGTGTTTATTTGAAAAACTAGCCCTATATTTTAGTGTTAGTGTAGAGAATAAACAATGTCAAGCTTGGCATAATTCTGTACTTGGTGCGTGGTAAGAGCTGGGACCACCTACCAGCTTTTATTCTGGTTGTATTCTCACCAGTTCAAATACCAACATCTGTTGATACTTGTAGCTGAGTGCTAACTTAACAGTGTCTGTTATAAAATGTGCATCTATGAATTTGTTCTTTTCTCAAGGTGGTGATGAAGCATAACGCTGTAATAGAACATTTAAAACAGAAAAAGACCATGACTCCAGCTGAAAGAGAAGAAAATCAAAGGTAGGGAGAGACACAGAGCACACCTGAGAGTCTGCACAGTTTGGTTTTGCTTTGGGCTTACTCGAGTTTAATGCCAGGAGTGTCTCTTTAAGTCCTGTGCTCAGTTTCCACCTCATCTGGGAATGTAGATGAATCGTGCCTTACTTTTCAGGGTGAAATAGCCAGTGTTACAGAGGTTGTATGTTTTTCTCTAGAATGATTGTCTGTAACCAGGTGATGAAGTATATTCTGGATAAGATAGATAAAGAAGAAAAACAGGCGGCAAAGAAACGCAAGCGAGAGGAGAGTGTGGAGCAGAAGCGGAGTAAACAGAATGCCAGCAAGCTCTCCGCTCTCCTGTTCAAACACAAGGAACAGCTCAAAGCCGAGATCCTGAGAAAGAGGGCACTGCTGGACAAGGAGCTGCAGATCCAGGTGCAGGTATGAGATGCCTGTCCAGGACCAGATTGTGATGCACTTTCTAGCCTTCCATCTTTGGTTAAACCTAAAATTCCAGCTCACTTTCTGGAATTCACATCTGTATGTTTGTAGCATGGAGAGTAAAGGCACACATGGCTTTTGAGACAAGGCAGATCTTTCTAAGAGTGTCTTCCTACTTCCCATCTGGGAGGGCTGGGCTGTCTCAGCTGCGTTGGTGTGTTGGGGCTTTTGTTGTCTGTGCCATCACTCATCAAGAGACACATCTCTAAAGAAGACTGCACAGAGGAGTGTAGGAAACGACAACTTTTCCCAACCTGAAAAGGATCCTGGAGGCAGTGCTAATCCATTCATGCATCTTTGCACAGCTTTCTGAAAAAGAAGCAGGTATTGAAAGCATCTCATAAGGTGCCTTGTACATTTTAAGAAAATACACCTCAGACCCAACAAATGACATTTGATATCCTGGAAGCTTGGTGGTCTTCCCACAGAAGACAAACCGGACAGGTTATTCATTGGAGAAAGACAAGAGATACAAACTGCAAGAAAAGAAAAGACATAATTATTATTGTGTGTGATGCAGTTGTTACGTTGATGTCCCCAGGGAAACCATATTAAAACTTGTAACAGAATTAAGGTTTAGCATTAGCATACCTGAGAGTATGTCTGTTGTCACTGTGTCCCGAATAAGAGAGCTCATTCATAGCAGTCAGAAAACATAAAGTACAGCCTTCTGCGTGGTGCTGGGATCCAGTTCAGGGAAGAGAGCAATTCACTGACACTCAGACATTAAAGTAAAGCCTCATACATGACAGTGAGAGACTGGCTGGGCGTGGTGGCACACACCTTTAACCCCAGCACTCTAGAGGTAGAGGCAGGCGGAACTCCCAGTTCCAGGACAGCCTGGGCTACATAATGAGACCATGTCTCAAAAAACAAAAATATATACAATTCAGATATATTAAATTTTAAATGCAAATTTAGATTTTTAAAGCAAATTTAAATTAGAAAACACAAAAATACTGGAGAAAAAAAGAGCCACAATTGCTGTTTTTGAAAGTTGGAGGGCAATTCCTGACATGGTTTTTTTTGTTTTTTTGGTTATTCGAGACAGGGTTTCTCTGAATATCTCTGGCTATCCTGGACTCATTTTGTAGACCAGGCTGGCCTCGAACTCACAAAGATCCACCTGCCTCTGCCTCCCAAGTGCTGGGATTAAAGGCGTGCGCCACCACCGCCCGGCTCCTGACATGGTTTTATCCTTTCCTTTTATCTTTTTATAAACATCTACATAAAGCTGCCTTTAGTTCAAGCAAGATCTCTGTTTAGCCTAGGACTATCCTCAAGTTCCTGGGCTTCCTACTTCAGCCCCTCGATTGCTGGGATTACAGGCCTGTGCCACCATGCCAGAAAGGCTCTCCTTTAGAATCTGTGGTGATGCACACTTTTAATCCCAGCACTTGGAAGGCAGAGGCAGGTGGATCTCCGAGTTCAAGGCCAGCCTGGTCTACAGAGCTAGCTCTGGGACAGCCAGGGCTATTTATTATGCAGAGAAACCCTATCTTGAATAGCCAAAAGAAAAAAAAAAAAGAATCTGTAAAGCTCCTCTAGGTGTGAGGATTCCATCCATCCAGTTAGCCCTACAGCTGCTGGAGACTGTATGTCTAGAATTGAAATGAAGGCAATAGCAGGGTGCGAAGAGGTTAGTGCAGTTGTTAACAACCCTTCTTAAAGAGTGATTTCAGCTCAGGACAGCTCTAAGGCCAGTCAGACATTTGTTTGTGTGTTTGTGTGGGGGGAAGAAGCATATTTAACTAAAAGTGCAGTTCATCAAGGCCGAGAGGTAAAGCCACAATAACTGGTCAGTCACGTTGTACTCACAGTCAGGGAACAGGTGAATGCATGCTTTTGAGACAGGGTTTCTCTGTGTAGCCTTGGCTGTCCTGGAACTCTGTGTAGACCAGGCTAACCTTGTATTCAGAAGACATTCACATCCACCTAACAATCTTTGGTGTTGGTTGGTTGGTTGGTTTTTGAGTCAGGGTGTCACTGTGTAGTTTTGATTGTCTTGGACTCTTCCCAATGCGGAGACTCTTTTATATAGTTCCTGTGTTGTGTAATTCCCAACTATAAAATTATTTTCGTTGCTACTTCATAACAGTAATTTTGCTGCTGTTGTGAATTGTAATGTAAATATCTGATATGTATTCCCTATGAAAAGGGGTCATGACCCACAGATTGAGAACAATGGCACTGTATAGACCAGACTGGCCTTGAACTCACAGACATCCTCCTGCCTCTGTCTCCTGAGTGCTGGGATTAAAGTTCTGCACCACCACACCTAGCTTCTTTTTGTTATTTTAAGGGAGGGAAAATATAGTTAACTGTACTCTAGAAAACACTTGTGTGGGGAGTGTGTGTGTTTGTGTGTGTCTGTCTGTCTGTGTCCTTCCTTCCATCCAGGGTAGACTTCCAGTGGTTCTGGTTTTGTCTCTGTCTGTGTTCTGTCTCTCACCATCTCTGCAGGAATGCTGGGGTTACTGACATCAGCTCCCACGTGGCCTCTCTATGCATCCTGGCTATTGAATGCAGGTCATCAGGCTTTCGTCACAAGCACTTGAGACCACTGAGCCATTTCACCAGCTCAGAATACCAATTCATGACCAAACCTGTGTAGAGAAAATAGTCTTTTGGGGGGGCGCTGTTTGTTAGGTTTGTTTTGTTTTGAGCTAAGGTGTTGGGTAGGCTGGGTTAGCCTCACACTCACTGTGTTGCATCTTATCATCCTGTTTCTATCTCTTGAGTGCTGGGACTTCGAACCCAGTTAAAAGTGTTTTGTTGCCTGGGTCTCCTGTCTTAAATCTAAACAGTACATGGTAAACAGACAGTCTAGCTCTTACTCTGTTCACTGCCAGCCAGCCCATGAACAGTCTGTACATGAACAGAACACGTACAGACTGACTCCCTTATGAGCGACTTGAGCTGGGCATGGTGGCACACGTCTTTAATTTCAGCACTTAGGATGCAGAACCAGGCAGTTCTCTAATTTTGAGGCCAGCCTGGTCTACAGATCAAGTTCCAGGACAGACACAGAGAAACCCTGTCTTGAAAAAAAAAACAAAACAAAAACAAAAAAAGGAGGGAGCTGTTTGGCAGGTGGGGATAATGTGCTCCTTCATGTAACCCTGGTGGTCATTTGTTTGTCTTAATTGACCACAGGAAGAGCTGAAGAGAGACCTGAAAATGAAGAAGGAGAAAGATATGGCACAGGTGGTACAGGCCAATGCTGCCACAGTGCCCACCCCCTCAGTGCCAGCACCAGCACCGGCAGCCCCTCCAGCTCCTCCTCCTTCACCTCCCTCTGCACACAGTCTGCCACCTGCAGGCCATCCCGCAGCCCCACTGCCTGTCGCTTCCCAGAAGAGGAAGCGGGAGGAGGAGAAGGACTCCAAGTCCAAGAAAAAGAAGATGATTTCTACCACCTCAAAGGAGGCCAAGAAAGACACCAGGCTGTACTGTATCTGCAGGACGCCATATGACGACTCCAAGTACGTGCCTGTCCAGTTAGCTAGTGCGTGAGCAGTTGGCAGCCCTGGGTGAGGGAGCCCGTGTGAGGCTGGGCTTCATCACATATTTGACTTAACAGCAGTGCAGTCAGGGCGCTATCCCCCATGCTCACGGGCTTGCTTGTCCTCAGCCATGTCCTTTTCTGTCAAAAACAAGCTTGCTGTGGCCTCTTTGCTTTCCCAAAGCTCTTACCCTGCCAGCCTTGCATCAAGCAGTAGGCCGCCACCCCAGCTCTCCCTGGCCTCCACCCTGTGACGGCCAAAGCCCAGAATCAATCCCAAAGTGGGTGGCCCAAGGCCTCATCAGTTCCCTTTAAAAAATAAGAGATTGCAACTTAATTTGTTGTCTAAGTTTCCACTATCTTTTTGGAAACAAAACCAAAAAAGTGCATGAAGTATTCATTTTACCCACTTTGTGAGTTTCACATTCAAAAATTGGTGAGTGTGGCAATTAGAAGCTGTTTTTGACAGTCATGACTTGTATTTGGTGACATAAATGAGATTTTAGCAATATTAGTGCATAAATCATAAATATACTTTCTTGGGGTTTTTTTTCTTCTTTTTTTAATTACTACTATTATTCAGTGATGTACTTAACTTATGTTTGGAACATGCAAATGTAGGCCAGTGTTTGTAAGCTGCCAGGATTCACAAGACCATTTTACAGTACAAATAAGTTTAACTGTGCTTTAAAAAAAAAAGGTTCAAGCCGGGCGGTGGTGGCGCACGCCTTTAATCCCAGCACTTGGGAGGCAGAGGCAGGCGGATCTTTGTGAGTTCGAGGCCAGCCTGGTCTACAAAGCGAGTCCAGGACAGCCAGAGATATTCAGAGAAACCCTGTCTCGAAAAACCAAAAAAAAAAAAAAACCAAAAAAAAAAAAGGTTCAGAATTAGAAATTCTTCCTATTTCTTTATATGGTGGTATGAAAACCACTCCTTGGTTCCTAAATCACCATCAGTTTGGGAATGTCAGGTGGAAACCCTGCTGGGGACAATGTGCTTGTTGAGCTCAGCAGAGTGTAAACGTCTTCACTCCCCACTGTGTTCCCTCATTGGTGACCATGCCTCATGTAAAGTGGCACCCTGTGAACTAATTTCCCCCTATAGTCTAGTGCAAGTAAGTGTGCCTCACTTTAAGTAAAACACACAAGAGGATTCCAAAACACATCAAGGATGGGGAACTGTATATAAAGGTCAGCTTTGAGCCAACATAAAGTGTTCAATCCACACGAGATCGTTCTGACTGAACCTTCTTGGGATACTTGGGTTGCTTAAAATGAGGTACACATGTACATGTGCTCATTCTATTTTTTTTTTATTTAGTTTGCCATTGACATTTCAACATAGCAGGCTCATTCACTCTCTGTTGGAGGAAGGTAGTATTTTATCAGTGTTTTCTGACATCACAGACCAAACAAGCATGATTTGAGCATTGAGTCACTATCTTCTAATGAGAGTTACTAAAAATTGAAACATGGAGCTGGGCGTGATGGCACACACCTTTAGTCCCAGCACTTGGGAGGCAGAGGCAAGTGGATCTCTGTGAGTTCAAGGACAGCCTGGTCTACAAAGCAAGTCCAGGACAGCCAGAGCTGTTACACAGAGAAACCCTGACTCAAAAAAAACAAATAATAATAATAGCAATTGGGGGGCTGGAGAGGTGGCTCAGAGGTTAAGAACACTGGGTGTTCTTCCAAAGGTCCTGAGTTCAATTCCCAGTAACCACATGGTGGCTCACAGCCATCTACATTGAGATCTGCTGTCTGGGCATATATGTAGAGCAAATACTGTATACATAATAAATAATAAATGTTTAAAAATAATAATAACAATTGAAACTCGGGTCCTGAAGTTCCTTCCAGAACACATAGCACCTTACAGCATAACATTTGAAGTACCTCAGCGGGTCCTCAACTGAGGCAGGGCATGTGGGAGTCATGATTCAAAAGAAGGGTCACTGGAAATAGCTTGAAGCACCTCCCAGTGTCTTACTCCCTCACAATCAGAGCCATTCCTCTAGGCTTAATTACCAGAAACAGCTTGGTAGAGTGGAAGGTACCCGTGGTGGCAAGGCCAGCCTGGTTGCCTGTGAGTGATGCAGCCCTGCACAGCTCCCACCAGCACGGATAGAGACGTGTTAAAGAGCTGCTGGTGACTTTTCCCTGAGACCCCATGTCAAAGCCTGGAATTGTGTTTACCTTCCTCCCTCACACTCCCCTCGCCAAACTCAGGAATGACCACATACATGGGCATGTCATGATTGACCGTTTGTCCTCCATGCCTGGCTGGCCTGCATGCTCCTTGTACTGTAACTTCTCCTCGCTCCTTGCGCTTTGCTTCCTTTCCAATTTTAAATTGTGGGACACATTTTCAAACCTATCTAAGAACTAGCCCTGGTATTGACATGGCTTCTGGAGAATAGGTTTGACAGATGTAAGTCTTTGATTCTTTGACTTTGGTTTCTGTGCCTGTTACAGTTTCACACACATTCATTAAGAGGAAGCCATTACCATCAGTGTGTTAATTTTTTTCAAATTCCAGTATGTTTTTCAAGACTCATATTTCACTAAACAGTGTGTTTGTTGAAATCGATGTGAGTGATGACGTGTCCACCCTTGATACAACGCCAGATGATATAGTTTGCCACGGGTAGAATGGTCGTATTCAGGGTGTTTAGCTGACTTGTTGCAGAAATTATCCTGTAAGAAAGTGAATCAGGGTAGAGAAGACAGAGTTACATGCCATGCAGCTCAAAATGACAACTACATTGTCATTTTCATTGTGAATACTTTTAGGTTCTATATTGGCTGTGATCTTTGTACTAACTGGTATCATGGAGAATGTGTTGGCATCACAGAAAAGGAGGCTAAGAAAATGGATGTGTACATCTGTAATGATTGTAAGCGGGCACAAGAGGGCAGCAGTGAGGAATTGTACTGTATCTGCAGGACACCTTATGATGAGTCACAGTGAGTTGATAAGATCTGTCTGACAATTCAGGAGCTGCATCGCTCAGCTGGTCACTTACCTGAGATGAAAAGCAGGGCCTCTCTGTGTGTTCTACACTACAAAGCCCTTCCAGCTTTTCCTCTTTTCTCTCTCTCCCTCTCCTTCCAAGTGTATGTTGCTTCCTAGTGAATGATTGAGTTGCACTGGGGGAAATGTGGTTACCATGGCAGAGTTGGCTCTTCAGTGTGTGACAGAGTACTGTCATCAAGGCAGCCCGTCTGTCTGGAGTGGTGCTCTGTACAGCTAGAGGGGCACCCTTTGGGTGAGCTGCGTCTGTCACCAGCTTGCTGATTTGGGACTCTCATTTGATATGGGACTACTTGAAATATTTTTTTTGTGGCCTTATTTTGAGCTTTAAAATCAATCAAATGTTTTACATTTTTCTTCAGATTGGTTCCCCAGTAGTACTTTTTGAATATACATTTACTATTGTTCTTAACATCCAAAGTACTTGATTAGCACATTGGGATGTCAGTCTCAAGAGCAGTTAAACAACCATAGTGCTAAAATTATTTTATGCCCCAGGGGTTAGCCAGTTTTCAGTTGCATGATGTTTTTTAAAGATAAAGTCTAAGCAGGAGCAGCCTGTTCTTTTTGGCCTCACATTTCCATTTTGGATCTTACAGATTTTACATTGGCTGTGATCGGTGTCAGAATTGGTACCACGGGCGCTGTGTTGGCATCCTGCAGAGTGAGGCCGAGCTCATCGATGAGTATGTCTGTCCGCAGTGCCAGTCGACCGAGGACGCCATGACGGTGCTCACGCCACTGACTGAGAAGGACTATGAGGGCTTGAGGAGGGTGCTGCGCTCTTTACAGGTGAGCGCGTCTCAGGTGAAGCCAAGCCCGCCTCGTGTGGAGACATGTCAAGGGTTTGAACTTCCCATTCTCCGGTGAGCACACTTGGCTGTCTCCCAGTGCCCGGTGTGAAGGACAAAGCACCCTTTTTTACATGCCAGTGACATGAAGTTTACCATGGCTGCCACCACTGCTGTTCGTGTCTCACACTTGCAGGGCCATTTGGTTTCACTTCAGTGTCACTTTTGAAGAAAACTGTCATCGGCATAGATGACAAAACGGTTTGGTTTGGGTCCAGTTATTCCTTACTAGAAATGAAAGAATCGGGAAGGTTGGGGGTGTTAGAGATCAAGACAGGATGTTATATTAAATCTCTTCTGTAGTCATAATCAAAGTCAAAAGAACTGGAAAGTAGCCCCAATGCCTGGCAGAGGACTGCTAACATTCGTCTCAGGCACCTTGTTCCCCAGCTTGGATAACAGCCCAGCATGCTGAAGGGATTGCAGCACCAGCATCCCTTAGCTGGCAGGTCACCACACAGGAACCAGAATAGGTTTCATGACCCTGCTGCTGGTGCCTGACTTCTGTCACCAAGGGCCTCAGAGCCACCTTGGAGGACTGTTGACTGTAAATTGTGCTCATTTAAGAAAACCCATGATTATCACCTGAGTCACCTCATGGAGATAATTTCACTTCTCGAATGTGAAGCTCACTTGAATTTTCAGAGTGTGTTGATCCAGTGAGGCACCTGAGTACTATTAGTGTATTATCACCGCTGACGGTGATCACCCTTGTTCTTTGTTGTAGGCCCATAAGATGGCTTGGCCTTTCCTTGAACCAGTAGACCCCAATGATGCACCAGATTATTACGGTGTTATTAAAGAGCCGATGGGTAAGTTCTTGAGCGGAATCAGAAGTCTTGGGCATCATTGTTCTGTCATCCATGAAGCTGGTGCATCATGACAGTATTTCGGGAGTGTGGGTGGCACTGTAACTGTGTCAGTCACTCTGGACACTTACATGAGGGGCCTTTGAAGCTGGGTTTCATAGGCGCCCTTAGTCCAGGCTGGCTCCAACTCATAGTGCTCTCCTCCTGCCTGCCCCTCCCAAGTGCTGAGGTTATGGAAGGCAGCAGCACCAGCACCATCTGGGAATATCTGTTAAAACGTACATATACAAGCCTTCAAGCCAGCAGCTTAACACGGGGACAAGTGTATATTCATGGCAACAGTGTTTGTGGTGACAAAACACTGCAAATGCAATAAACTGTCAGTCCAGGAGTTACTGAGTGAAACCATGTATGAGTAGAGAGTTGTGCAGCTGTGCAAAAAGTGAGTGCAGTCAGTGACCCAGCCTGATGGACAAGCAAATCCATGGAGAGCCTTGCCCAGGAGAAAAACACTAGTAGACAAGCTATAACTGATCGTACCAAGAGGGGCTGCTGCACATAGTCGCATTTCGGAATCATGTGCCAGCTGGAGAAGGTACAGAAATTAAACCAGAAAATTTTCCAAACAGATGAAGCATTCCCTCTAGCTTATAGAAGAATTACATTTTTAAAGCCAGCAAAGTTGAAAAGAGGGGAGAAAATGAAGAGGCTGGAAAGGAAGCTTGGATTGAACCCATCTGAGTGCGGAGCAGATAGGGACGGCCCTGCAGTGGAGCGCGTGCCTCACAGACTTAGAGGCCCAGGGCAGTCGATGCTGTTGGTCTCCTCAGAACAGTGGTCCTAATGGCTTTAGAGGCCCAGGGCAGTCGATGCTGTTAGTCTCCTCAGAACAGTGGTTCTAATGGCCTGCTTTAGCTTAGAAGTGGAATTTACTGGAGCTCTGGGGATGGCCCAACGGGTAGGACAGCTGGCTGCTCTGCCAGTGGACCCAGGTTCAATTCCCAACACCCAGATACATAGCGGTTAATGCCATCTGTAACACAAGGGATTCGACTCCCTGTTCTTCCCTGTCCCATTTCCTCCCTCCTCCTTCCCACCTTGCCACACATTCATGGTGTTGAAGAAATTGAATATTTCTTTCCTTTTTCTTAAATTTTATTTGTTTTTATCTTTTGTGCATTGGTGTTTTTGCCTAGAAGTATGTCTAGGTAAGGATGTCAGATCTTGGAGGTACAGACAGTTGTAAACTGCCATATGGTGCTAGGGATTAAATCCGGGTCTTCTGGAAGACCAGTCAGTGCTATTAACCCCTGAGCCATCTTTCTGGCCACTGAATATTTCTTAATTTATTAGCCAACTTCAACTTTTAAAATTATTTTTGTCTTGTGGTTTTGGGGACAGATTTCATTCTATAGTCCAGCTTGGCTTTGATCTCCTACTCAAAGCAATTCTCCCTTATCAGCTCCCAAAGTGCTGGACTGACAGGTGTTAGCCACTCCTCCTGACTCATTCTTTTTTAATGCGGAGGTTGCTTTCCTGTCTCTTTCCGTTTTGTTAACACTGGGAAAACATTATATGCACCTCTTCTGTAGACATGCCAAGGGAATGCAGATTGGCAAGACTTCACTGGGGAAAAGTGAAAGCTGTCAGTCTATATCTAGGTTTTATTATGTTCCAGCCATCCCCTGCTCCCTTCTTACTGTTCTGAAATAGGGTCTCACTCTGTAGTCCTACATGCCCCAGAACCTATAATCCTCCTGCCTCAGCCTCCTGGGCTCTGGGATTACTGGTGTGTTCTACCATTCCCAGAGATAGTTATATGTTTACTAAAAGTTTGTAAATGTGCATTAAAATGTCTAGATGGTGTGGACTAACTTTAAAATGGTTAGTTGCCCAATACTTGGATCTCTGACTTTGAGGACAGTCTGGTTTGTAGAGTAAGTTCCAGGACAGGTAGGGTTGCCTGTCTTGAAAAACGAAAAAACAGCCACATATGGTGGCTCATGCCTTTAAACCCAGCACTTGGGAGGCCAAGGCAGGCGGATCTCTGTGAGTTCAAAGCCAGCCTGGTCTACAAAGTGAGTCCAGGACAGCCAGGAATACACAAAGAAACCCTGTCTTGAAAAACCAAAAAAGAAAAAGAAAAACGAAAAATGAAGTGTTGCTTTGAGGACTGAGGGAACCAGCGTGGTGTTGCTAAAGATCATAAAGCCCCTACTGCAGGTTGTAGTCATAGTTCTAAGTTGTATTCACAATTCTGAATTTTAATTAGCCTTAGTCAGTATGCATAGTTGTTTGTGTTTGTTAATTTATTATACATTTAAAGATTACAACGATTTCTGCCAGGCATGGTGGTATATCCCTTTAATCCCAGAATTTGGGAGGCAGAGGCATGTGGATCTCTTGAGTTCCAGGCCAGCCTGATCTACATAGTGAGTTCTAGGACAGCCAGAACTATAGAGAGAGAGACCCTTTCTCTCAAAACAAACAAGGACAAAACAAAACAACAACAAAAAGATACAGACAATTTCTCATACTTACATATGCAAAGATCCAATGGCATGGCTTCCTTTACCTTAAAGCAGTTGAATGAATGGACAGTTGTTCTATGTAGTTGACTAAAATTGAAAGAACCTCCTTAGCAGCAGCCAGGATTACTGTCTTAGAACCCAAAGCAGAAACTGTGTTTAGCAGCACTAAAATGTTCCCTGTGAATTGCAAACTAGCCTCCAGACGTGGAGTAGCAGTTTCAGAAGGATTCAAAGTAAACACGCATGTTGAGTTCATGAGAGAGAGCTGCAGGATGTGATCGCATTGGGGAAAACCATAAAGCTTTGAAAATATTTTATGTTTTGTGTTTTTAAGACCTTGCCACCATGGAAGAAAGAATACAAAAACGGTATTATGAAAAGCTGACAGAGTTCGTGGCAGATATGACCAAAATTTTTGATAACTGCCGTTACTACAATCCTAGTGACTCCCCTTTTTACCAGTGTGCAGAAGTTCTTGAATCATTCTTTGTACAGAAACTAAAAGGATTCAAGGCCAGCAGGTAAGCATGGGTCTTCAGAACTAAGTCACTTCTTCAGACTCTATACTGTCCTACTGAAGGATCAGCAAGTAGAGTGCTCGTAGTAAGTTTTTTCCTTCAGATAAAAAAAATTTACTATTCTTACAAAGTCAAGACTACAGCATTGTGCTAGGCTTGGCAGTGCACAACTTTAATCCCAGCCCTCGGGAGTTAGAGGCATTTGTGTGTTTGAGGCCAGCCTGGTCTACATAGTGAGACCCTGTTTGAACAAACAAATGAAAGGCATTGTGGTCTATACTTCAGGATGGGAGCAGACACAGTAATGAGAAAGGCCTGTGTCTGCTAATGCAGTTAAATGAAGTCACTTTGTGAAATGCTGTCCACAAGAGTCTGTCTGCAGCCCTTGTGATGAGCAAGGAGAGTTCTGGCTCCCCTTGAGCCACCCAAGGGGACATCGGCAACAGGGCTTACCATATATCTCCTTGAGTTATTTGCGCTGCGTCTTAGAAATCATCCAGTGCTGGTTTTCTAGCTGTTGTTTTCTCTAAGCTGTACTCTGAGGTCTCTAAACCTCAGAATTTTTCTAAACCATAAAACCATTGAGCAACTTTGCATGAAATTTTCTTGCTGTGACTCAACTTCAACCCCCATCTCAAGGCCATGAAGTTCTTCCTCCTATAGAGGCTTGGTGACTCTCAGGTGGTAACAACATCATCCCTGCTGCCATTCTGTAGCCTTGAGAATCATCATTCACCATTTCCCATCTACCCACCCACCTGTTCAGTCAGTCCTAGACATTCAAGTTATGTAGACCCTGGATGGGTTAGGGCCTGGGCCTCAGTGTAGTCTCTAAGGTATTCTTAAAAGATTCCATACTGTGCTGGAGAGGTGGCTCAGAGGTTAAGAGCACTGGCTATTCTTCCCAAGGTCCTGAGTTCAATTCCCAGCAACCACATGGTGGCTCACAGCCATCTACATTGAGATCTGCCTGGGCATATATGTAGAGCAAATACTGTATACATAATAAATAAATAAATGCTTTAAAAAAAAAAAAGACTCCATACTGAGTACTAGTGTCGGTGCTGCAAGCCCAAGGTGAAGCTCAGGGTCAGGGCTAGCGTGCATTCTCAAGCACTGGGTTCTCCCTACAGCACACACTAGCACAGCATTCTGCCTCCTGGTAACCTTCCTTTGAGCAAAGTCTTGGGTCTGTTTTGCCTTTCTTCTCCCAGAGCAAGAGCTGTATTTTAGACACAGTATAGAAGCATGCATAGTAGATGGGGTTTGTAAAAGATGAGCACATAGTAATAAAGAGTACATGAAATCTCATCAGTAGTTAGCAGATGGAAAAGATCGGTTCATGAATCCAGTGCAAACTTAATCCAGATTCTTCTGCAGAACTCAGCAGAGGTCCCAGCACATTGCCTGGAAAACCCCACATATCATAATCCCAAAGTTCAATAGAAACCACAGAGAAAAGTAACCTGAGGTCCATGCATCTGTGTTGGAGGCATGGCTGGCGTCTAGCACTTGGAGGCCAGAGAGGCTGCTTGCCTCTACAGTGAGCAGGCCATCCTCCCATAACAGAAAATGAACCACCCCCAGAATGTCACTCAGGACACTAAAAAACTCATTCTTCATCTAAAGCAAGAGTACCTGGAGCTCGCAAGTTCGAGGCCTAGCAAGAGCCTGAGCCTGTCTCAAATCGCAGAGAAGTAGCTGCCCATCATCATTAAGCTCTGGACACAGTCCAGTACCTGCCAGGCTAACACTGAGTCTGTAACCTGTTCTGAAGGCTAGCCGATACTAGAGGACAGCCAGACACGCAGGGTCTGCAAAGGGAAGGTCAAGGGTGGAGCAGAAAAAAGGAGTACAGAAAGGAGGACTTTGACGGACAGAACACAGCCCTGCATCATGTCCTGAGGAACTATCAAGCACATTGTGCCTGCATCCTAGGAAACAGATATGGAGAATAAAGAAAACCTGACCAGGAGAAAGATGAGGAAAAGACAAGTTGCAAGTAATGAAAGTTCATGTCATGAAAATTATGAAATAAAAATGTTACTGTGCTTGATACTTGGTGAAAAGTCCATAAGAACAGAGAAGATGGAGGAAATTGCCAAAAGATGACTGTCAGAAAGGAAAACATGCAGGAGCCTCATTCACTGAGCCCTGCCATCAAGAGCCCCTCTGAGCTGCCACAGGGATGCTGGGTAGTGAGAAAGCCTCCACCCTGCAATCTGCATCCTTGCAGAGAGAGAACACTGATCAGTGCACTAAGGCAAGTGGATAGGTGGAAACAGCCACAGTGTACAGCGCTGTGAAGCTTGTAAAGGCCAAGGCTGAAAGGAGCTTCCAGAAGGTGGAGCAAAACACCTTGAGTAGCAAGAATCAGACTGGTAACCAGTCTTCATGGAAGGGGGACTACAACCCAGCTCCCCAGGAAACAGTTGTCAGCCTACATGTGTACAGATACAAACCAGTACAGGGTGAAAGCAGGGTGCTGTTAATGGTGTAAGGAAAGGCCCTTCGAGGGTTACTGTCACATGCTCTAGCAGAGATAAACATGTCAAGGAAACAAGCCTGGCATGGTGGCTCCTGCCTTGGTGGCGCACGTCCTTAATCTCAACTACAGAGTGAGTTCCTATCTGAAAAAACAGAGGAAATGAAAAGAGAACAAGGCCTTAAGTCCAGGAGACAAGAGGTCCCAGCAGCCAGTTTAGAATGCCCAGAACCTACAGTGTGCACCAGTCATCTGTACATTTGTACAGTCGAGATATGCAGCAAGTGTCCAGGGAGAGCAGAGGGTTCAGACATTACATGATTGGTTGGAATCCAGAAAGCATAACACTGTCAATGGCCACAAAGCTGAGGCTAAGGAAACCCTTTCTTAGCAAATGGCTACATCTGCAGAGAAAGGGCTTCAGCCTCTTCTGTCAGCCTGAGGGGGTATTGAAGACAGAACTGCAAGTTCTGAGGAAATAAAATGAGCTCAAGAAGGGAAGCTGGAGAGTGGGGAAGTGAGCTCACTTTTCATTTGCCAAACAAAATAAGTTGATGAGAAAGAAAGAGCCAAGGGAGGAGTACAGCTGCAGGAACAGGAACCTAAATCGGAACAGAGGCCGAAGCTCCCTTCACAAGCCCCTGTGTGCTTTCCCGTTCATACCTTGTGTAGTTAGTCCTCTGATCAAATTTCTGAAAGTACCTTTTGAAGCTTAGAAAGACCCTCAGAAGGGGCTGGGATCTGGAAGCTAGATGCTTTGAGTCCTGCTGTCAGATTTACAGGCAGAATCCCAGAGGGGAGGGTGAGGGAGGAGAAGAGGCAGTCCTGGAGCTTGTAGCAGAGCCAAAGGATTTGAAGAATACAGAGAGGGTTAGCAAAATACTAGGTAGGTGGGTAGGGGTGTGGGTGTCCACATGTGCCCCCTGGACATCTTCCCGAGGCTCTGAACAGCAAAGCAGTAGTGTGCACTTAAGAACCCTGGGGCTGAATGTACAAGTCGGCTCAGCTGTGCTCCACTGCTTTCTTGGTAGAGTTGCGTGGAGGCGGCTTCTGCTCCCCGTTTTAGGTTAGCGCAGCGCACTCGGTCCTTAACCCTGGCCACACCTCCTGTTTTAATTTGTGATCTCCAAGATTGTGTACACATTATTCTCATTACTTTGTTCTGATTCATCATTTATACCATCCGTGTTCTTTCTTTTCTTACAGATTGTGATATCTTTAGTCTGAATTTTTAACTGGAATCAGAACTGGATGTTGGGGTCACTTTATTGTACCACGTGATTGCCTAATTCAAAATTCCCCTCCCAAAAGTTGAAACTAGTTAATACAATTTTTTTAATGTTAAATACAGATGTGTAGATACATAAAAGTTTTATTCTGGCAGCCATGTTGGACATTGTGTTTAAAGAATTGTGAATGCGCCGGGCGTGGTGGCGCACGCCTTTAATCCCAGCACTCGGGAGGCAGAGGCAGGCGGATCTCTGTGAGTTCGAGGCCAGCCTGGTCTACAAAGCAAGTCCAGGACAGCTAAAGGATATATAGAGAAACCCTGTCTCAAAAAAAAAAAAAAAAAACCAAAAAAAGAATTGTGAATGCTTGGGTCGCTGTACATATGCGATCTGGGTGCTGCCTGGGCAGTGATTCAGTCACTAACCGAAGTTGTGCATAAAACTGTGAAAAGAGGAGGACTTCCTGGACTTGAATAGAAAAATGTGGTGTTAGTTTTGCTATTGTCTTCTGATAGAGCTTTCCGTTTTCTGCATCGTTGTAAATAGACAGGCACATACACGTTTACTACAGCATTGCTTCTGTAAATGTCTTATTTGTCCCATTTGTTGAAATGGTGTAATCTTAATAAACAATATATATTCACATATATATACTTATATTTTTAAACATTGGCTTTTTCCAGTGAGCTACCATGTTTACTGTACAGTGAAAGTTCTAATACTATAGCTTAAAGATTTCTTAATTGTTAAATTCTTATATTTCCTTGCCGAGGTGAAAAAGCACAACTGCTTCCCCCAACTGGCCTTGGCACCACAAACAGTGTCGCGCTTCAGAAATGAAGGGTGCTTAACTGTCCCCTTTTCTCTGTGCTCTGTAGGTCTCATAACAACAAGCTGCAGTCCACAGCTCCTTAGAGCTCAGCGTGTCACCTAAGCTAGACACAGCGAGAGGCTGGCGCTCTGAACTATTTAAATTAAAGTGCCAGATGTTTTCAGTCAGGCTGCCCTGACAAGACTTGACCATAACCTCGTTCCTATCGGTCACAACAGTCCAGTTGTATTCTTGGCCAGTTTTGTCCAACGGATAAGGGAAAAGCAAAGTCAACAGCACCGTTGTCTTGTCGAGAGCAAATGGCTTTACTATTGTGACAGAAGCAGGAAACTTTGTTTATTGAAAAAATAAAAAAATACATAAAAAAAGAAAAAGCAAGAAAAAAAAAGATACTATGGGGTCAAGTATAACCCCGTGGAGACACACGTCTGCTCTTCAGTGAAGAGGCTGTTCAGAGTCTCACAGGAAACTTTTTGACTGTATTTATTTATTGTTGCAAAAAAGACGCTTTTTTATTGCTGCCCTCATTTGTCAGCTAATTATTTTTTCTTATAAGATCCAGCCCTCCTTACATGTATCCATCCTGTATCCTATCATGGTTCCTGTAGGTGAAGTACAAGGCGACCTCTAGGTGTCTTTTCTTTCTATGAAAGGAGCTGCTATGTACACATGTGCACACACAACTGGGAATCAACAATGAGTTTATTGTTCACGGTAGACACAAATGAAGCTTGCAGAAAGGGTCGTCTAAGCGGTCCTGGACTACAGACTTCGTTGCCTTGAATACACCAGTACAAATTGTCATTTACTCTGCACCAGGCTAAATGAGCAAAATCTATTTGAAGGTATCTTGTTTGTAAACATTTGTCAGATTCTAATTTTTTTTCTTTTTGTATTAAAATTCAACTATGGATGTATATGAATCGAAATAAATGGAGATAATTTTTCTCCCACAGATGGAGGTCTCTTTGAATGTGCGCTAATGATTACCTGTAAGCCTTTGTGGGGAGAGGGGGGTCCACCAGGAATGACAGGCAGAAGGCCCGGGCTTCTCCAGTGTAGCAGAGGCCCTTCCTTTCTTAAGCCCATTGTCACCGTCAGAAGAAATCTCCAGGGAGCTGATCCCATGCATCGCTTGGTCATGCCCGTAATAACGGGAGTATGACACACTACAAGCTGCCTTCACCCCACCTTGTATGATTCTAAGCAAATAACCAGTCGCAGACAGCTCCCTGTGTGGGGTGAGGGTGTTAGATGGCCTTGGCCTCACTTTTTCTTGGTTGGGTTCTTCTGGGTTTTGTTTGTTGCATGCAGGGTGGAGGACCGAGCAGACAAGGGTGTTCCTCCTGCATGTTCCTCCTGCCCGTGCTCTCACGTTCCCCTCTGCGCTGCTTACTGTGTTGTGAAAATCAGCCGGGGTTGGATCGTGCAGCCTCCCTCGCGGGTGTTTTCCTAGATTTTGCACCAGTCCACATTAGCCTTGTCCTGCTGAGTTTAGAATCTACCTAGTTTTGTTTTTTAAGTCTTCTCTGTTTGCTGTTGCCTTGCTATGCAAAGCCTTCCCCAGCCGTTCGTTTCTTCAAAGGGAACTGTGGCAACAGCTGGCGGTTCTTCCTTATTACAGGCTCAGGTGTCCACGTTCTTCTGGGCCCACGTGCTCTGTGGAAGCCCATCCCCCTCTGTGCGTAAAGCGTCACGTAACCCGTGCTTACAGCTGAAGAGGCTTAGCTGCCCAATACGGTAACAATCTTTGCTTAAACTATTAAGGTGGAAGCAGTTAAATACAGGCTATTTTGTCCTTTTAGTTTATAAAAAACAATGTTAACGTTCCATGTTGTAAGCACCGTGCTGATGCACGAAATCTACATCTTAATGATACGAAGTGATTCTGCGTCTCACCGCGTCCAGTATTCCTGTACTATCTATTCATATATCTAGGCATATGTGGGCTTAATCATTTAAGCTTGTTGCAGCAAGAGCTTTCCTACCTGTAGGCAATAGATTGCTATGTTTTTAACAAATTGTAGTAAATTCTAAATAATTCTTTTTGTACGTAATAGGACATTTCATCCTAAAAAAATAAAGTAATGTTTTTGACATTGGATTCTGTGCAGTTTCTAATGAAACAATGGTTGGTTAGTTTGCTGTTTGATATATTTTCTGAAGCTGTTGGCATTGCCAAGTTGTACAGAAAGGGGGGTGGGGTGGGTTGTGGATTTCTGAGACCAGGAAGATGTTAATTTCATATTTGTGTACTTAATGGTATAAAGACTTTTGCGATTTCTATCACCATATAAAGACATTTTATAATTTTATCAGACTATAGAGCTTTAGTCTTTCAGAAGGAATTTTTGAAAAATGTGCGTTCTTATTTCAAAAGCTGCTTTTTTACAAATCTCATTTGGACGAACTTCCACTACTCAGTAAAATGTTGTGCTGTTTGCTTCGGCAGACCAAGTGGTCTGAGGCGCATTTGTGATATGGTTAGGGTGTTTCTGCCCAGGCTTTGCACCTATATGTTGTATTTCTTTGCTTGGCTAGTTTTCTTTGGCTAAAAGTATTTTTGACATTTCTTGTGCTTCATCTCCAAGTTCACAATTTGAGACCATTTCTTAAGAGATATTTTCATAATATCTGCAAGGCTTTTTTCTCCTGTGCAACAAATTCTTCAGGGTTTGTATTTACTGTCTTATGGTAGGTCAAAGAAATTGTGATCTTTTGGAGATGTTTTCTACAGTTAAAAAAAAAAAAAACAAAAAAACGACCTTTTTCTATTTGGAGGGGCCTGGAGTGCTGTATAGGACCTGAAAATGTGTTGCTGTTTGTAACTTTTCCTCTTAAGATCTGCAAATAAAACTTCTTTCCCTGTTTCCGCCCATTTGTGTCAGGTCCCATCTCGGTTCTCGAGTTTCTAATATAAGAGCCAACCTGGTGGCTGCACACTGACAGCATTTCCTTTTTTTTTTTTAAGTTTTATTTATTTTATGTGTATGAGTGATTTGCCTGCATGTATGCATGTGCACCATTTGTGTGCCTGAAGTCAATGGGAGGTCAGAAGAGGATACTGGATTCCATGGAAATGGAGTTCACTGACTTAAGGATGCTAAAAGCTAAACCCAGGTCCTCTGCAAGAGCAGCCAGTGATTTTACCTGCTGAGTTGTCTCTCCAGCCCCAGAATTCACTCTTTTCCTGGTGGGGGCAGGTGCCCAGGCAGTGTCTTTACCTTGGAGTGTTGTTCTCTCCTCAATGAAGTAATGGCTGAAATGTCAGGGGGAGGAGGGCCACAAGGGACACTGAGGGTTGGTCTTGGCATCTGGAGTAGTTTGAGGAGCTTTTATATATACAGAATGAGATTCTGAGAAAGACATTTCTGAGAATAGCACACTCTTTGATCCAATGTACACCAAATTTCAACTAACAAAATGCTGTCTTTTCAGACTGTGACACCATGCTGCACAAGTCACAAGGGTGCCCTGCAGGTGGCAGGAAGAGTCTTGCACATGCCTTCACTTAGTCACTTTGAAATTATTTCAGAACGCTGCAAAATGCCAGATGATATTCTAGAGACGGGAATGGGGTGTTGTCTTCTAGACCTTTCCCTACCAAAAGAAAAACACTTCCTGTTCTCCCCCTTCAGTCCTTGAATTAACAGCTTTATTTGAAGGACAGATGCTATTCAATTTGATTGAAGGGCAACTGAGTGTTTTCTTGCTAAGGGGACTATTGTTTATGTAGATAGACACAAAGAGCCCTTTAGTCTTTGGGCACTGATCCATATACAGGGAGGGGATGGAATCTCTGTCAGTGGGACACAGGGATTAGAGATACAGTGATTTGCTCATTGAGTTTTTCTATAAAATTAGAAACTGCAACCAAGGTCCTGTGTGAATACTGAAAAGGTGATTCTTCCAACCTTTTGGCTAATCTGGAATCACCAGGGTTCTTCTCCAGCCCATTGCTAACTGACCTTGACTAACGTGCACTAGCCTTGCCTTGCAGACCCAGCCTTGAATGATGGCTTTTCTTTTTATCCAGGCAGTCTCCACAAGTGGCCTGACCTCCAAGTATATTGAACCTGGGGGTCTGGTGGCTGCATTTTTATGTATATGTGTCTGTAGGGAGGGGTGTGTGCAGGTGCCCAAGGGGGCCAGAGGGGGGGCGTGAAGTGCCCTAGAGCTAGAGGTGCTATACAGGGAGCTGAGAGCTGCCTGTTGTGGATGCTGGGAGCTGGACCCCAGTCCTCTGCAAGAGCAGCAAGGATCCTAACCCTGCAATCTTTCAAGCCCCTCGCTACCAGTGTCTGAGACAGAATCTCATGTAGCCCAGGCTGTCCTCACACATACATTAGCCAAGGATGACTTTGATCACCCTCCGCATCTACCAAGTGAGTGCTGGCACTGCAGGCTTACACTACCACACTTAACATTCCAAGGAAAAAATTGACACATTTCATCTTTGGAAAAGTCTCTAATAGACCTTAAGCTGGGAGTTTGTGATAGAGTTCCAGAGTGCCTACAAGACCCTTTGTTCATCCCATGAACTTCAAAAGTATGGAGCCAATCTGGCTTTCATAGCAAGTCCCAGCAAAAGGCTGCAACCATTTTTTTTTCCTCAAACCAAAAGTCAGTTAGTGTCTCTCTCTCTCTCAGGTTTTTCAAGACAGGGTTTCTCTGTGCAGCCTTGACGGTCCTGGAACTCCCTCTGTAGACCAGGCTGCTGGCTTCAAACCCATAGATCCCGCCTGCCTCTGCCTCTTAGGTGCTGGGATTACAGGCCTGTGCCTCCTCACCCGGCGTCTTTTTTGAGACTGAGTGTCATATAGCTTAGGTTAGCCTTGAACTCTTGACACACACACCTCAGGCTCCCAAGCACAGGATGCAGGCTCACATGAACACACCTGGCTGCTACACACTGCTGTAGGCTCATGCTTGCTTCCCTGTCAACTCTCCCGTGTCCCTCTGTCTTTACCTTGACAATCATCTTCCTGCATTCCATTCTCAGTGTGTCTCTGACTGGCCTGGGATTCAGATATCCACCTGTCTCTGCCTCACCATGGCTAGGATTGAAGGGTCATACTTTGTTTTTTTTTTTTTTTTTGTTTGTTTTGTTTTTTGTTTTTCGAGACAGGGTTTCTCTGTGTAACAGCCTGGCTGTCCTGGACTTGCTTTGTAGACCAGGCTGGTCTTGAACTCACAGAGATCCACCTGCCTCTGCTGGGATTAAAGGCATGCACCACCATGCCCAGTGGGTCATACATTCTTGATCAGTGTCTATTCCCAACACTTCTAATTAACAGAAATACAGCTTAATCGTCTCAAAGAAAAATCAGTATGTCCTTGTGGACTCAACTCTAAGATCATAAAGTTAATGACTGAAGATTTTCCACAGGAAACAAAATGGTTCTGCTAAGCTGGCCCGTGGCTTGTCACTAGTGAACACTGCTTCCAGGGTTTGGGAAGAAAGTCTGAAAAAGGCTTTTTCTCAAATCTTTAGGATCACTGAGGCAAAAAAAAAAAAAAAAAAAGCCAGGTGCATCCAAGGTCTGATTTCACAGCAAGATTTACTGCTTTACAAATACAGTCCTGATACTGGGTCTTAACATAAGAGTGACATCAGATACACCAGGAAATGTGCTGGAACCAATGCCAGTTTGGCACAGAAACAGGTTATTGGGGACAAGAAGGCATGACAACACACAGGGGCTTGTATTTGGTACATCAGGAACACACTTTGAATGATGGTTTGCTTGAATTAGCCCTTAAAATGTGTAATTTTCATACTTGGCCTGGGCTCTGACCCTAGTGTTTGATCTAAATGACCCTTCCTATGCAAATGACTTGACTAGGAGGCTTGTTCTCATGTGTGGAATTTAAAACTCAATGCTATAAATACAAAATCTGGCTTAACACATGACAGATACTATTCAAAGTTGTATATTTAAATTCAAGAAATGTTTTGTGACTGTTTCTACTGGGGGAAAAAAGCATTAAATTAAAATAACTTAAAACAACATAAAGTGGCGTGTTTTGTTGACCTGGGGGGTTCAAGTGTCTGAGCCGTGTGAGTCTCTGCCTGTTACCACCACTGCTGAGTGACTTTCCCACTGTGCTCCAGAACACACCTTGTCAGCATTTTGTAAAGTGATAGCTTAGCTAGTTTGAACTGCACAACTAGTTCACAAGGTAGCTAACCGTGGGCCCAGTTTCATGGAAGCCCCCCTACTATGTGAAGACCGACCTTCCCTGTCTTACTGCCGGGTCTTGGGATCCGCAAGCGCCAAGTCCGTTCAAATGCACTGGGTGTGGGTAGCACCTCGAACCTGCCACTCCCGTTTTCTGTTAAACCTCTTCACGTAGCTGCTGCTACCCCTGAGGAGTCCGTCTCCTGGGCGAAGCCGCCCTCTCAGGGCCTGGAGCAGAGCAGTAGGGAGCTGCCGTCTCTTACGGTAGATGTGGCCCATCACAATATACCTGCTTCCTGAACAAAAGAGCCATAAGAGAAATGGTGTCATTTCAGCGCCAAGAAACAATGGGATCCGAGCTTGGATCCCATCATCTTTCTATGCATGTTGCACCTTTTCTAAACTATTGGCAACAAGTGAAAACCCTGTAGGAAAAAAGCCCAACGTTTGAGAGCAAAGCAGTCTACCGGGGCACATCTTGAGGAAGAAGTGAAAATAGGTATACCCAACACTACCACCGCCCATAGAGGCCTTTCTCAACCCGCTGCTGTACAGTGGAAGCCCTTAGGCATCTACTTTGAAACTGGTGTTGTGTTCTGAACCTATGTGTCAACGTGTTTGGAGACATCTTGGGTGTTTTCTTTTGAGGTCTCTTAGCCAGAGCTGGCCTTGAGCTTCTGCCTGTCCTTCCAGATCCTCCTGGGTGCTGGAGTTGCACCATCACTCCCGGTGTGCCAATCAATGCTCTCACCTTTATGGGACAGCTGAAATGATGCTGTCATTTAAATTCTATTGGTTAAACCATTGGCCCACAAAGGAGCTGGGATTGAGCCCCACCAGTAAGTAACCCAGCATGTGTAAGGCTGAAGCAAGAGGACCGCCATAAATTGGAGGCCAGCCCCGGCTCCCTATCAAGCTCCTGTCTCAAAAAGACAAATTCTGGGAGCGTAACTGATGGAGTGCCTGCCTGGCATGTGTGAGGCCCTGTTTAATCCCTAGTCTTTGAAAAGGGGGTTGAGTGCTGGAGTGACCAACAGAAGCCCGGCTACAGCATTTAGGTCCCCAACAGCCCAGTGTAAAGGACACGTATAAACTGGTCTTTTGGGTCAGTTTCGATACCGGGTTTAAGTTCTGGACACGGCCTATGGCAACTGGAGGAGTCCAGGGCCAGTATATGCACGCGGAAGAAAAAGCCGTCGGGTGTGATGTACAGGCGGCTCATCTTGTACAACCCTTCGGGGTCCACCAGGAGGGTCACCAGCCGCATGCCCTCGCCCAACACGTCCACGTCGTGCACGATTCCGTTCACGGCTGCTTTGGGAAAACAGGATTTGGGGAAAAGCATTACAACCGGCGACAGCGTGACGGCGGGCGCGCGGGTTCCCGGGAGCGTGCGGCGCGCTCACCGAACTCGCTGGCGCAGTAGGCCTGGCGCTCGTCCACGCCTGCACTGCAGGCGCGCGCACAGAGCTGGGTCTCCCGCTCCGTGTCCTCCTCGGGCGACGGCGCCGTTCCGGAGGGCGGCACGGCGGCGCGCGGCCGGTTCGGGTGCGCGTGGCCGGCGGCGCGCGAGGCAGGGGGCCGCGGGGTTCGGGAGCGCGCGCGCCGCGGGGAGTCCTCGGGCGGCGACGCG
>CAJQZJ010035090.1:293903-422405 GCA_907164525.1 Lophiomys imhausi | reverse complement strand
GTCCCGAACGTCGGGCTTTCGGGGCGGCGGCGGCGGCGGCGGCGGGGCTGCGGGGGAGAGCGAGGCCGTGAGCGCTGTGGAGGCGCGAGGGGAGCAGAGGGGCCTTGGAGCAAGCGACCGCCGGAGCCCTGCGGGAGAGGACCACCGCCTGCAGCACCAGGCCTCGGCAGGAGGCCGGCTCCGAGTTCGAGGACAACTTGCGCTGCGGTGTCGAACTATCCCCAAAATAAATAAGTTTAAGAATGGTGCTCAGGCCGGGCGGTGGTGGCGCACGCCTTTAATCCCAGCACTTGGGAGGCAGAGGCAGGCGGATCTTTGTGAGTTCGAGGCCAGCCTGGTCTACAAAGTGAGTCCAGGACAGCCAGGGCTACACAGAGAAACCCTGTCTCGAAAAACCAAAAAAAAAAAAGAATGGTGCTCAGAGGCCCAAAGGCATTATTTTGTTACGGAACTTTCCCAAATCTATAGATTTTCAAATTACAGACTCCTAGGGGCTGGAGAGATGGATCTGAGCGGTTAATAGCACTGACTACTCTTCCGGAGGACCTGGGTTCGATTCTGAGCACTCACATGGCAGCTCACAACTGTCTGTAACTCCTGTAAGGTATATAAAATAAAAATTTTTTAAATTACAGTCTTCTATTTGTTCTAAAGCTGACCACTTCGGGTAACACTGGTTAAACTTATTTACCCTTCAGTACATAAACACACACACAGGCATCCTCTTTTTTGCTATTTACAATTTGTGGAAAAAGTACCGCGAGCAAGCCCCAAGGAAAAACGTGTCCAGTTACAGGTCTCTCCTAATTGTTTAAGCGCCCCTGACGACAGAACTATTTGGTTTTCCCATCCGTGTTTACACTGTCATCTTGGTCTCCGCAGCATTAAGCATTTGTGAGTGGATTTTTATCTGGCTTCTTGGAAACCACTAACTAGTAAACAACAGCTTAGAAAGGGTTTTTAAAGCTTGGCTGGGAGGCAAAGGCTCTTGGTTAATATAAAAACATACATTAATACTAATATTCCATTACCCCTCCCCATTAGAAAATCTCCCAAATATCATGAATAAAAACTTTTTAATTATTAATGATTTTCTTCAGCTCTGCATACAGGGTGGTGCACCGACTTCAGCCCGATTGAAATCGGGGTAACTTTCCATGCCCAGCTACACAATATTACTACCTCCCAACGCCCTCCAGCTAAGCACAGTCCAGAACCTACTTTACATTTGCATTGAAGAATTTGCATTGAAGAGTTTGCTCTGCCCCTTGCAGCTTTGATGGTACTTCATTTATAGTGATGCATCTTGCCAAATGAATAATCTCCTTGAAAAAAAAATCAGCTTTCTCCCAGCAGGAATAGCTAGTTGTACAGTTCATGTTTTTGCAGAGCCATTGGTTCTGACTCCCTGTGTTAAACGAGCGCACCAAGGACAACGGGATAAAGTTCTGGTAGCTCTCCAACTCCCGACCGTCACCTCTTGACCTCAACTGCTTTCCCACTGATACCACCATCTGTTGTCACAGGAAAGATGGCCTGATGTTGGGGTCAAATGCTACTGAAGTCATTCAATTTCCATGTGGAAAAAAAAAAAACCTAAAATAAATTGCCCAGTGAGGTTTATTATTATTATTCCCAGAGATAGTGAAATGAGCAAAACCTCTCAAAAACAGAACAAAAGCACTACCCGGGCACCGCCTGATTTGTGCGTGTGCCAGAGTGTTTGGGTGTGCGCGGTGTGGTGTGTATGTGTGCGGTGTGGTGTGTATGTGCGCGGTGTGGTGTGTATGTGTGCGCGGTGAGTTATCAAGGTTCAGGCGTCCCGGAGGCTGACTAGACCAGAGCCGCGCAGAGAAGAACAGGATGCCCTGGGCTCGTCCCACCATCGCTGGCCTGTGTCACCGTCTCCAGCCTGACCACAGCGCGCGCGCCACGACCTCCTCTTTGACACTTTCCCTCCTCCGGGACGCAGCTATTCAACATGCAAAGTTTTCTCCTGCCTGCCTGGCTCGCACGCGATCGTTTCAGCAGCTGAACCCGCGCCTTCCCTTCCTAAAAGGCTACCAAAGGACATGGAATCTCGGCAGACCCTGGTCGCTGCTCCCTGGCACGCACGAAGACCTGGAGTCGCCTGTCCCGCAGGCTCTGACTCTTGGCTCGCCCCGCCCTGCTTCTCGAGCCCTTCCCAATCCCTAGGAGCTGCGTTTTAGCGACCTCACCTTTTCTCTCTGCCACCGGGGCTTCGGGAGACCATCCGACGATCAAACAGAGAAGCCAGAGGGCTCGAGCTGTCATTTTGGCAGACAGGGTTCCCCGGGCTGGGAAACACAGCGAGGGCTTTGGCTCGCTTCCTCTCCCCCCACCTCTTCCCCACACCCCCCACCCCCGTTCATGCTAATGAGGGGCAGCCTTTGGGGAAACGGGCACCGCTGGCTGCCCAGACCATTGAAATAAAACCAAACGGCGGGGATCTCGCCCTCTTTCCGAGGAGACTCGGATGTGTGGTCCAGACTGGGATCTGTGGGCCAGGAGAACATCATGGCCTTGAGCTCTTGTTCTGGGTGGGTGGCGTACTTGGGGTGAGGTGACGGGGTGGGGGAGAGTGAGGGTTTTGAGGGGGCTCAAGGACAGATTGAAGGAAAGTGAGAGAGGAAATCAACAACAAATAAATTAGTGCTTAGAATAGCTTGGGCTTGTGGAGGGGAGGGGACTCCGGATGACAAAAAGCGCATTCCAGAACGTGTGAGGCAACTGCATGACAAACCAAGCTTGGCAAAGCTGACTATATATGCAATCTTGAATTTCTAGAACCAGGAAGTGGGGGGAGCAAAACATTTTTTCTTGCCTGCTCTCTCTTCCTCCCCCCTCCTCCTCCCTTTCTTCTCCTTCCCTCTTTCCTCACTCCTTCCCTCCATCCACTGATAACTAGTATTCAGCTGGCCAGATTCACCAAGTGTATACTGAATGCATAAAGACTTGCAAACCACCTTTCCAATTCTGAAGGCATCTCACTGCTTGGGAAAAGGCAGACTTTTTATTGTTTCTAAGAAAAGCAACCTCCAGGGCTGGAGCATAGGACCCAGGTTCAAATCCCAGCATCCACACGCAGTTCACAGCTGTCTGTAACTGCCAGGTGTGGTGGCACATGCCTTTAATCCCAGTGCTCAGGGAGGCAGAGGCAGGCGGATCTCTGTGAGTTCAAGGCTAGTCTGGTCTACAAAGTGAGTCCAGGACAGCCAGAGATACACAGAGAAACCCTGTCTCAAAAAACCTAAGAAGAAAAAGAAAAGCAAACTCCTTTCCTGCTTATGTCCAGCTCCCTGAATTGGTCCAGAGAGAAAGGTTCTTTCCCCCTCAGATGAAATAAAACCAGTATTTGCCAAGGGGTAGGGGCTGAGGGATGAGGGGATCACTTCCCCAGATAGTCCGAAGCCTCAGGTATTACATCTCAGTCCACAGCTTCAAACCTAAATGGAAGTGGAAATGCATGACTTCGTGTGAGGTGCCCAAAGTTACTGAAGGAGACTCCTGGTTCTGCAGCCCTGACATCCAGGGACCTGAACCTTCAATGCTGGTAGACTGAATAGATGCTGGACACTCCAAAGTGGGAACACTGGTGGGAAGGCTCCGTGGGGTTTGAGTTCCTTTGAAGGGACTAAGAAGGGTAAGGAGAGCCAGTCTGGGTACATAGACCCATAGGTTATATTCTCCGCCATAGGGGTGATGGAGCAGCTGGCTTAATTTTAGCTGCCAAAGAATATTCTAGGGGGTGTAGCTCAGTTAGTAAAATGCCTGCCCACCCTGCATGAAGCACTTGGTTGGACTGCAAGCACTTCATAAAGCAGATGTGTACAGCATGCCTGTGTCCCCAACACTCTGAGACAGGGGCAGGAAGACTAGGGGTTTAAGGACAGGTTAGCTGCATGGGGAATACAGGGCCACCTGGGGTACAGAAGACTTTGTCTCAAAAGTATTCACAGTAAGCCGGGCAGTGGTGGCGCACGCCTTTAATCCCAGCACTTGGGAGGCAGAGGCAGGCGGATCTTTGCGAGTTCGAGGCCAGCCTGGTCTACAAATTGAGTCCAGGACAGCCAGGGCTACACAGAGAAACCCTGTCTCGAAAAACCAAAAAAAAAAAAAAAAGTATTCACAGTAGCCAGGAAGGAGGTGGTGGTGCATGCCTTTAATCCCAGCACTCGGGAGGCAGAGGCAGGTGGATCTCTGTGAGTTCAAGGCCAGCCTGATCTACAGAGTGAGTCCAGGACAGCCAGAACTGTTATACAAAGAAACCCTGTCTCGACCCCCCCCCCAAAAAAAAAGTATTCACAGTACATAATCACAGCTAGTGTCTCCAAAGAAGCAGGGTGTTCTAAAAACAAAACGAAACTAGGGCTGGAGAAATGGCTCATGGGTTAAGAGCGGTTAATGCTTTCTCATTCCCACTTGGCGACTCACAACTGTCTGTTCCATTTCCAGGAACCCTGACACTTCTGACCTTCTCAGGCTTCAGCTCACATGCACTGCACTCACACACTCGCACAGAAATTTAAATGAATGCTTTAAAAAAATCTAAATTTAATCCGGGCGTGGTGGCGCACGCCTTTAATCCCAGCACTCGGGAGGCAGAGGCAGGCGGATCTCTGTGAGTTCAAGGCCAGCCTGGTCTACAAAGTGAGTCTAAGACAGTCAAGGCTACACAGAGAACCCCTGTCTTGAAAAACAAAACAAACATACATACATTAAATATATTAATTATATTATATATTTATATAGTGTATTATTAATATATTGTTTAATATTATACACTCACACACATTATATATATATATATCCTGAAAGTAGACTGCAGACAGCATGGAGGGTTTCCAAGGGGGAACCCAAAGAGGGAAACTGGAGAACTGGCTGTACTGGAGTTCACAATGTAGACCAGGCTGGTCTCGAACTCACAGAGATCCGCCTGCCTCTTCCTCTGAGTGCTGGGATTAAAGGCGTGCGCCACCACACCCAGTTAAATGATTTCTTTTTGTTTTTGAGACAGGGTTTCTCCGTGTTTCCCTGTCTTTCCTGGATTCAGTTTGTAGACCAAGATGGCCTCAATATCACAGAGATCCGCCTGCCTATGCCTGGACGATTTTTTTTTTTTTTTTGGTTTTTCGAGACATGGTTTCTCTGTGTATCCTTGGCTGTCCTGGACTCACTTTGTAGACCAGGCTGGCCTCGAACTCACAAAGATCCGCCTGCCTCTGCATCCCAAGTGCTGGGATTAAAGGCGTGCGCCACCACCGCCCGGCTTATTTTTTTTTTTTTTTTTTTTAAGAAAAGAAGGTCTGGAATATTGCAGACATGATTCAATGATTAAGATCACTCTTCCCAGCATTCATTTGTCTGCTCACAACCATCTAGAGCTCCAGTTCCAGGGGATCCTCGCCATCTTTTGGGCTGTGCAGGTACTGCATACATCTGGTACACAAACAAGCAAAACTTGTACATGTAAAAAATTTTAAAATAGCCTCTCCAGTCACAGCAGCCTGTGTGCATGATTCAGTGGCTCCCAGCTTAGGACATAGCCAGCCATGCATTGTTAGTTTCATGTTCTGGGCGCCCAGATTCTAAGTGTGAGCTGAGCTAATTCTCCCCATGTGCTTTTTGTTTTTATCACGCCAAGTGGAATTAGGCTTAAGGCTTTCTCAGTTACAACCATATCTTAGACAGACCTTCCTGAGACTACATTCAAGTCACCCAAATCCAGTTTGGAGTTGTTTCTGGAATTCTACCGCGTAAGAAATGTTGTGAAAGCCCACAGCCGGCACCCAGAAATATAGAGGCAGAGAGTATGTCAAGATGTCTCCCAGGGTTCCTAGGACCTCCCAGGATGGCACCAACTGTGAGAGCTTCCCAGAATCCAAGGCCAGCTCTTGGCCAGTGTGCTGATTAGTTTTTTGTCAACTTGACACAAACTAAAGTCACCTGGGAAGAAAGAACCTCAATTAAGGGGATTGGCTCCTTCAGTTTGACCTGTGGGGATCTACGGGTCATTTCCTGATTAATGATTGATAATGGAGGATCCCTGCCCACTGGGGTGGTGCTGCCCCTGGGCAGCTGGTCCTGAGCTGTATGAGAAAGTACGCCTGAGCAAACTCTGGGGCGCAAGATAGTGAGCAGCACCCTCGTGGCCTCCGCTTTAGTTCCTGCCTCCAGGCTTCTGCCTTGAGTTCCTGGCCTGACCTCCCTTCATCACGGACTATTACCTGGAAATATAAGACAAAACCAATGCTTTTCACCCTAGGCTGATTTTTGGTCAGTGTTTTATCAAAGACAACAGAAACCAAACTAAAACAGCCAGGGTTGCTGTGTGGCCTCATAAGCCAGCCAGGGCTGGGGGTGTAGCTCAGTGGCAGGGCACTTGCCTAGCAGAAGTAAGGCCCTGGGTGTGTGTGAGCAAGCTGTTTGTGGTGGCGCACGCCTTTATTCCCAGCACTGGGGAGGCAGAGGCAGGCGGATCTCTGTGAGTTCAAGGGGCAGGCACTTAGCTCCAGCATTTGGGATGCTGAGGATGAAACAGCCCATGTTCACAGCCAGCCAGGGCTACATAAGTTCAAGGGAACCTTGGAATGAGTAATGAGACCCTGTTTCAAAAGAAAAGAAAATAGTTTTCCTTCCCATTGTCTATCAGTAAGCTGTTTCGTAATGGACCGCAGCGCAGAGGCACTCCCGTGCTTGGAATGTAGGGCACTGTTGGTTTCTTGTGGCTTCCTGTATTCAACTGTGTCATAATACTCCGTATCCCCTTCAGCTGGAAGAACCCTGGGGCCTGTTTTCCTTCCCCCTGACAATTTCTGGTATTTTATGTACCTTCTGCTGGGCAAATATTTATCGAACATTTATCATGTGCTGGGATTTGCCAAGAGATAGAAATGTCTTGGTTTCTAGAACTTTCTGGCTCACACCTGTATGTATGGTAGGAAGGCAGCCCTCGGGGAATCCCCACCCACCCCACTAGCTTCAGGATGAGGCTAAGTCACCAGAAAGGCAGGACATCTGAGGGATGGAACTTGAGCCACCCCCACAGTCTCTAAGAAGTGAGCTGGAGAGTAAGTTCGGTCATATGGCCAGTGATTCCACTAGTCACACCTGAATGGAACAACATCTCTAGACTCTAGAAGCCCAGTGAAGTTTCTCCAATTGTAAAATGATCGTGTAACTGGTACTCAGAAATCAAATTTGCTAGTCAGGTGCACTGGTGGATCCCCTTCATCCCAGCACTTGGGAGAAGGAAGCAGGTGCATGTATCTCTGTGAGTTTGAGGCCAGCCTGGTCCACGTAGAGAGCAGGGAGGATGAGAACGAGTCTGAGACCAACTGGGCTACATGACAAACTGTCTTAAGAAAAAGTCTGGAGCCGGGCAGTGGTGGCGCACGCCTTTAATCCCAGCACTTGGGAGGCAGAGGCAGGCGGATCTTTGTGAGTTCGAGGCCAGCCTGGTCTACAAAGCCAGTCCAGGACAGCCAGAGATATTCAGAGAAACCCTGTCTCGAAAAACCAAAAAAAAAAAAAGAAAAGAAAAAGTCTGGCAGGGCTACACAGAGAAACCCTGTCTCGAAAAAAAAAAAAAAAAAAGTCTGGGAAGGGAGTAAGGGTGAGGGGCAAGGAATGGAGGGTAAATTTGGGAAGAGTTAGGAGAGTGTGAATCACCAACATTCATTGTATGCATGTCTGAAATTCTCAAAGAATAGAACTGTATATTACTGCCACATTCCCTTTTGAAGCCCACTCATCTCCAGCATCTCAAAGATGAAACACTTGGCTAAATTAGGTGCTGCACACGCTGACATCACAGGGCAATTGCCTATAAAACTAGACTTCCCACACAGAGCTCCAGCTTCAATTTCTCTTGGGCCATCACCCAGGAGGACAAGTCGTTTGAGCAAACCTCTGAATCATGTTCGTACTGTGCTTCCAAAGCCGGGTCCATGGCTACCTCAGGAGGGCCAAGAGCGGGCATGGCAAAAAACTCCAACTTGTGGCTTCTAAAGAGCTTCCCTGCAGGGGCTGGAGAGATGGCTCAGCGGTTAAGAGCACTGGCTGCTCTTCAAGAGGTCATGAGTTCAATTCCCAGCAACCACATGGTGGCTCACAACCATCCATAATGAAACCCGGTGCCCTCTTCTGGTCTGTAGATATACCTGCAGACAGAACACTGTATACATAATAAATAAATAAATCTTTAAAAAAAAAAAAAAAAAAGAGCTTCCCTGCAAGCAGGAGGAAAGGCTTTCCAAAGTTGTAGTTGTGTGTGGCAGAAGACAATAGACTTTTCCACCTTCACTTTCCTGACCTTGAATATCCACCCCCTGTTGCCCCACAACATAATGGGGATGTTGTTACACAGGTACCAGGTCTCTATGCCAGTTAGGTATGTTCTTTGTTGGTTGATTTTTTTTGTTGTTTGTTCATTTGTTCGGTATGGTTTGCTGTTTTTCCGAGACAGAGTTTCTCTGTGTAACTCTGGCTGTCCTGGAACTCACTCTATAGACCAGGCTGGCCTTGAACTCAGAGATCCACCTGCCTCTGCCTCCTGAGTGCTGGGATTAAAGGTGTGTGCTATCATCACCCGGCATAACTCTGGATATTACATAAAACATTATAATGGCATACTTGTAACAGTAAATTTGTATGTACCAATCATATATTTATTAAAACTTAACAAATACCTATAAAGTTCCTAAATCCTAAAGCCTGAACCCTAACTCTAAGATCTAATCTAAAACACCCTAATACCTATAAAACAAACATTTAACACTAACCTAAAGTTTCTCAAAGGATATACTCTTAGATTAATTCTTTGGGCGTGGATCCTTATGGATGGCTGATTTCCACCAAATCTTTCAGTCTTAAAGTCTATGAACCTCAGCCGGGCGTGGTGGCGCACGCCTTTAATCCCAGCACTCGGGAGGTAGAGGCAGGCGGATCTCTGTAAATTCAAGGATAGCCAAGGCTACACAGAGAAACCCTGTATCGAAAAACCAAAAAAAAAAAAAAAAAAAAAAGTCTATGAACCTCGTTGGTCAGATCTTAAGGCAGTTTATAAATTTAATCTGTTTCGACCATTGAGGTGGGGTGGTCCTTATATCAAACAAGAATTGTCTCTGTAGTCTTAGAGCCCAATTTTAAAGTTCCCTAGGGTCACCATTAAGATGCTTTGGGCCTCCAAGGGTATCGCTCCAGTGCTCCATCCAGTCTGATGCCCCCAGACTCTGAAGGGAGACAACTCCCTGACTAGATGCTTCAGAACACCAGGGAAAATCCTTCCCCTGACCTGAGACAGGTTGATGCAAGATGGTGAAGCCTCCTGACAAGACAGTGATGCGGCTCTGCCAGATGAGGAGGAAGGTGGGTGGTGCAGGAGGAGTGACCTCTACCACATGGATCTTGACTTAAATCTCTTCACCTGTCATATGAATCGACACCGTGATTTTTGGCAGAAGTTTTCATGCGATTCTAAGTCATGCCCTTGGGCAATGTGTCCCTGCAAAGTTTTTCTTGCAGAGGAGTTGAGGAGCAACAGGAGCTTAGGAGATCGAGTCATCTGCCCAGCCATGCTTGTTTTTTTTTTAATTTATGTACTAACTACTTAACTTCAAAAATATATACAAGAGCCGGGCGTGGTGGCACATGCCTTTAATCCCAGCACTTGGGAGGCAGAGGCAGGAGGATCTCTGTGAGTTCAAGGCCAGCCCAGTCTACAAAGTGAGTTCAGGACAGTCAAGGATACACAGAGAAACCCTGTCTCGAAAAACCTAAAAAAAGAAATATACAAGAGAAACTGTAGCATATTTTTGCAATTAACTAAGCTAATATCTAACAAAACTATAAGTTCTTAAGTCCTATACAGTTCTTAATAGTAGCTTTCAAATGGATTGGAACTAAAACTTGTATTTTAAAATGAATAACAAAAACATTTTTAAGACAGGCGGTGGTGGTGCACGCCTTTAATCCCAGCACTTGGGAGGCAGAGGCAGGCGGATCTTTGCGAGTTCGAGGCCAGCCTGGTCTACAAAGCGAGTCCAGGACAGCCAGAGCTGTTAAACAGAGAAACCCTGTCTCGAAAAAAAAAAAACATTTTTAATGATTTAAATGCTTTTTTTTATTAGTTTTTTTTAATTTTTAGTTTTTATAGCCTTGTAACTCTCAGCTGCTCTTGTCTGAAATGGCTCATATATTTTGCTGTGGTGCCTCAAGGTAGGACCAAAAAGTTTCTTTCTGACTGCAAAAGATTACCTTGCATGTCCCTCTTGGACATATATTCATTTGTCCAATGCTGACCTCTCCCAAAAAGTTTACAAATTCCAGAAAAATCTCCACTTTCTGCCACTACAAACCGCTTGTGTGCTGTTACTGTATTTCCCAGTTAACAAGCAGGCCATTTTGACATCTCGCTTGAAAAGTATCAAATTTCTCACCATATTGGACATTTTGGTCTCTGAAGCTGTTAGCCTTAAAATTTCTTTGTAAATGGCCGAACTTACCACAATTAAAATATCGAGTGTTTTTTTTTTTTTTTTTGGTTTTTCGAGACAGGGTTTCTCTGTGTAGCCCTGGCTGTCCTGGACTCACTTTGTAGACCAGGCTGGCCTCGAACTCGCAAAGATCCGCCTGCCTCTGCCTCCCAAGTGCTGGGATTAAAGGCGTGCGCCACCACTGCCCGGCTCATATCGAGTGTTTTGATGTCTGAGGTTTTTAGTGACTACTGGGAAAGCTAATTTGCCCCCAGGCCCATCCTCTGGGGGCAAAGTTAGTTTGAGATTAACCCTTTCTCTCTGAACAGGCCGTTTCTCTTTCATCAGATCTAAACCTGTGTGTTCTCCTCTCTCCAGTGCATTTTGCTTTCTAAACCCTTCAACTTCAATTCACAAACTCTGTGGTTGCATAGTCATTTCTGCAATCCTTTATCATACCCCTCCTTATCCATGTGCAACTTTTCAAATTGTTTAAGCATTCTCCCCATCTTTTTTGAAATAGTATACAACAGGAAAAACAACAACATACAAAAAATCCATTCTCCGCACAAGGTGGGCGAGAACCCAGTGGCAGTAGCCATCATAAGCTTTTGCTGGCATCCTAAAATACACTGTTCACTCCTTCAAATCCTGCCGTCTCCTCCACAGCATTAGATATGAAATCACCCATTATGCCTTGCCTTATGTCTGGGAGCCACTTGTATCAAGTGGATATATATTTTTTCACTCCACTTATTTCATTGTGCTTAATCCCTCTACCTCCCTTCCAACCCTTGTTCCTTCCAACCCCCCAATACCATGCAGGAAAGAAAGAAGGTTAGAGGGAGAAGGGACATAGTTCTCTTTGAGCTACTTCCTGCTGATTAGGGTCGTTGGGTTCTTTGGGGGTAATACCAGTCTCAGTAAAAGTCCAGCAAACCAGGAGACAGCAGCAGGAAGAACAAGCAGCTGTAGAAAAATGGCTAGTTAAATTATTTACTAGTATTTACATTATATTTGTCTTGGTGGCTGTTAATCCTTAACCTGCATTATAAATGAGCACACAGACACCACCTGTATTTTACCAAGCCTTGACCTGAATTGTGCAATCTTAGCCCATCTAAGCTAGCTCTTAATTCTATTTTTTAAATATGACCCCATATATACATACGTCCCCTGGACTGCTATTCTCCACACTATGCTGATGTTCCAGGCCACATGGAATAATCTTCTTTTTTTTTTCTTTTCTTTTTTTTTTTTTTTTGGGTTTTTCGAGACAGGGTTTCTCTGAATATCTCAGGCTGTCCTGGACTCGCTTTGTAGACCAGGCTGGCCTCGAACTCACAAAGATCCGCCTGCCTCTGCCTCCCAAGTGCTGGGATTAAAGGCGTGCGCCACCACCGCCCGGCTGGAATAATCTTCTTTAATCTACCCTATTGTGTGTCCTCCTCCTTCCTGTTCTTGGCTTCTTCTTCCCATCAACCTCTCTGTCTCAGAAGCCTGCCCACCTTAGTCCTGCCTACCTCTGCCTTTGCCCAATTGCAGGCCTCAGCATTTATTCAACCAATCAGAGACAATGTAAGTAATAGACAGCAAGCAGGACCAATTAATTAACATTTAGAATGCTTAACATTCCCCCCCCCCATCAGTTTGGGGAAGCACCAGCAGCCGGGAGAACAGCAACCTTTTTCTTTTTTTTTTTTTTTTTTTTTTTTGGTTTTTCGAGACAGGGTTTCTCTGTTTAACAGCTCTGGCTGTCCTGGACTCGCTTTGTAGACCAGGCTGGCCTTGAACTCACAGAGATCCGCCTGCCTCTGCCTCCCAAGTGCTGGGATTAAAGGCGTGCGCCACCACCGCCCGGCTCCTTTTTCTTTTTTGTAGCCTTTTCTCCTACTTCTTTGTAGAGCCCCCTTCTCCTAGGGGCTCTGTGGCTTTTTATCCCTTTCTCAAAGTCTTCTGAGTTAAACTTGCTCAGCTGGTTAATCCACACCCCTGCTAGCTCACAAGACAATTAATGCTTTACATCTGTGTTCTTAACTGAAGCAGCCTCATACCTGGGAATAACAAAAACATTCTCATAATTGGTTTTAATAAACTCATACCACAGTAACCCCTGTTTCCTAACAACTAAACCTATTAGTAACTATAGCAACTATTATCTAACAACTAATCCTAACCTTTTAGAAGGATACAGTCTCTGGGGCAGGTCCTCAGTCGTCAGGAACACCTCAGGAGTAGATCCTTTAAGACACTTAGTCAACAGTCTTTCTTCAGGAATATCTCAGACATAGGTCCTTTAGGGTAAATTGGTTATTGCAACTTCACCTTAAATGAGGCTTGAAGCTTTCTTCTCTCTGGAAGGCTGCAGCTTTCTGTAAGACAACTCATTCCGGCCGGTCATGAGTTCAATTCCCAGCAACCACATGGTGGCTCACAACCATCCATAATGAAATCTGGTGCCCTCTTCTGGCCAGCAGATATACCTGCAGACAAAACACTGTATACATAATAAATAAATCTTAAAAAAAAAAATAAAGAATGTTTAAAAAAAAAAAAAGACAACTCATTCAGCTTCTATTAGCCACTCAGCACTCAGTGGCTCTGCCTCAGTCTTTGAGGCTGGCCACAGTTCCATTCAGGCCACTGTTCGGACAGGTCAAACCCCTCTAGGCAAAAGCTGAGCCACAGGGTTTAGTCCTTAGCCTTTTGCTGTCTTGCTGAGACTTTCTCTGCTCACCAGCTTCTTTCTGCGTCAGGAGAGCTGGCCATACTTTTTCAGCTCTGTTTGAGATCAGCTTTTCAGTCCACCAGTATTTTCTCCATCAGACAATACAAGCTGTCTTGCATCTCCTCATCTCTAGTGTGGGAACTCTGTAGCATGGGAACTCTTGCGCTCCACCAACTTCTTCCTTAAATAAGGTCTCTCCTTGTTTCATTGGCTCAGCCTAATCTGGGCCCTGCCCACTTTATAAGGCTATTAGCAGCTGAAAACAATGCCAGGCCATAAACCTTGTTTTTAGTCCATATAGTGCTATGCCAAGTGCCCACAGCCAAGTTGATCTTCATGCCCCATATTAAGAGACTGTATCAAAAGATCAAAAGACCCTAGATATTCACTAAATCTAATTTATATTAATCTAACTCCCCTTACAGCCGTAACACCTAAATGTTTTATAATATGTATCTCCTGCCCCAACCTTACACTTATGATCCTCATGCCTCAGTGTAACCTTGGGCTTTTCTAACCACAACCCAATTCCTGAAATCACTACTCTGAGACTTATTTTTTATGAATAAATGCCTAGGTCATATAACTAGGCTTGTTCTCTGACTAGCTCGTATCTTATTAACCTGTTTAGTCTATGTCTGCCACATGGCTGGTTACCTCTCCTAAGTTTCATGAGACTGACTTTCTCAGACTAGGAGGTGAATCTCCTCCCATGCCTGACTCTATCCCAGAATTCCACTCTTTCTGCTGGATATCTCACCTTGTATTTCCTCCCTCAGCTAATAGGCCATTAGTTTTTGTTTTGTTTTGTTTTGTTTTGTTTTGTTTTGTTTTTGTTTTTTTTTTGAGACAAGGTTTCTCTGTGTAGCCCTGGCTGTCCTGGACTCACTTTGTAGACCAGGCTGGCCTCGAACTCACAAAGATCCACCTGCCTCTGCCTCCCAAGTGCTGGGATTAAAGGCGTGCGCCACCACCGCCCGGCTTTTTGTTTTGTTTTTTAAGATTTATTTTATTTTATTGTTTTATGTATACAGTGTTCTGTCTGCAGGTACACCTGCAGGCCAGAAGAGGGCACGAGATTTCATTGTGGATGGTTGTGAGCCACCATGTGGTTGTTGGGAATTGAACTCAGGATCTCTGGAAGGTCTCTTAACCCTGAGCCATCTCTACACCCTCCTCCCATTAGTTTTTTATTGACAGGTGATACCTCCACACAGTGCGCAAGAGGGTCTCTCTACACTCAGCCTATCAAATTACGGATGTGTATCACACCTGGCCTGTCTCTTTGCACCTCTGAATTGCAGGAGCAGGTGGGGGGTGGGGTGGGGTGGGATTCACCCCTTATTCAGTGTTCCTCTTCTTTGCATATTGGCTCAGCAGCAATAGATAGCAACTCTGAATGACCAGGTAAGAGCGTCAGCTTCCAACTGAATGGAGCCAGCACAGTGTTTTCTGTTCTTTTTGTAGTTGTTGTTTTGTTTTGTTTGTTTGGGTTTTTTTGGGTTTTTTTTTTTTTTTTTGGTTTTTTGAGACAGGGTTTCTCTGAATATCTCTGGCTGTCCTGGACTCGCTTTGTAGACCAGGCTGGCCTCGAACTCACAAAGATACAAAGATCCGCCTGCCTCTGCCTCCTGAGTGCTGGGATTAAAGGCGCGTGCCACCACCGCCCGGCTTGTTTGTTGTTTTTTGAGACAGGGTTTCTCTGTGTAATAGCCCTGGCTGTCCTGGACTCGCTTCATAAACCAGGCTGGCCTCAAACTCACGGAGATCCACCTGCCTCTGCCTCCTGAGTGCTGGGATTAAAGGCCTGTGCCACCATCAACCAGCTAGAAATTTTTTTTTTTTGGTTTTTTGGGACAGGGTTTCTCTAACAGCCCTGGCTGTCCTGGACTCTCTTTGTAGACCAGGCTGACCTTGAACTCACAGAGATCCTCCTGCCTCTGCCTCCCGAGTGCTGGGATTAAAGGCGTGTGCCACAGGCCGGGTGGTGGTAGTGCACACCTTTAATCCCAGCACTAGGAAGGCAGAGGCAGGCAGATCTCTGAGTTTAAAGACAGCCTGGTCTACAGAGCAAGTTTCAGGACAGCCAGGGCTACCCAAAGAAACTTTGTCCAGGAAAAAAAAAAAAGGCCTCTCCAGCTTACTATGTAGCTGAGGACCTTGAAGTCCAGCTCCTTCTACCCTACCTCCCAGATGCTGGACTTACAAACATGCCACCACCATACCTGGCCCTCAAATTTTTCCTGTTTTGTTTTGGTGGCGGTGGTGGGTTTTTTGGTTTGGTTTGATTTGATTTCTTTTGGACACAGAATCTCTCATGTAGCCCTGGCTGTCCTAGAACTCATTCTGTAGACCAGACTGGCCTCAAACTCACAGAGATCCGCCTGCCTCTGCCTCCCGAGTGCTGGGATTAAAGGTGTGCTCCGCAACACCTAATAAAATTAGACTTAACCTAATTTTTAAGTCTCAGCAATTACGAGTTTGAAAAAAAAAAGCAACAACAACTAAAACCCAAGAAGGGGAAATTTGAAGTTAAATTGTGGTAGAGTCTTGTGTTGGGCATGAAGAGAAGGCATACTTGTAAATTTAGACCAAATGATGCCATGGACGAAGTCATGGTTGACAAAGACGTACCAGATGGCAAGGAAGTGGGTGTGTGAGGCTGTAAAAAATAATAAAATAATAAATACCACTACCCCTCCCTAGGAAGGCCTTTTCCTCCGTTCATGAGAACCTGACCTCATGACCCCTGGGGACATTCCACAGAACTCCATCCCAGGGACTATCTAACCAAAGGTAATGGTCCCACCCTGGCAAGCTAAAGGTTAAATTTACGTAGCTGACTGGGATGATCCCCTTTGTTTCCCTTATCCCCACTGCCCTATCCCCACCTGCGATTGTCACCTAAAAGTTAACTACACATTGTTCCTTTTATGTACCCACCTGTTTGCCGCTTTTGTGTTTAAAAGCTGCCTGAAAACTGTTATTCACTTTCACTCCTTCCCAAAGGCTGTTGAACCCCTGCGCATCGGCTTAATAAAAAATCCTCTTGCGCCGGGCGTTGGTGGCGCACGCCTTTAATCCCAGCACTTGGGAGGCAGAGGCAGGCGGATCTCTGTGAGTTCGAGGCCAGCCTGGTCTACAAAGTGAGTCTAGGACAGCCAGAGCTGTTATACAGAGAAACCCTGTCTCGAAAAAAAAAAAAATCCTCTTGCATTTTGCAACGAACCTCGGTCTCTGGGTGGTCTCTGGGCGTCAGGACCTCCGAGGACCCCAAGGGTCCAACAGGTGCCACACAAAAAAGACACTGGACATTGGGACAACCTGGCTACGTAGAGCGAGGACACGCAGCGCAGCGCTCACGAATGCTGCCACAAAATCACAGGAAAAAGCTCTCTAGGACTGGAGATGCTGTTGAATGCTTTGGGGCTCAGAGTAAAGAGCCAGCCGAGGGGCTGGCACAGGCATGAGGGGAAATTAAAACCTAGTCCCTTTCCAAGAGGGATCACCACGTGCTGGTCAGGAAGAGGGATGTGTTCATTGCAAAGGCATGACAACAGAGCAGGAGGCTCTCTCCTCTCAGACAGGAGGGGAGGGTTGGAGGAAGAGAAGCTCGGGAGCTTGGCACTCAGTAACCACAAGCCGGGGTATGCACAGGCACTCAGTGGAGTCCACTGACTTTAGCTGAGCGAGCTGAGAAACATCTGCCAGAGAGGAGCTGGGGTGAGAAGTTCAAGGAGGGAAATGATGTGGGACAAAGGGGTGAGCCCTGTGGAGGGCTGTGGAGCCCGGTGGGAAGCCCAGAGGGCACCTCTCGTTCCCGAGCACAATCTTGGGTTTGGGTGACTAGAACACAGTGTCATTACTGTCCCCAGTGCAATCAATCTACCGTGGCAGGCACGAAAGAAATATCAGAAATTTTTTTTTAGCATTCATTTTAATTCTTTTTGGTTTACATGTGTATGCCGATGTCTACAGACCACAAGAGGGCGCTGGATCCCCTGAAACTGGAGTTACAGGCAGTTGTGAATTGCCCCGCGGGTGCTGGGAACTGAGCTCTAGGCCCCTAGAGGAGCTGCAAGTGCTCCTAACCGCTGAGCCATCTCTCCAGCCCCCTTTGTTTTGCTTTTAAAGTAACTACTGCCGGGCTGGAGAGATGGCTCAGCGGTTAAGAGCACTGGCTGCTCTTCCAGAGGTCATGAGTTCAATTCCCAGCAACCACATGGTGGCTCACAACCATCCATAATGAAATCTGGTGCCCTCTTCTGGCCTGCAGATATACCTGCAGACAGAACACTATACATAATAAATCTTAAAAAAAAAAAGTAACTATTGCCTCTTCTAACACTAATGCAGTCACCAATTCTCAAGAATACAGGTAGAAATTATTCCTTTGTCTTTCTAGCTGTTGTTTTAATGTACTTAAGCAACATATTCATTTTATTTTTAATCGCCTGTGCACACATATATGCAGATGCTGGCAAAACCCAGAAGAGCACGTAGGATCCCTTTGGAGCAGGAATTAAAAACAGTTGTGAACTGCTGGGTGTGGATTCTGCAAATGAAACTCCTGTCCTCTGCAAGAGCACTATGGGCCAGGCGTGGTGGCGATCGCCATTAACCCCAGCACTCGGGATACAGAGGCAGGTGGATCTCTGTGAGTTCAAGGCCAGCCTGGTCTACCGAGTGAGTCCAGGACAGTTAAGGATAGACAGAGAAACCCTGTCTCGAAAAACCTAAGGGGGAAAAAAAAAAGAGCAGTACGTATTCTTAACCTCTGAGCTATCTCTCTAGCCCTTACGAAGTTTTTTGTTTTGTTTTATTTTGGTTTTTCGAGACAGGGTTTCTTTGTATAACAGCTCTGGCTGTCCTGGACTCACTTTGTGACCAGGCTGGCCTTGAACTCACAGAGATACGCCTGCCTCTGCCTCCCAAGTGCTGGGATTAAAGGTGTGTACCACCACTGCCCGGCTGTTTGTTTGTTTTTTAAGATTTTATTTATTTATTATGTATACAGTGTCTGTCTGCATGTATGCCTGCAATCCAGAAGAGGGCACCAGATCTCATTAGAGATGGCTGGGAGCCACCATGTGGGTGCTGGGAATTGAACTCAGGACCTCTGGAAGAGCAGCCAGTGCTCTTAACCTCTGAGCCATCTCTCCAGCCCCTGTTTGTTTGTTTTTAATTTTGGAATAATTGCAGACAAACAGAAAGTTGCAAAGACAGTGCAGAGCATTTCTCTGTGTCCTAGCTTCACACCACACCTTGCCGTGTGGTCATATGTCATGACCAAGAAATCAACCTTCTATATGGTGAGAAAATAACTTTACACTGTCTTCAGGTTCCACTATTTTCTGCTCTAACGACCCTTTCCTGTTTCAGATCCAGATCCAAGACAGGCAGGGTGGCACACATACCTGCAATCCTAGGACTGAGGATAGACGAGTAGGAGGGTCATAGGTTAGCCTGGGCTACATAAGACCCCCTGTTAAAAAACAAAACCACGGGAGGCAGAGGCAAGCAGATCTCTGTGAGTTCGAGGCCAGCCTGGTCTACAAAGCGAGTCCAGGACAGCCAGAGATACACAGAGAAACCCTGTCTCGGAAAAAAAAAAAAAACAAAAACCAAAAAGAAATAGACTGGGGCCTGCTTGGTGGAGTAAGCATGGAATAGAAATGCAAATTCATAAGAATGCAAATTCCATATAAAAGTAAAATCCCAGCACCTGGGAGGAAGAGGCAGGCTGATCTCTGTGAGTTCAAGGTCACCCTGGACTACAAAGAGAGTCCAGGACAGCCAAGGCTACACAGAGAAACCCTGTCTGGGGGTGGAGGGTATACAAAAAAAAAAAAAAGAAAGAAAATGAAACAGAAACACACTGGCATCCGGGCGATAGTATTTGTTTTCAGAATACTAATAAGCTTTCCTTTTGTACAAGAGACTTCAAGAAGAGTTTATATGTTTCTAGATGATGATGAACAAATCTTTTGTTTGTTTGTTTGTTTGTTTTTGAAACAGGGTTTCTCTGTGTAGTCCTTGCTGGTGCCAGGATGAGACCGGATTGTTGTGAACACAGGTACTTATGAGAACCGCCAAGTGAAATCGTCTACTTGCCGGTTTGTGCTAGGTGTTGTGCGTGGGTGAGTGTGTGCGTGTGCGCAGTAATGACTTGTTTTATTCCATATTTGGTTTTTTTTCGAGATAGGATTTCTCTGTTTAACAGAGTCCTGGCTGTCCTGGACTCACTCAGTAGACCAGGCTGGCCTCGAACTCACAGAGATCCACCTGCCTCTGCCTCCCGAGTGCTGGAATTAAAGGCGTGCACCACACCCAGCTTTGTTTTATTATTTTTTATTCTTTCTTCCTTCGTTCCTCTTTTCTTCCTTTCTTTTTTTGATCCTGTGTCTCTATGTAGCCCTGGAACTGGCTCTGTAGATCAGGCTGGTCTTGAACGCAGAGATCTGCCTGCTATGCCTCCTTCAGTGCTGTAATGAAAACGTGTACCACCACCCCAAAAGTATTTTTTATTCAAGCCGTAGAAATGCAAAAAAAATAAATAAATAAAATAAGTAAAAATCAGAATCGAGAAGGAAAAAAATAGTAAAATCTCTTTTAATGTGTACCGTTTATGTTAATTATACCTCAAAGGTAGACAAAAATGTTTTTAAAAGAACGGACATGCTATTAAAGGACAAAGCTCCGTTTACTTTTCAAACACTCAGCAGTGCCTCACTATTAATATAAACAGATTCCCGAAATCAAGGAGGTAAACGAAATAACACTTTAATATTGACGATCGTCTGTAATTTCAACAAAAAAGGGACCTCGCGACCCAGATGGGACTCGAACCCACAATCCCCAGCTCCGGAGGCTGATGCCTTATCCATTAGGCCACTGGGTCACTACGGGAGCTACCTCCTCACTTCTTCCCTTACGTGATGTGGTCATCACGGCCCCACCCGCCGCGCAGCGGCCTCGCGCAGGTTGAGGAGCGATGCCGAGTGCGCTTGCGCAGTCACTCCCGCGACGCGGACCCTAGGTCCGAGTCTCAATGCGCCTGCGCCCCAGCCCAGGTGTGTTGGGACCGTCTGGCTTCGGATCTCTGGTTTGCTCGGAGGGCTTTTGGAGAAAACTCTCGATATTGGCTCGTTAGGTCCCGCGGGGGAAATTTAACACAACCCCTGCTGTGCCCTCCTCCTCCATTCGAATTCGCTGGCCTTGGGCAGGACGCAGCATGTGCATTTTCCAAAGGTTCCGGGACCTTTCTGTCTCACCCACCATAAACTCCCTGTTATCGCCGTTTCCGTTTTCTTGCTTTTTTTACTCAAACATTGATTTAGTAACCTTTTATGTGCTGTGGACTCTTGGCATATTCCAGGGTGAACAGGCTTTTCCAGCCCAACGAAACTTATCTGCCCTCTTTCCCAATAGCCACTTGGCTACACCCCCTCCCCCTACACTCCCCTGCCCCACTAGGTTTTTCAATTCAGTTTAGAATCACCAGAGAGATGGGCCTCTGCGAATATCTCTAGGGGGTTGTTTTGATTACATAAATCGGTATGGAAAGACTCGTGCTGAGGGCAGGAACAACCCAGCAAGGAGATTTATTTCTGGTGACTGAATGTGGATCCCTTGTGATCAGCTGCGGTCAGGTTCCTGCTTCCGTCGCTTCTCCGCGGTGATGGACTGAGACTGTACCTTGAACTGCGAACTAAAATAAACCCTTTCTCCCTTAATTGCCTTTCTCCTAGTATTTCATCACAGCAAAAGGAAAAGTAAATAAGACATCAAATAGAAAATCAAAAGTTCTGCTAACTTTACCACTTGGGGTTAGTTCCCATTTTGGGTGAATGATAGTCATTTCCTCTTTTATTACCTGTAACCTGTGCATCGGGGAAACAAAAGAGTACTTGTTGGCTCTTGCGGACAAACTGGATTTGATTTTCATTATCCACATGGTGGCTCCCAACTGACTAGAACTCCACTCCAGTGCCAAGAAATCTGACGACCTCTTCTGACCTCTGCAAGCACCAGGTACAGGCTGTCCGTGGTACACAGACATATAGTCAGGCACTCAAATAAATAGACCTTTTATTTAAAAAAAAAAAAATGAGCAAAGAGTACAGAATTCTCAGGCTTACTCTCACCTTCTGGAAATTCTCCCAGGAACAGCTTTCATTATGTGGTACATTTGTTAGGACTGATGAACTCACGTTAACACATTGTTAACTAAAGTTCAATAGTTGGCATTAGGGTTTTGCTCTGTGTACATTCTATGGGGGTTACAAATGTGCACTGTTATGTAGTCTCTATTTGCAGCATCACACAGAAAATTTTCATGGCCTTAAAGATTCCATGTTTAGGCAAAGAAAGTGGTCCAGGCAAAGAAAATTCCATGGTCCAGCAGTTAAAAGCTCTTGCTGCACACGACTTCTGAAGTTTAGATCCCAGTACCCAAATAACAAATAGAACATCCTTGAAAGTGCCTATAAGCTGAGCTCTGAGGAGAGTGGAAACAGGAGGGTTGCTGGAACTTGCTGGCTTCCAACCTAGCTGAGAAAATGTGAATTCCAGATTCAAGAAGAGACCTTGCCTCGAAGGAATAAGCAGTGGTAAAGGAAGAAATCTAACGCTCTCTTGTGGATTCCACTCACATGCATACACTCACACACACACACACACAGATAAGTAAATAAACTCTTTTTTTTAGATGTACTTATTTTCTGTGTATGAATGCTTTGGCTTCATGAATATATATACATCATGTGGTGTACCCATGGAGGTCAGAAGAGAGCATCAGATCCTCTGGAACTGGAGTTAGGGATGGTTGTGAGCCGAACCATGTAGGTACTGGGAACTGAACCCAGGTCATCTTCAAGAGCAACAAGTGCCTTTAACCACTGAACCATCTCTCTAACCAAATAAAATAAAGTCTTTTTTTTTTTGGTTTTTTCGAGACAGGGTTTCTCTGTGTAGCCCTGGCTGTCCTGGACTCACTTTTGTAGACCAGGCTGGCCTCGAACTCACAAAGATCCACCTGCCTCTGCCTCCCGAGTGCTGGGATTAAAGGCGTGCGCCACCACCGCCCGGCTAATAAAGTCTTTTTTTTTAATGCCGTGCTTTTCAGAGAGAGCAATGTTGTCAGCAAGGTGACTTATTGGAAACTTAATATATTCCAATCTAGATTCAGTATCTCTTGTTGCCTCCTCCATACAGGAATCAGAGTAAGAGTCCAGAATCAGTGTCTGGATCTCCAGGTAGCTGGATGTTCCTCTCAAGGCACCTAGTCACCAATAATCGGACATCTAGCAGGAGAGAGTCTGGCCTCAGTAGTAGGGAGGGGCTTGTTGTAGAGTTTATGTTTAGCCTGTCTCTGCCACCATGGCCAGGTTTTTTTTTTTTTTTTTTTTTTTGTTTTTCGAGACAGGGTTTCTCTGTTTAACAGCTCTGGCTGTCCTGGACTCGCTTTGTAGACCAGGCTGGCCTCGAACTCGCAAAGATCCGCCTGCCTCTGCCTCCCAAGTGCTGGGATTAAAGGCGTGCGCCACCACCGCCCGGCTAATGGCCAGGTATTTTATGGCCCTGGTAAGCAGGAGGATGGTGGATACCCACGAGGAGGCCATCATGGTCACCTAAAATTTAAGAGCCTATACCATTATGGAGGCCTTTGGGTGAACATTCACAGGACTTAGTTTCCCATAGCTCCTGAGATCATTCCAGGGCATACATACAGCTAATAGAGCTGTGAGTTTTGATCTGACAGAATTCCAAACCAAGTTGGCATTTTACCCCTGTACCCACTGCCCTCTGGCTACATAGACCTGAGTATTCTTGGTTCAGAAAGCCTACCATGATCAGCCTCCTTGAGTAGAGACCACCAGCACGTCCTTTGAGCCAGCTTTCCTCTTGCCCTTTAAATGCTTCCACTGCTCGACTTGCTCCAGCCCAAAAGTCTCCCTCTCACTGGGTGATAACTCAGCCTGTTCGTTTGCACCAGATACAGTCCATGAAATGCACCCTCCTGTGTCAGAACATTGAATAAAACCAACCTACCTTTTCACTCCACCTCAGCTGCTCACCTGAAACAGTTTGCAAAGGCCATTTCCCTTTGAGTCTATGGCCAGCTTCTATGTCCCAATGCCAAGTTTTCATTCAGTTTGAGAGGTGGGATTGCTACACACACACACACACACACACACACACACACACAAAACACCAAAACAAAACACCTGATCTTATTTATAATAAATTAGGTGGGGTGGCAAATGCCAGTCCCACCACACCGAGGTCAAGGCAAGGAGAAGTAAGTTGAACGGCTGGTGGAAGAAAAGAGACTCCTCAAGTCGAGAAACCTCAGCAGACAGTTCTTTGCATCCTAATGTCTTCATTATAGTCTCAGTTGTTTTGTGCTGCTATAACAAATACCTGATACAAAAAAGAGGTTTATGGCTGGGCGTGGTGGCACACACCTCTAATCCCAGCACTCAGGAGGCAGAGGCAGGTGGATCTCTGTGAGTTCAAGGCCAGCCTGGTCTATGAAGTGAGTCCAGGACAGCCAGGGCTGTTACACAGAGAAACCCTGTCTCGCCGGGCAGTGGAGGCGCATGCCTTTAATCCCAGCACTTGGGAGGCAGAGGCAGGCGGATCTCTGTGAGTTCGAGGCCAGCCTGGCCTACAAAGCGAGTCCAGGACAGCCAGAGCTGTTACACAGAGAAACCCTGTCTCGAAAAACCAAAAATAAGGCTGGGCGGTGGTGGCGCACGCCTTTAATCCCAGCACTTGGGAGGCAGAGGCAGGCGGATCTTTGTGAGTTCGAGGCCAGCCTGGTCTACAAAGCGAGTCCAGGACAGCCAGAGATATTCAGAGAAACCCTGTCTCGAAAAACCAAAAAAAAAAAAAAGTAAATAAATAAACAGGAGGTTTATGTGGGTAACAGTTTTGGAGGTCTAAAGAACACAGTGCTGCCAATTGCTCTTCCCTGGCGAGGGCCTGCTTGGCTACAGCATAGCAAGGCAAATGGTGTCAGAGCTTTTCAAAGGGTATGGTCACATTCTTGGACAATAAGCAAAAAACCCATTCAGGCACCAGGCCTGCCCTAATACTCCACTCTCAGGAACTAGCCAGGGTCTCATATAAACTACACCAACCCAATCAGAAGGCGAGCCTCCTGTCACTATTCCCCTCTCCCAGTTAGGGCCCACACTAAGGTTTTACATTTTCTTTCTTTTTTTCTTTTTTTTTTTTTTAGGTTTTTGAGACAGGGTTTCTCTGTGTAATAGCCCTGACTGTCCTGGACTTGCTTTGTAGACCAGGCTGACCTCGAACTCCGAACTCGAACTCACAGAGATCCGCCAGCCTCTGCCTCCCAAGTGCTGGGATTAAAGGCATGCACCACCACTGCCTGGCTCTGGTCTCACCACTTCCGCACTGTTTCCATACTGGCATCTCGGCTGCCAGCCTGGACTCTTTGTATGACACACTCAAAACTGCAGCCGTTCACCTGGCAGATGGGATGTGCGGGTTGGGTTAGACCAGACAGGGCTTTTCCTCCGTCCCCATCTAAAGTATAACAGAAGCAGGAGGATTAGGAGTTTAAGGTCCAATTGGGCTTGGTTTGAGACCTTGTCTCAGACTAAAACTAAAGACCCAAGTCCACTCAAATACATAAACTATGTTGGTGAAGACTGGTAGAAGTGCCTAGCAGTGGTGGTGCACTCTGGAGGCGGAGGCTGGCAGATCTCCGAGTTCCAGGCCAGCCTGGTCAACACAGTGAGTTCCAGGACAGCCAGGGCTACACAGTGAGACCCTGTCTCTGGAGTGGGGATGGGAGGAGGGAAGATGGGGATGGGAAGAGTGGTACAGCATGTATCTTTCAAGGCAACTTCATTTTGTTTTTCAGAGCTAAAGACTGAACCTAGGGCCTCACCTGGCTACCCCAACCTCTGTTTATTTATTTTTTGATTAGTGACTTAAAAAACAAAACAAAACAGGGTCTCATTATGTAGCACTCCAGCCCAGAACTTCCCTGAGTGATGGGATTACAGGTTTCCATCGAAGATGTATTTGTTTGTGTGTGTGTTCTTTGCCTACATTTTTATCTGTGTACCATATTCATGTCTGGTGCCAGAAGAACCCTAGAAGAGGGCATCTGATCCCTGGAACTCGAGTTCTGGATGATTCTGAGCCACCATGTGGATGCTGGAACCAAACCTAGGTCCTCTGCAAGAGCAGTAAGTACCTTAACCAACTAACCCACCTCTCCAGCCCAGTCAGTTTTTTTTTTGTTTTGTTTTGTTTTGTTTCCAAGACAGGGTTTCTTTATGTAGCCCTGGCTGTCCTAGAACTCACTCTATAGACCAGGCTGGCCTCAAACTCAGAGATCTGCCTGCCACCGCCTCCAGGGTGCTGGGATTAAAGAGGGTATACCACCACTGCCTGGCACTAATCAGTGATTTAAAAAAAAAAGATGTGTTTAGCCCCATGCATGCAGGTTCCCTTGGGCATCAGAAGGGTTCTTGGAGCTGGAGTCACAGGTGTTGATTGCAAGCCACCCTAGGCAGATGCTGAGAACTGAACCCAGGCCCTCTGTAAGAGCAGCTGGGATGCTTAACAGCTGAGCCATTGCTGAGCTCCTCCCCAGAGTCTCACTGTATAGTTGGGCTTGCCTGGCACTCACAGAGACCCACTTGTCCCTGCCTCTAGATTGCTGGGATTAATTGTCCCAGTACATTTGGTTGTCAGGGCAACTTTTGACACCATACTTGTGTTTCGGTTTCTTTTCAAGTGCTAGTACAGTGGGCTTGACTCCCCATCTGTTATTTGTTGTCTCGGTAAACCTGGGACAAATCACTTAAGAATTTATGATTTCATCCTATCCGTGACAATTAATACATGCATAGCACGAAACACTTCTGGGAAGACAGTAGTCATTGTTTTCAGGGGAAAGAAAGCAGTTTAACGACGCAGGGAACATTCATTGGATCAACAAGCGCAAACTTCAGAGATGCATCTGCAGCTTTGAGTTAGTTAGGTTGTTGATCAGAGCCCTCAACATTTTCCTACAAGTTCCTTATTCAGGGTTCTAAGACTCAATCTCCTTTCAGAAGTTGTTCCAACCTCAAACTACTAAACAAAGGATGTAGGCTTCCCAAATGGATGAATTTAGGTCATGTGCCTAAATTCAGGCCTGCCCCTGAACCATTCACAGTAGCCAAGAGAATGCCTGGCAGTGATTGGTTGAGAATGGATTCCTTCCACATTCTTGCATTTAGCAGGTCAGACTGAGAGTAACTGCCTGTAAACTTCTCAGCCACACAGGAGAGAAACTAGCATGAATGCTTGTGAGAAGAGACAGAGCACACTACTTGCATTTATTTGTACAAAATAAATCACTACAACTCTCCTAAAATACTCCTTTAAAGGACCCACAAAAATTGCAGGAAGAACACACACAAAAAAAAAAAATGGCTCATGATCCTGATGTTTATAAGCATCTTTGATGTTTGAAAAAAATAATAATTAGACCACAAGACATGAATCTACACTGATAATAAAATGGAAGTTGAATTTTTCCTTAATTTGAGGATTTGCATTGTGGTTATATAAGAGAGTGTCTTTTTTGTTTGTTTGTTTGTTTGTTTATTTCTTTCTTTTTTTCTATTTCTTTTGCCCTTTAGACAGGATTTCTCTGTATGGCTCTGGCTGTCCTGGAACTTTCGGTGTAGACCAGGCTGACCTTAAACTCAGAGTTCTGTGAGTCTACCTGCCTATGCAACACCACTGCTTAGCTTGAAAATGACTTTTTCTTGTAGATATACTCTGGAATATTTAGGGCTGAGGAGATAAATTAGAAACTATCAAAAGGCTAAAAAAAAAAATGCTAGGTGGGGGCTGGAGAGATGGCTCAGTGGTCACTAGCTGCTCTTGCAAAGGGCCCAGGTTCAAATCCCAGCACTTGGGAAGCAGAGGCAGGCAGATCTCTGAGCTAAAGGTTAGCATGGTCAACATAATTCCAGGACGGCCAGGGCTACACAGAGAAACCCAGTATTGAAAACAAAAACAAAAACTAAACGAAGCAACAACAAAAGGAGTGTTTGGAGAAAATAGGCATTAATAAGCCATTTGTTACCATATTTGCTGCTTCCCGTCGTTTTTCTATTTTCCAAGTAATCTAAAAATTTGACACACAACTGGCCAAAGTGGGACATGTCTATAACCCCAAAACTGATGCTGAGGCAGGATTGTGACAGGTTCAAGGTGAGCCTGGGCCCTATTGTGAGACCCTGCATCAGTTCCACTCCCCATAATAAAAATTAATAAGTGCCAGGACAAGCCGGGCGGTGGTGGCGCACGCCTTTAATCCCAGCACTTGGGAGGCAGAGGCAGGCGGATCTTTGTGAGTTCGAGGCCAGCCTGGTCTACAAAGCGAGTCCAGGACAGCCAGAGATATTCAGAGAAACCCTGTCTCGAAAAACCAAAAAAAAAAAAAATAATAATAATAATAATAAGTGCCAGGACAGCCAGGGATACACAGAGAAACCCTGTCTTCAAAAACCAAAGAAAAAGCCGGGCGTGGTGGCGCACGCCTTTAGTCCCAGCACTCGGGAGGCAGAGGCAGGCGGATCTCTGTGAGTTCGAAGCCAGCCTGGTCTACAAAGCGAGTCCAGGACAGCCAGGGCTGTTACACAGAGAAACCCTGTCTCGAAAAACCAAAAAAAAAAAAAAACAAAGAAAAAAAAGCAATAAACAGTATAAACAATACAGTGACATAAATAATAATTATTATTGTACTCCCTGAGCAGCGCCATAGAAGCGTTAAGCGGAGTGCCGCCCAAGCCTGTGGCTCTGGGGCAGTCAAAATGGCGGCTCCTGTGGCCACCCATGTGAGAAGGGTGATGCCTCCTCAACAGTTGTCCAGGGTGTCTTCGCCTCCTGTCTCCTCAGCCTGCTGCCATCACAGGGGCTGCCCTCTCCTCTCTAGTCTGTTGACTATTCATTGTGACTCAAGCTGTGGGGAAAGGCTTCCCTGCTGTAGACTCCCTTTGTAAATGTTGTGTACTATGTAAACTTTTTAAACCCTCCAAGCAGGAAAGCGGCCAGCCCTTTCCCTCAGACCTCTCCTCCAGCCTCTGTAACTGTCACAGAGGTCATCTCCAGCCCCTCAACAGGACCCATCCCACATTATACTAATTTTTGATGTAAAGTCTACACAAAAGCCCACCAATCCCTGAGCAAGAGAAGCCACTAATTCCTGAACAGGAAAGCCCACCAATCCCTCAGCTCCCCAAGCTCAGGATTCGAAATTCCACCAATCCTCATTCTGAAAATCTCTGCCCTGAAAGGCTATGCCCCCTAACAAATCCTATATAAATAAGCTCTGCTCGCCGGGCGGTGGTGGCGCACGCCTTTAATCCCAGCACTTGGGAGGCAGAGGCAGGCGGATCTTTGTGAGTTCGAGGCCAGCCTGGTCTACAAAGCGAGTCCAGGACAGCCAGAGATATTCAGAGAAACCCTGTCTCGAAAAAACCAAAAAAAAAAAAAAAATAAGCTCTGCTCTTTGTTCTGTTTTGCTGTTGTCTTCTCCTGGGAGCAGGGGCAGTCACATCCTGGATTCATCCCTCCACCCCACTAGACCCTCCAATAAATCTCTCCTGGAGATTTGCTGCCTGCTGTTACTCTCACCAAAAGAAGCAATGAAGAGAAGAAACAAAGAGGTGAAGGAGTGGGGCTGAGGCTCCTGAGTTCCTCAGCTCAGCTGGGGATACCTTCCTCTGGGAGCTGCCATACCTCTTCTGAGTAGGCTTCCTCCTAGCTGTGTGGTTCCTGGGCTCCTGAGTCCTAGGATGCCTTTCCATCCAAGTTGTAACATTACCCATTGTTAAGAGTCACACAGGGCCAGGCTGGCTTTACTGCCAGCACTCAGGAGGCAGAGGCAGGCAGATCTCCGTGAGTTTGAGGTAATGAGATTCAGAAATAACTGCACACTGACCACTCAAATACCAGGTTCAGATTGATGGAAGTCAAAGACTGACTGGCCAGGGACACAGTCTGGATTCGGGAACCAAGACGGTGACCCTGAGCCATTCTCAGAGTGAGGGTTTTTTTTTTTTTTTTTTTTTGGTTTTTTGAGATGGGTTTCTCTGTGTAGCCCTGGCTGTCATGGACTCACTTTGTAGACCAGGCTGGCCTCGAACTCACAAAGATCCACCAGCCTCTGCCTCCCGAGTGCTGGGATTAAAGGCGTGCGCCACCACGCCCGGCTAGAGTGAGTTTTTAAAAGGAAAAAATCAACCATCCAGGAAGAATCAATTCTATCCCAGGTGCATTGTGTCTAGGTAGCGAGACAAAGCATTCTAAGTTTGGAGAAAGGGCATAATAGGATATTGGTTTTGTTTAAGTAAAACATGCATCATTGATTCAACCAGAACACTTAACAAGTAATGAATTGTAAGTAAGAGGTCTCGAAAAACCTAAAAAAAAAAGTATATTATGTAGATTGGTGTTGTGCCTTCACATATGTGAGGGCGTCAGAGTCTCTGAATTGGAGTTACATTTGTGAGCTACCATGTGTGCATTGGGAATTGAAGAACAGCCAGTGCTCTCAACCACTGAGCCATCTCTCCAGCCCTGTAAAAGGCCACTTTTATGTTAGGCAGGTAGAGCCTGATACCTCCATGATCAAAATGGAGACTAACGGCAAGATGGCTTACAGGTATGCTAAAGACTAAAATAGGTCTCAACAGAAGCCAGTCTAGTCTACAAAGCTGAGTCCAGGACAGCCAGGGCTCTGTTTACACAGAAAAATCCTATCTTTACAAAAAAGAAAGAAAGAGCAGCACAGGTCTACTTTAGTCCCTGCTAAATCTCTCTCTTTTTTTCTGAGACAGGGTTTCTTTGTGTATCCTTGACTGTCCTGGACTCACTCTGTAGACCAGGCTGGCCTTGAACTCACAGAGATCCGCCTGCCTCTGCCTCCCGAGTGTTGGGATTAAAGGTGTGCATGCTTCACCACGCATGGCATCCTGCTAAATCTCTTGAGAGTTCTGTCATGGAAAAAAAAAAATCAATGTATTTGTGTTAAGCTCTTTATTATTATCTTGGTGTTTTGGTTTTTTTTGTTGTTGTTTTGTTTTTGAGACAGGGTCTCACTATGTGGCCCTGTCTGCCCTCGCTATGTAGAGCAGTTTTGCCTTGACCTCATAGCAATCCTCCTGCCTCTGCCTCCTCGGTGCTGGAATTAAAAAAACCTGCGCTAGCCGGGCGGTGGTGGTGCACGCCTTTAATCCCAGCACTTGGGAGGCAGAGGCAGGCGGATCTTTGTGAGTTCGAGGCCAGCCTGGTCTACAAAGTGAGTCCAGGACAGCCAAGGATACACAGAGAAACCCTGTCTCGAAAAAACCAAAAAAAAAAAAAAAAAAAAAAAAAACCTGCGCCAGTCACGCCAGGCTAACCTTTTTTTTTTTTCTTTGAAGGATAACGAGTGTAATGATAATTTCGTGTATTTGCTTAGAGACAGGCCCCGAGAAAGCAAACAGGGTGCTGCCCAGCGTTCTAGCTAGGCGGACACCGCACCCACCCCTAGGACCTGCGAGCAGAGCTCTGGAGTCACCCCTCCCCCCGCAAAGCACTCTGGGATCGCCGACCGCTCCCTCATCTCGCGATGCTAACCCTCCTTTCACCCTCCCCTCCCCCCTCTTAGGCCCTGTGTCCGTGTCCCGCCCCCACCCCCGCCTAACGTGTTTTTCAAAACTGCCAATGAACGCACAGCTTGGGCTCAAACCAGCCAATCAGAATGCGGCGTCACCGGGAAATTTAAATCGCGCCGGCCGGCAGCACGAGGCACAAAGTCTGAAGGCTGAGACGCCGTGGACGTTTTTAGGGCCGCCGACTCGCAGCCTGAGAGCCCCGCACCGCCTTCCGTGGAAGCCTGAGCCCGCTGTGCAGGTGGGAGCCGAGGCAAGTCCCGGGCCGTAACGGCCGGCCGGAGGGCTGCGCGGCGGAGGGCGGGAGCAGGCCGCGCCGGGGCGTGTGCTGGGCCTCCCTGCCCAGACGGGCTCTGGGGGCGGGTTGGGGACCCGACGTCTGGCTTTCGCCCTTGTGGGTATCGGGGCTGACGGCGAAGGCCGGGGGAGCGGCGCGGCGAGGCTCGGACCTCGGGGTCAGCGCGGCGGACGGGAGGTCGGCGGCGGACGAGTGGATCCGCTCACCGCGCCCCCCCTTCCCTGCCGCTTCTGGGGAGGGAACGGGGTCTTTGGGTCCGGAGTGGAGGTGGCGGTTAGACACCCCAGTTAAACACTTGACCCGGGTCCCCTGCGTCAGCCGGGCAGGATCGTCAGAGGGCTTTTGATTCCCGTCGCTCTGTGGCGATCACCTGTGTTGTGTCGGATCCCAGTGGCCGCAGCTGATGTCATCCAAATTGGATGCATTCGCTGGGGAGGTGCGCGCCGGCGGCCGAAGAATCGGCGCTAATGTCACCGCTGACAGCGGTGGTTGTGAAAGGCTCTGTAATGTAAGGAGCCGAAGCTTTATGTAACTTGCTACAAGGTACTAGTATGTATTCATTTTGGCCGTCCAAAGGAAGTAGATGGCTAACTCTGAAAGCCGCTGGGGTTCTCCTGCTTGGTGTTCCGTTAACTAATGGAGTCTAGAACGTAGCCCTGGGTCCAGTACCCTGCTGGCCAGAGGCACGGCCACTGAGTGTGAAAAGCCGCTAATCTGAGTTGAGATGCTGCTGCTGCATAGGATTTTCAAGGTGTATGAAAATAGTAAAACATCTCAGTTTTTCTATATTGATGGCACCCTGAAATGATAATGTTTAGCTGTATTGGGTAAAGGTTTTTAAAAAAATCAATGTTCCTTTTTAGCTTTTCAAAATGTAGCCGGGCGGTTGTGGCGCACGCCTTTAATCCCAGCACTTGGGAGGCAGAGGCAGGCGGATCTTTGTGAGTTCGAGGCCAGCCTGGTCTACAAAGTGAGTCCAGGACAGCCAAGGATACACAGAGAAACCCTGTCTTGAAAAACCAAAAAAAAAAAAATGTAGTTAGTGGGAAATTTAAATTGTTTTAAGAATTTGTTTCTGATTGACAGTTTGGTTGCTAGTACTTTAACCCTTTGTAGGAGGGGCAATGATGACTTAATACTGTAGCCATAATGCTGAAACATGTAGGGTTTTTTTTGTTTGTTTTTTGTTTTTCAAGATAGGGTTTCTTTGTATAACAAGCCATGGCTGTCCTGGACTGACTGTAGACCAGGCTGGCCTTGAACTCACAGAGATCTGCCTGCCTCTGCCTCCCAGGTGCTATGATTAAAGGCGTGTGTTACTATGTACAGCTTTTGCTGTGTTCTTATTAAAAAGTGCTTTCTCCCCCCCTCATCCTCCCTTGTCTATTAGCTTTCTCCCTTGTTCCTGCAACAATGTCTACCAATGAGAATGCTAATTCACCTGCTGCCCGGCTTAACAGATTCAAGAATAAGGGAAAAGACAGTACAGTGAGTACCTTCTTTTGTTTTCCTGGGTATACTTTTAAATGGAAATAAGAGATATTTATATAACACACATTTTTTGAGGATCTGAGGATTAAATTAAATACAGCTCCTCACTTACATTAAGGTGGGCTTTCTGTGTCTGAGCTTTATCTATAGTCCTAGGTATTGAAAACACGTTTAAAATTTATTTATTTATTTATTTTTCAAGACAGGGTTTCTCTGCTTATCCATGGCTGTCCTGGACTCGCTTTGTAGACCAGGCTGGCCTTGAACTCACAGAGATCCGCCTGCCTCTGCCTCCCAAGTGCTGGGATTAAAGGCGTGCGCCACCACCGCCCGGCTCCCTCTTTTTTTTTTTTTAATTTTTGGTTTTTTTGAGACAGGGTTTCTCTATTTATCCCTTGCTGTCCTGGAATTCATTGTGTAGACCAGACTGCCCTTGAACTCACTGAGATTCACCTGCCTCTGCCTCTCCGGTGCTGGAATTAAAGGCGTGCACCACCACCACTGCCCTGCTGGATGAACCCCTGCTGGATGAACCATCTCTTTTGTTGTTTTTTTTTGAGACAGGGTTTCTCTGTTTATCTCTGGCTGTCCTGGGCTCACTTTGTAGACCAGGCTGGCCTTGAGCTCACAGAGATCCATCCACCTGCTTCTGCCTCCCAAGTGCTACCATGCCCAGCCATTACAGACAGCTGTGAACTGCCATGTGGTGTTGGGATTTGAACCCTGGTACTTTGGAAGAGTAGCCAGTGTCCTTAACCACTGAGCCATCTCTCCAGCACTGATGAACCATCTCTTATTGGCCTTTGAGGGATTTAAGAGCAATCATTTGACATTAAAAAACTGGTGTGACAGATAAAACAAGGTGTTGTCTTTTCTTCAGGAAATGCGGCGCCGCAGAATAGAAGTTAATGTGGAACTGAGGAAAGCTAAGAAAGATGACCAGATGCTGAAAAGGAGAAATGTCAGCTCATTTCCCGATGATGCTACTTCTCCACTCCAGGAAAACCGCAACAATCAGGTAAAAAATACATTTGTGTTCATGTAAACTAGGAAATATGAATAAATGTTTCTTAGAAATTGTTTGGGTTTTTTTGTTTGTTTTGTTTTTGTTTTCGAGACAGGATGGTGCATGTGTGTAGGTGCACATATGCATGACACAGCCTGTGGAGTGGGTTTTCTTCTTACCTTTACATGGGTTCTAGGGATCAGACTCAGGACACCAAACTTGGGTGGCAAGACCTTTACCTGCTGGACCATCTTTCCAGCCCAGTTTGTTAATTACCAATTTTTTTTTTTTTTTTTTTTTTTTTTTCGAGACAGGGTTTCTCTGTGTAGCTCTGGCTGTCCTGGACTCACTTTGTAGACCAGGCTGGCCTCGAACTCACAGAGATCCGCCTGCCTCTGCCTCCCGAGTGCTGGGATTAAAGGCGTGCGCCACCACCGCCCGGCTTAATTACCAATTTTTAAATGATTAATTTTATGTCCATTGGTTTTCTGCCTGCAATGTATGGTTTTGTGTGTGAGGTTGTTTGGTCCTCGAGCTGGAATTATAGACAGTTGTGAGCTGTCATGTGGATGTTGGGCACTGAAACTGGGTCCTCTAGAAGAGCAGCTAGTGCTCTTAACCACTGAGTCATCTCTCCAGCCTCTGGTTATGTTTTCCTCAGGGCTTATAATCTCTGTGTAAGGATTTGTGGCCAGACGTTCAAGAACAGGCATGAGATCCTCCTGTGAAGCAGATTTTAAATACAACTAGAGAGCAGTTGGTTACTTCCATAACATTGGTGTCACTAGTGAACCAGGGGGTACACTGTGCCAGGCAGGATGTGGGGTACAGCTGGGTATGATGGTTAGCTTTCCCCCTTAGAACCCTGCCATAGCATCTTGCAACATTACGAAAGTTAGCCAGCAGTGAGGAAAAACTTCAGGTCAGTTCCAACTTGATATTGTTTGGTATTTTCCTCTCAAGTCCTATAGCTTAAGTTTATGGTGTTTTCAGCATTGGGGTCTTAGAGCATAAAGTTCTCGTGGGCAACCAAGAACAGTGACAGTAGTTTATATTGTTTTGAGGGCTGCAGGCCTCCTGTCTGCAGTGATTCACAATGGAGAGATTTTCTCCCGTGGAAATTTACAGATGAAAGTCTTAAAAATCCAAGAAAGCCAAGCATAGTGGCGCACACCTTTAATTCCAGTGCTCAGGAGCTAGAGGCAAACAGATCTCTGAGTTCAAGGCTAGCCTGGTTTTACAAAGTAAGTCCAGGACAACCAGGGCTCTGTTACCCAGAGAAACCTTGTCTCAAAAAACAAAACAAAATCTAAGAACTTAGGCCAGGTGTAGTGGCACATGCTTTTAATACCAATACTCTGTAGTTAGAGATAAGTAGATCTCTAGGTCCTAAGCCAGCCTGGTATCCATAGTGAGTTCCAGGACAACCAGGCTTACATGGAGAGATCCTGTGTCAAAAACCAACCCCCCCCCAAAAAAAAAAGTCCAAAACATTCTCTACAGCTCCCTATATCTTTGTTGAAAGTGTATGTGAGCTCAAGTGACTGCAACTAAGAATAGTCTTCAGTTTACCTTGAACCACTTTGTTTGATTTTTTTTTTTTTTTTTTTTTTGATATTTTGAGACAGGGTTTCTTTGTGTAGCCCTGGCTGTCCTGGACTCACTTTGTAGACCAGACTAGCCTTGAACTCACAGAGATCCACCTGCCTCTGCTTCCCCAGTGTAAACCACTCTTAAAATGGTTCACAGCTACCCACCCTTTTTTTTTTTTTTCAGTGACAAAAGCTGACTTGAGAATCGAGTGTCATGGTACCAAGTTTGAGAACTATTCTACATATAAAACATTATTTAGGCTGGCTGTGGTGGCCCACGCCTTTAATCCCAGCACTTGGGAGGCAGAGGCAGGCGGATCACTGTGAGTTCGAGGCCAGCATGGTCTACAAAGTGAGTCCAGGACAGCCAGAGCTGTTACACAGAGAAACCCAGTCTCGAAAAACAAAAAACATTATTTAGCCTGCTGGTCATGGTGGTAAAGCACCTTTAATCCCAGCACTCAGGAGACATGCAGGCTGATCTCTGAGTTCAGTCTAGCCTGGTCTACAAAGGAAGTCCAGGACAACCAGGAATATACAGAGAAGCCCTGTCTTGAAAACAAAACAGTAGTTAGTAGGCCAAATTAAATGTAAAGCTAGTTTTTTCGTAACAGACTGAGAACCTAAGAAGTGTCTTTACAGTGTCATGGGCACTAGTTTGTTTTGTGTTGTTGTGGTAAAGCTGACTGAAAGCAGTGTAGTGGCCAGGAAAGGGTTATTTGGCTTGTAACTCCAACACAGAGTTTATTTTTTTTGTTTTGTTTTTTCAAGACAGGGTTTTTCTGTGTAGCCCTGGCTGTCCTGGACTCACTTTGTAGACCAGGCTGGCCTCGAACTCACAAAGATCCACCTGCCTCTGCCTCCCAAGTGCTGGCTGGGATTAAAGGCATGAGCCACCACTGCCCGGCAAGACAGAGTTTATTAATGAAGGGAAATCGTGAAGCAGTGGGTGGGGTGTGGCTGCTCTCTGACTGGCTCTCTGGCTGGTCTTGTGTGTGTATACAACCCAGACCCACCTGCCTGGGGGTAGTGGCTGGACTCTCACATCAGTCATCAAGATTAATCTGACCAAAGCAATTCTAGATGTTGGTTCTGTCTTCCCTGGTGATTAGGTTGTGTCAGGTTGACAAGAGCAACTAAACAGCATAGCAGGTATAAAGTATATTATTTGTATTTAACAAAAAAATAAATTGTAAAATAACTGCATTTCTTTTAGGGCACTGTAAATTGGTCTGTTGAGGACATTGTTAAAGGCATAAACAGCAACAATTTGGAAAACCAGCTCCAAGCTACTCAAGCTGCTCGGTAAGTCTGCAGGCTCTGGCACGGGGAACCTAACAAATTAGACCTTTTAGATAAGTGGAGGGGGAATGGAGAAATAGGTGGGATAGATAAGGTAAAGCCATACAGTACTAGTCCTGTTTTCATGAGTTTTTACTTTAATTTTATTTGTTGTGGAAATCAGAGGACAGCTTGCCAGGAGTTCCCTCCACCATGAGTCCTGGGGTTTGAACTCAGGTTATCAGACTTGATGGCAAGCACTTTTCCCCACTAAAGCATCTCACCATCTTGTATCATGTAGCCTAGACTGACCTTAAGTGTGTAATCTTTTTGCCTCAGCCTTCCTTATGTTGAGATTATATGTGTATCAACTGCTGGGTCCAGGTTTTTTAGACCCCTTTCAAGGCACCTTAGAAATCAACTTCAACATTTGATTTTCTTTTTGTTTCCTCTTAGGAAATTGCTTTCTAGGGAGAAACAGCCTCCTATAGACAACATCATCCATGCTGGTTTGATCCCAAAATTTGTGTCTTTCTTGGGCAAAACTGATTGTAGTCCCATTCAGTTTGAATCTGCTTGGGCGCTCACTAATATTGCTTCTGGAACATCTGAACAGACCAAGGCTGTGGTGGACGGAGGTGCTATCCCAGCATTTATTTCTCTCTTGGCATCTCCCCATGCTCACATTAGTGAGCAAGCTGTATGGGCTCTTGGAAACATTGCAGGTACTTGCACTTAAAATTCTTTGGACTAAATGCATTCAGTGTGATTAAAGAAGGACGTGTTAAAGGTCCTAGTGACTTGCGTCAAGCATTGAGCTTGCTTTAGGCCCTTATTAGGAGTGAAAGGCATTTAAAATGCTACTGGTGAAATATTTCTGACAGTATGTGCATTCAGTAGCTGAACATCGGTGTTCAGGATAAGTGGGTTCATTAATCTTGCTTTCTTTCTTTTTTGGAGTCAGGGTCTCACTGTAGTGCTGGCTATAGAGCCAGCCGGCTTGGAACTAACCGAAACAGATCCTGAGGTGACAAGGAGTGAAGGTGTTCAGCAGCATGCACAGTTAATCTTGCTTTCTGCTCTAGGTGATGGCTCAGCTTTCCGAGACTTAGTTATCAAATATGGTGCAGTTGACCCACTGTTGGCACTTCTTGCAATTCCTGACTTGTCATCCTTGGCAGTAAGTTAGTTAATAGCTTAAGTAAAGTCCCTTAGTGTCTGGTTCATATTTTCCTCATCTGTTCAGAGACAAGCATTCTAACAAATGTTTCTTTCCCCCAGTGTGGTTACTTACGTAATCTTACCTGGACCCTTTCAAACCTTTGTCGAAACAAGAATCCTGCACCTCCCTTAGATGCTGTTGAACAGATTCTTCCTACTTTAGTTCGTCTCCTGCATCACAATGACCCAGAAGTATTGGCAGATTCCTGCTGGGCTATTTCCTACCTGACTGATGGTCCAAATGAGCGAATTGAGATGGTTGTAAAGACAGGAGTTGTGCCCCAACTTGTTAAGCTTCTGGGAGCTACTGAATTGCCAATTGTGGTAGGTCTTAGCCTTTTTACTAATGATTAGTGAGCTTTACAGGTACAGGAGCATAATAATCAGTTGATGGTATTGAGATACTGCCTATGGTTTTGCAGAACTTTTAGAATAGAGAATTTTTTAGCAGTTCTGAAAAAAAATACATAGTAACTAATCGGCATCAATTTTTTTTTTCTTTTTAGACTCCTGCACTAAGAGCCATAGGAAATATCGTCACTGGAACAGATGAACAGACTCAGATTGTGATAGATGCAGGAGCACTTGCTGTCTTTCCCAGCCTGTTAACAAACCCCAAAACTAATATTCAGAAGGAGGCCACATGGACAATGTCAAACATCACAGCTGGACGCCAGGACCAGATACAGCAAGTTGTGAATCATGGCCTAGTCCCGTTTCTTGTTGGTGTCCTCTCTAAGGTAATGAGGGCTCAGGGTTTAACCAGAGGATGTTAGGGCAGCCTGTGCTTGATAAGAATCTGGGTATGGTGGCGCACATGCCTTTTAATGCCTGAGCTTGGGAGGCAGAGACAGGAGGATCAATCTAAGCAAAGCAGCAAGCTCAGGATAGCCAGGACTACATAGAAGAGACCTTGTCTTAAAAACCAACAAGAACAACTACTGAAGAGTCTAAAAGAATATCAGTGCCTGCTCCCTAAGCTCTTCGTCAGGTAACAGACAGTACCTCTTGGTATTGAGTAGAACCAGTAGAAAGATTAGTTGGTGTCTGTAGAACATAACCATTTGGAGTCTTACCATTAGGACTTCTGAACTAAAACCATTTTCTTCTTGTTTATCAGGCAGACTTTAAGACACAGAAGGAAGCTGTGTGGGCTGTAACCAACTATACCAGTGGTGGGACTGTTGAACAAATTGTGTATCTTGTTCATTGTGGCATAATAGACCCTTTGGTGAACCTCTTGAATGCAAAAGATACCAAAATTATTCTGGTTATTCTTGATGCTATTTCAAATATCTTTCAGGTAAGTCCTAATGCTACATTTGTTTGAATTTGGGGTTGATAGCTAACTAACTTTAGGACTGGGAAGAGGACAGGTAAGTTTGGTTACTAATAGTAACCAAATCAGAAGGTTTGTTTGTGTGAAGCCTCACTCCCCCCCCCACCCCAGACAGCTACCACCACCTCTGTCCCAATCCTCACTTTATGTTTACTAATGAATGAGTTCTTAGCCAGGTGGTGCTGGCGCACGCCTTTAATCCCAGCACTCAGGAGACAGAGGCAGGAGGATCTCTGTGAGTTTGAGGCCAACCTGGTCTACAGAGTGAGTCCAGGACAGTCAGGACTGTTAAACAGAGAAACCCTGTCTCGAAAAAACCAAAAAAACAAGTACAGCCAGGCGTGGTGCAGGAGAGCAGAGGCAAGAATTAAGCATTAGCCGTGCAGTGGTGGCGCAGGCGGATCTTTGTGAGTTCGAGGCCAGCCTGGTCGATAAAGTGAGTCCAGGACAGCCAGAGCTACACAGAGAAACCTTGTCTCGAAAAACAACAAAAAACAAGAATTAAGCATTACCTCTGAGCTTGAGACCAGCCGGTTGACGTGGCTAATTCCAGGATGTCCAGGACTACATAAAAGACTCTCTCAGAAACCAAAACCAGACAAAAATAGATAAAAAAAAAAAACTGAAATGCCTCTCATAGAAACTGATATTTATATCTAATAGATATTAACACTTGTGGGGCTTTTAATAAAATAGACTAGAGTTAGGGTGGTAAACTTGTTGTGTTTGTTTTCAGGCTGCTGAGAAACTAGGTGAGACAGAAAAACTCAGTATAATGATTGAAGAGTGTGGAGGCTTGGACAAAATTGAAGCACTACAGAGCCATGAAAATGAGTCTGTATACAAGGCCTCGTTAAGCTTAATTGAGAAGTACTTCTCAGTGGAGGTGAGTAGTGGCCATGTTAACAACTTGGAAAGTATACGGGAATTCACAAGTGTCTTCAAGCCCATTAGATGTTGATTCTTTGTGTATGGTTCTTACATTGCCCCCATCCCATCACAAGAGAGCAAGCAAGCATCAGTGCAGCCAGGGCTTGCTGCATGTATGTATTTGCTCCTCCAGTGTTGTCTTGGTGACGGTGAGTGGACAGCCTGTGACACCTCTGAATACCCTGAGACTTAAGTTTATGGGTGTCCCAGGGCCTTACTCTGGTATGTACACTGATGGGTAGACAGACAAATGTCAGTTTCTGTTGCCTCAACTCATCCAGATGAATTAGCTAAATTTTGTTCTACCAAGTGCAGGCTTTGAGACAGGGTACTACTACGGATGTACCATGTTTACAGTTATATCTTGTTTTACTCTTTCCAGGAAGAGGAAGATCAAAATGTTGTGCCAGAAGCTACCTCTGAAGGCTTCACCTTCCAAGTTCAGGATGGGACTCCCGGAACCTTTAATTTCTAATGTCCAGCTGAGACAGAAAGTTGTTAGCTACTTGCTGTGTTCCCCATAAATCTGTCTTACTGTTTCTCTGCTAAGAATTCTTTTTAAATGTGGTTTGTTATTGTAGCACTTTTTACAAAGAGACTATACTTGAACAGTTGTAAACTGTACATACTATACGAAGCTGTCCTCTGAGTTTCTTATTTCTATGTGGAATTTCGTACTCTGCAGTGTCCTGTAAATAAAGATTAAGTTCCACTCTTTACTCTGTGCCTTGCTGTTTTCTCACTTGAGGCCATTACTGTTGGACATGAAGGGTGACCTAAGTTATCTGCAATGGCTGACCAGAGGTGGCCCAAGGCTGATGTCCCCATGATGGGTGAGGAATTGGGGATCTGGGCTGGCCCTCACATCCCCCACAGGACTAGGCAGCCAGCATCACCTGTCTCTGGCTAGAAGATGAGTTCTGATGAAGGCACACATTCAGTCATGAATCTCCAGATCTAAGTGGAGTTCACTCCTTTTCAGTTTCAGCCTGACTGCATGCTCACCCCTGGGCAAGTTACCTGAAGTCTTTCAGGAACATGTACAGTATAGACTACTGGCCATTACTTGAAGCATAAGTATGTTCCTATCAGATAACAAAAGAAGCCACAGTGTTAATTTTTGAGTCCTTTGCAAAAAGAGTGCCTTATTTTTTAGTCTTTGGTTTGGTTTTTCGAGACAGGGTTTCTCTGTGTATCTCTGGATGTCCTGGAACTCACTCTGTAGACCAGACTAGCTTGCTTTATTTTTTGGTTTTTTGAGGCATGGTTTCTCTGTATATCTCTGGCTGTCCTGGACTCACTTTGTAGACCAGGCTGGCCTTGAACTCAGAGATCTGCCTGCCTCTGCCTCCCAAGTGCTGGGATTAAAGGCTTTTGCCACCACACCCAGCCAATATGGACAGTTGTGAGCTGCCATGTGGGTGCTGGGATTTGAACCTGAGTCCTTTGGAAGAGCAGCCAGTACACTTAACCTCTGAGCCATCTCTCCAGCCAAGATGACATTCTTAACAGGGACTTTACTCAGAAGCCCAAAATGTGTGTTCTGTGGGCAAAATTATGTTAGAACGGCTTTTCATACCCACTGGATACACTACACAGCCCCTGACTCCCTGTCTAAATTGCTACAGGTTGATTGGTGAATGTGCTTCATCTGCATGTCTGGTGCTAGAGACTAGAAGGGGGTTGTTGATCCTCTGGAGCTGCCAGATGTAGGTGCTGGGAATTAACTCTGGTCCTCTGCAAGAATTTCTCCAGCCCTGACTTTTTTTTTTTTTTTTGGTTTTTCGAGACAGGGTTTCTCTGTGTAACAGCTCTCACTTTGTAGAACAGGCTGGCCTCGAACTCACAGTGAACTCACAGTGATCCGCCTGCCTCTGCTTCCCAAGTGCTGGGATTAAAGGCGTGCGCCACCATGCCCAGCCCAGCCCTGACTTCTTGTAAATTTTTGGTTTGCATTTTGAGACAGGGTCTCTATACAGTCCTGACTATCTTGGGACTTAATATGTAGACCAGGCAGGCTGGCCTCGAACTCAGAGATCATCCTGCCTTTGCCTCCCAAGTGCTGGGATTAAAGGTGTGTGCCTCCAAATCCAGCCTTTCTTGTAAATGTTTTTAAGCCTTATTTTATGTGTATGTTGTTTTGCTAGCATGTGTGTCTGTGCACCACATGTGCATGCAGAGGCCAGAAAAGGGAAGTAAACCTGGGTCCTCTGGAAGAAAATCCAGTGTTCTTAGCCAACGAGCCATCTCTCCAGCCCTATAAATCTTAATTGTTAAATAAAAAGGATATTGCTCCCAGCACTTGGGAGGCAGACAGGTGGATTTCTGAGTTTCAGCTCAACCAGAGTTATATGATGAGACTCTCCAAATAAACAAGCCAGGCTGGGATATAGCTCTGTTGACTAGAACGGATAAAGCCCTGGGTTTGATCACCAGTACTATGTAGATTGGGCATGGTGGTTGTCCTAGTGTGCTTTTCTGTTGCTGAGATAAAATACTATGACCAAAGCACTTTGGGGAGGGAAGAGTTCATTAAGCTTATCGGTTACAGGGAAGCCAGGCCAGGAACTTGGAGACAGAACCTGAAGCAGATAGAGGAACCCTGATTACTGGCTTGTTTCCTCTGATTTGCTCAAGAGAACCTTCTCACACAGGACCACAGTGGGCTGGCCTGCCTGTGACAATGAGCAATCAAGAATGTGCCACAGACTTAGTCTGACGGAGGCGGTTGCTCAGTGGAGGTTTCCTCTTCCCACGTGTGTCTGGTTGAGGACTGCGACTATGACTGTGGTGCATGGTAACCCCACACTTAGGATTGGAGGAGGGAGGACCAAAGAACGGCTCATGGTCATTCTCCACTATGTAGCAAGCTTAAGCTCAGCCTGGGACAGACAAGACCTTGTCTCACATATTTTTACTTTTGGCTTCTTAACTTTTTTTTTTTTAAGCTCCCCAGAACCAAGTAAAAATAAAACCAAAACTATTCACTGAGAAGGTATTATGTTTCTTTCCATCCCACCAAACTCCTGGGTCTTGTTTATATGTAGCCTGGAAACATAGTGAGTTGGAGAACCCAAGGTCAGAGGCCGTTAAGGGCTGTAGCTGGCGATTTCCCTCCCTCTCCTCTTGCAGGAACCTGCCCAAACCCAGCTGACTGATTTTGGGGAGCTTTCGCATCATGTCATTAGTGGGGGCTTCTTTTGAAATTGGACTGTTGACCTAATTTGTGATGAAAACCTGCCCAAGTCATGTCATCCTTCTTCCCAATATCCCCCGACGCTGTCAGTGAAGAGTCCTAACAACATCAAGGCTTTAACAACTTTTATAACCTCAGTCATGAAAATGACAAAAAACACCCAGTCTATCAAGTTGGGTGTTGAGAGAGCACCAGTGCAGTTCAATTCCAAGCATTTGTGTGTTAAATGCTGTGTTGTTGGCATAGTTTGAAAGAATCATTCTGCTGTATGCAGTTCCTCCTAAATATCTGGGGCAGTTTTCTAACACTGCATGTGAGTTCCAAGCACCAAGCCCTCTGATGAGCTCATACACTGCTTCTAGACTCTCAGTGGTAGATGTCTGCCCGGAGCCAGAGCTGGGAAGCACTGTGGTGCTGTTGGGATGGGCTGCTGTTTGGCAGCCACATCTGCCCAAGTTCATGTTCTGCAGTGGAAACAACTCTAATGAGGAAAGTACCAGTACCAGTGGCTGTGAAACAATTATCCTGCCAGGTGTGGTAGGTTTTATTTTTTTATTTTTATTGTTTATTTATTTATTTATTGGTTTTTCGAGACAGGGTTTCTCTGTGTAATACTCCTGGCTGTCCTGGACTCACTTTGTAGACCAGGCTGGCCACCAACTCACAGAGATCTGCCTGCCTCTGCCTCCCGAGTGCTGGGATTAAAGGTGTGTGCCACCATGCCCAGCTTAAGGTGTGATAGATTTTAATCTCAGCGCTTGGGAGGCAGGTGCAGGCAGATATCTGTGAGTTGGAGGCCAGCCTGGTCTACATAGTGAGACCCTGCCTCAACGAATCAAAACACTCCAAACCTTCCACCTAAGTTTGGTAGATGTTTCCAACCCCTTATCAGGAGCGACTTCCTTCTGTTCCTCCAGAGACCCCTGTGCTGATGTATTTTGCCTACTAGCCTAAGTTTAATGTTTTTCCTGTTATTTATTGGTAGGGAAGCTGGCCTCGAACCTAGGATTCTCCCATCTCAGCGTCTAAGTGCCACTTTGCCAAGTCCCTTCTTATAAATCACAGATGAAACTCACAGCTGGACGGTGGCACACACCTTTAATCCCAGCATTTGGGAGGCAGAGGTAGGAGGATCTCTGTAAGTTTGAGACCAGCTTGGTCTGCAGAGTGAGTTCCAGAACAGCCAGTACATAGAGAAAAACTGTCTCAGGGAAAAACCACCTCCACCACCAAGACCCACAAGGAACTCAGTGGTAAGTAAGGGACTTGCCTGATATTCTGATGATCCTAAATTTGACTCCATTGGAATACACAATAATGCATGGGATTGTTTGTATACTCAATAGTATCTTACCCAAAGAGTAAATGTTACTCAGCTTTCTGTCCGTTACTCCTGAGCCCTGTATCCTCACTTGGAAGTGCTAGGATTATAGGTGCGTGCCCACCACACCTGGCTCAGCAGAGCTTCCTTAACTGAGTTGTTTGAAGCTACCTGTTGGAGCACTGTGGGCTCTACTCAGGCTCTGAATCACCTGTAGGAATCACAGCAGGGGCCAGAGGAACCAGCTCAACTTTGGGCTCAGTGCCACAACACAGCCAGTGAGAACTTAAGGAAACCAGGTGGGTGGCCACCATGGGTTACTGACAAACTGACCATACCCCAGGATGGAAGGCCCGCTACCCCAGATGGCGGACTGAATGATAGCCTTTGCAGTGTCCCAGGCAAGTTCAATGTTGCCGTCCTGTATAGTTTGCCCCTATTTCAATACTACTGGACAGAATAATTGGAGGATTTCTTTACCTTGCCGGCCATCAGAACAGTTGCTTGAGATACCCAAGTCCAATTTGGTGATGGCTTGCCTGGAAACTTTTTTTTTCCCCCGAGACAGGGTTTCTCTGTGTAGCCCTGGATGTCCTGGACTCACTTTGTAGACCAAGTTGTGTAACAGTAAATTTTTATTTATCACACATATATTTATCAATACTTAATAATTATCTAACAATTGTCTATAAAATTTCTAAATCCTAAACCCAAACTCTAACTCTGAAACCTAACACCTAAAACTTCTTAGTATCTATAATACAAACATTTAACATTAACCTAAGGTTTCTCAAAAGGATATTTTTCTCTGAGCGTGGGCCCTGATGGATGGCTGGTCTTCATACAATTTTTCAGTTTTAAAGACTCTTAAAGTCTCTAAATTTCGTTCGTCCTCTTGTGGTCTTTTTTCTTTTTTTTTTTTTTGGTTTTTCGAGACAGGGTTTCTCTGTGTAACAGCCCTGGCTGTCCTGGACTAGCTTTGTAGACCAGGCTGGCCTCGAACTCACAGTGATCTGCCTGCCTCTGCCTCCCAAGTGCTGGGATTAAAGGTGTGCACCACCACCGCCCGGCCCCTTGTGGTCTTAAAACCAATTAACACATAAAAGTTTCCCAGGCGGCTGACCAATTCAGATGCTTATGGCCTGCAAAGGTCGGAAGTCCCAGAGCTGGAGTCTGAACGTTCACTCCTGAATCTCAGGGAGAATCTGTCCCGATTCAGACCCAAAACGGGTCAACATCAGAGAATGAAACTTTCCGATGAGATTGTGATGTGTGTTTTTTCGCCAGTCGAGGAAAACCTTGAGTGAATCAGGAACAGGAGAGAGAGCCCGCCCAGCGTTCACGTGGATTCTGCCTTATATATCTTCACCTGTCAGCAAAAGTTTTGTGCACTTTTAAAGTTAGTTCTGGGGGTTCAGTCTTTTTCTAAAAAGCTTTTTGCAGAGGGGCGTGTATTCACAGGCGGTCCGCAGATGTGGACAGGTGCCTCAGGGCATGTCATTCAGATGCCCTTCGTAGAGAGCTGCACCTCCAACCTCCAGAGGGCAGGCACCCCAGGGGACATGTCCTGCCCCCAGCCCCAAGATCAAAGAGGTCCTGGTCCTTGGTGAGTTCCCAAGGACATGTCACTTTGGATAAAGTCTTTTATCTTAAAAGTCCAGCCTTATTGTAAGTTCCCTATGCTATATGTGCTAACACTAAACCTACCACAAGGCTGGCCTTGAATTTGCGGAGATCGGCCTGCCTCTGCCTCTGCCTCTGCCTCCGAGTGCTGGGATAAAAGGCGTGTGCCACCACGCCCAGCCTGGAAACTTTTTGGAGCCCAATCTCTTCTTTTTGCTTGCTGGCTGCGATGTAAGCAGTTTTCTGTGCCACACAATCCCTTTCATTGCCATTCGGCATCCTCACCAGAAGCCCCAAATCATGAACCAAAATAAACCCTTTGTAACTTAATCATCTCGGTCGTTTTGTTAGAGTGGCAGCTGACATTCATTCTACAAGCTTGATGAAACACTAAAGCTCTGAGCTGCCTTTGCCTCCCCAGAAAGAGAAGGTGTAGGGATTGGCTTCAGGCTCAGTGTCCCTGCAGGTCCCAGGGGGTAAGAAGGTCCCTGGGGAGAGTATCTGGTTCCTCATCCTCCCACCGACAGCCAAGTCTGTCAGAGGCAACTGTTCCCTTCCTCTAGAGTTTGCCGAAGCCCTACTGCCAGGGAGGAAAAGATTCCTAACAGTGTGGAAATTGCAGAGCCAGCCTGGCCCAGGGACTGTCTCTCTCCTGAGGAAATGTCTGTTTTTCTGGCCCTGCTCTTGGCCCTGGAAGGAACAACTGCTCCCTGCCTACCAAGTGTTTCTGCTGCGGTAATCATACTGGAGGGGATTTGCTGGGTAAAGTCACAGCTGGCTCCCAGGTGTCTTTAGTCCCATGATCTCAACAACACCCTGGTACAGTTTTGCTTGGGAGGGTCAAACTTGCTGGGGCACAATGCTTGCCAACCCCCACACTGGGAGATTTATAGGCAGGCAAGGAAAAACAAATCTCAGAGATAGGATGGGGCCATGCAGGTTCTTCTTGTGATATGTTCTAGAATTCTGACTAAAATGGAAGAGCTTGGGTCTGGCTGGCCTGTAACACACTTTGTAGATGAGGGTGGCCTTGAACTCATGGAGTTCCACCTGCCTCTGTCTCTGGGAGAGACAGAAGATCAGAAATTCAAGGTCATTCTCAACTACACAGAAAGCTTGAATCCAGCCCGGGCTTCATGATACTCCATCTCAAAACCCAAACCAAAACAAAACAAAAAACCAACCAAACAAACAACACCCCCGCCAAAAAAGCCTTCAGATTGCTTTAGATTATGTTCTGATCTTTCCACATTTGACAATTTATCCTGTCCCTTTCAGGTAAAGATGGAGGAATAGGGCTCAGATAGTTCCTCATGCAAAGAAATTACTCATAGTCTACTTCCTGGAGCTAATGTGGAGAGAGCTAGCAGGTTTCTAACATACTTCAGCTGTTCAGGAAATATTTTAAATAATTTCCTGCTGCAGAGACCAGGAGGAGAGTCAGCAGACTGGAAAGGAGTGTGTGTGCTCTCTGTCTCTTTGTCTTTACCTCTGGCTGTCTCTCTCTCTGTCATTTTCTATCTCTCTGTCTTTCTATCTCTCTCTCTCTCTCCCTCTCCCTCTTTGCCTCTCTCCGGCCTCAAACGCAGTTCACAAGGGCCCTTCACTGTTCACGCATACTCTCCACACTGTGGCAAAGATTTGGATTTCTTTCAAACACAGTTATGTTGAATTAATATGTAAAAGTTGTGGGAGTGCTTCTGAAAAACAGCTTCATAAAAGGGGCATACAAAATCAGCCTAAAGACATGCACCTCTGGGGAACACCTGGTCAACAGGTGGACCTTGGGAGGCGGGCATAAGCATCCTGATGCATGATTAGAGAGCATGTAAAAAGGAAGGCGCAGAAAAACTTGAGAGGGCTTTTTGCTTGGCATTGCTTCACATCGATCATTTTGCTTCACTTTGAAAGACTCCAGACAGGGCCTTGCTGAAGGACGTTGGCTGCAAAAGCTGGAGACCCACCAGAGACCGAGGTGCCAAGTGAGGGTGAGGCAATTGCCAGTGTCGAGGCTTCAAGGACAGAAAAGGCCAACCGCATGTAGAGGTGGACCAAAGGCCTGCACCTAGGCCAACAGATGGTGAGGAGGCCACCACCTCAGGTGAGAGATGGCAATGGCCAGCTCCTAGGCCCTTCGAGTGCAGCACCAGCCGGAGGCGGCAAGCTTTGGTGGGCAGAAGAGGCCTGCCAGAGGAAGCTTGGAAAAGCCAGATGGCCTGAAGAGACCTCGGAAGCAAGCGAGTGTGCAGCATCTGCTCCATGTAGATTTGACAGTCTCGGGGATGAACAGAGGAGGCCTCAACGCCAGGCAGAAGTGAGATGGCTACCATCTCAATGCCAGAACTGGATAACCATTGCAGCTCCTGCTGAGTGGCGTGTTCCTGCAGACAAGGTTGGTAGGCGTTTAGAGTTATTAATAAATAGTTTAGGGCTGGAGAGGTGGCTCAGAGGTTAAGAGCACTGGCTGTTCTTCCCAAGGTCCTGAGTTCAATTCCCAGCAACCACATGGTGGCTCACAGCCATCTACATTGAGATCTGACCGGGCATATATGTAGAGCAAATACTGTACACATAATAAATAAATAAATAATAAACGTTTTAAAAAAATAAAATAAATAAATAGTTTAAAGTTATGCCTACACCACAGAGTCAGACTTTTCATGTGGGACTTTTCTTTTCAGTTTTTTATAACTCTGGCTGTCCTGGAACTCACTCTGTTGACCAGGCTGGCCTTGAACTCAGAGATCCACCTGCCTCTGCCTCTGGGACTAAAGGCGTACACCACCGCCACATGGGAATGTTTTTTTTTTTTTTTTTAAGAGTGTGGCTTCGAGAATCCTGGTATCTAGGACTTCCATTGTACCCAGGCTTCCTAAGGATTCTTACAAGCCTGAGCTAATTAAACCTGGAAGGCTTATTGAAAGGCAGTCAGCTCTGAGATAGACTGGCCACCCTGCATAACAACAATTCAGACAATGGCCAGATGAGAACCTGGAGGCCCAAAGCAATTGCAAGGAAGAAGTGAGTTAGGCAATGTGTCATTAATTGCCTCCTTTGTTTGCTTCAGCCTACAGTGGGCCTCAGATGACAGGCATTTCTAACTGAGTCATTGAAGCTTTGGAGCAAGTTTTCAGGTAGCCTTAAGAAAAACAGAAAAATGAAAAGACAAGTCTAAGATTTTAGTTTATTTAAATCGTTGGTTCTAAAGTCAGATTTTGAGATTTCCTCTTCCTTAGGGGACATGTCACAGTATGAAGATTATTTTTGGTTGTCACATGTGAGGCAGGGCCATGTTATTGCCACTAAACATTCATAATGCACATATGGACACATAATAAAGAACTGTCCAGCCTAGAAATGTCAATAGCTTAGAGGTTAAAACACTGTGTTATTGTTGTTTATTGTTGAGTGTAATTCCTCACTCTGTAACCCAGTCTTGCCAAGACATCACAGTGATCCTCTTGCCTCAGCTTCCCAGTGCTGGGGTTACTGGTGTGAGTCCCCACATGTGGCTGAGACCCTGGTTTAAAGATTCAAGAGATAGCTGGGTGGCTCATGCCTTTAATCCTAGCATTTGGAAGGCAGAGGCAGGTGGATCTCTGTGAGTTGGAAGCCAGCCTGGTCTACAAAGAGAGTCCAGGACAGCCAGGGCTGTTACACAGAGAAACCTTGTCTTCCATCCCCCCCACAAATAAAATAAAGTTTCAAGAGATAACTGATTTCCTGACCCCTCAGGTACCTCAGGCTAAACCAGAGTCAGCTTCTGGGGAACACAGCCTCTAAGGACACCTGGGGATTTGTGTATTCACTCACTTTCTGTTTTGAGATCAGGCTGGCTGTGTGGTCTCCTGGAAATTCCCTTGCAACTAGAAAAATTACCACAGGGAGGCATTAGAGTTTAGGGCCTCAGAGTCTGGCTCTTGAATTGCATTTGAATTGCAGTCAAGGCTGGACACCTGACCGCTGTGTGGCCTTCAGCAAATTGTCTCAATGCCCTGGGCTTCATAGCTCAGAATAATAGAGATAAAAGCAGCAACTACTGGCCGGGCTTGGTGGCTCACACCTTTCATCCCAGCACTCAGGGAAGCAGAGGCAGGCGGATCTCTGAGTTCAAGGCCAGCCTGGTCTACAAAGTGAGTCCAGGATAGCCAGAGATACACAGAGAAACCCTGTCTGGAAAAACTTAAAAAAAAGAAAACCCTAGCACCTACTTCCTAATAAGTTACATGATACCAGCTCTCAATTAGTATTAGGATTTAAAAGGGGGGGCAATGGGGGCACAATTTGGATTAAACTCACAATGTAGCTGAGGATAATACTGGGTTGCTGACTTTCCTACTTCCATTTACAAAGTACTGGGATTATAGGTGTACACACCGAGGTAACTCCTTTTTTTTCTCCCTTCCTTCCTTCCTTTCTTTTTCTCTCCCGACAAATCCATTTCTATTAGTTTAAATGCACTGGAGTGCTGAGCCACAAGGGTTCTGTGGTCTTTGAAAGGAGGTTGCTTAGGAATTTTTCCCAGACCATGCCACTGTTCCCATGGGCCCAAGTTACCTTTCTCCAGATTGTAAATTGGCCTTGAACTCACAGAGATCCACCTGCCTCTGCCTCCCGAGTGCTGGGATTAAAGCCTCCACCTTTGACAAGTACATTCAATTTTAAGGAGCCATGTGCTTTCTTTGGTTCTAGGGACCCATTTATAGCTTCAGAAGTGGCTTTGCACCACAGCTTTCCAAACATATTTGTCTTTAAAAGTCTTCTTCCCAGCTGGGCGTGGTGGCACACGCCTTTAATCCCAGTACTCGGGAGGCAGAGGCAGGTGGATCTCTGCGAGTTCAAGGCCAGCCTGGTCTACAAAGTGAGTCCAGAACAGCCAGGACTATTAAACAAAGAAACCCTGCCTTGAAAAACAAAACAAAACAAAAAACCCAAAACAAACAAACAAACAAAAAAAGTCTTGTTCCTGGGCTGGAGAGATGGCTCAGTGGTTAAGAGCACTGGTTGCTTTTCCAGAGGACCTAAGTTCAGATTCCAAGCACCCACATGGCAGCTCACAGCTGTCGGTAACTCCAATTTCAGTGGATCTAACATCCTCACACAGACATACATGCAGGCAAAACACTAATACACATGAAATATAAATAAATAGAAAAAAAAAAAGAAATCTTGTTCCCAGCAGGCCTCCCAGGTGCCAAAATAGCAGAGAGAGACATTTATCTTTTCCATAGTCTTAAATATATGTATTTATTTTGGCTACCTACACCTTTAATTCTAGCACTCAGAACGCAGAATCAGGCAGATCTCTATAAATCTGAGGTCAGCCTGGCCTGCATATTGAGACCCTGTCTAAAAACTCTATTTTAAAAATGTTATGGCTGGGCGTGGTGGCACAAGCCTTTAATCCCAGCACTTGGGAGGCAGAGACAGGCAGATCACTGTGAGTTCCAGGCCAGCCTGGTCTACAAAGCAAGTCCAGGACAGCCAGGGCTGTTACACAGAGAAACCCTGTCTCGGAAAAAAAAATATATGTATGTACCCTACATGCATACCTGATGCCAGAGCATTAGATTTCCTGGAACTGGTCTTAAAGAGGTTGGGAACCACCACCATGTGGATGCTGTGTGGTGAGTGGTCAAAAAGCCCCCTTTCAGGAGAGAAAACCAAGGTAGAGGATGGGGAGACGGCTTAGTGGGTGAAGTGCTCCCTGTGCAAATGTGAAAACCTGGGTTTGGATCTCTAACATCCATGTAAAAATTGCAAATGGGGCGCAGGCCTTTAATCCCAGCACTCGGGAAGCAGAGGCAGACAGATCTCTGTGAATTCAAGGCCAGCCCCGTCTACAAAGTGAATCCAGAACAGTCAAGGATACACAGAGAAACCCTGTCTCGAAACAAAACAAAACAGCCCTAGCAGCTGGATCATAAGAACACAAGTTGAGATCCCAGCACCCATGTAACAGACTGAGTGTCTACATACAAATCCCTGTGACTCCAGTTCTGAGGGATCTTCCTCTGGCCTCTGGATGTGCACAGGTACGTTTGGACCCACATATGTGTACACACACACACACACACACACACACACACACACACACACACACCTGACCACTATAAGCCAGATGACTTCTTGGAGTGTAGGCAATTTCTCCTATATTTTCAAACCCCCAGGGAAGCAGCATCCCAGATCTTATCCAAAACGAGTTCCTGGTCTTTGAGTTTTGCATTCATGGAAACCCTCTGCAGAGCCCAGGAGGAGCAAGCTGGTTTCATCTGGTAGTGGCATTGCTGTAGATTTAACGACAACAGAAAGAGACAGACGATTGTGAGCCTAAGGCCATGAGGGGTGCTTGCAGGTGGGAACCAGGCCTTTAGTCTGCCCCCAGAATCAACCCAGCTTAACTCTGTCTGCTCCTGATTTACTGAAGGGCCAACACTGGCTTTAAGGTACAGCCTGACATGCTTCCTTTTAGAATGAATAGTCTTCAATATGAAGCTGGGCAAGACAATAGTATACACCCCAAACCATGCCACTTTCTGGCGTATACTCCCACTCGATACCCAGGAGCACCTGGGAGGCAGGAGCAAGAAGAAACAGGCTCCAAGAGATTAACAATGCCTCCTACAACCACACAGCAAGACTGGCAAGATGAGCTACACCTGTCCACCCCCTACCCCGTTGTGCCAGGGATGGTGCTGACTGCCAGGGTGTAAAGCTTGAAACAAAAAGTCTTATTTTTGTGTGTGTTACTTCTTAAAACTTTTTCAGAGCCAATAGAAGACATAGGACTGGTACCCAAGTGAGCAGTAGGAACGGCAGACATGCCAGAGAGCTTTCTGATTCATAGCTGTGCCTTGTGCTCATGAATGGACTTCCATGACCCTGTGAAGAAGGGATCAAACCCTTTTGCTGCTAGGGAAATGGAATCAGAGACATTTAGATAGCTACCCAAGATTCCACGACAATGCTGCCCTGCCACACCAAATGAGGAGCTCTGGGCAGACAAGGGTGGATGGGCTGTGTGTGTTGCTCCAGCCTCATGCTTAAATGAGTCACCCACAAGTCCAAAACCCAGCCCCTCTGGACAGACGACACATGAAGCTGTTTTGTACATTAGGTGGAGCTGGGTCCAGATAATGCCGTTCTCTGCAGAAAAGCGGCCTCTTTTCCAATTGCATTCCCTCTGCGAAACCCTTGGGAGCCAGCCAGGCCTGGTGACCCATGGAAGAGGTGACGCTGTGTCCTGCTGTCCGAGCTACACGGCTTGGCCAAGTCTGCTGGGCCTTTTCCAGCTGAGACACCCATTTGTTTTTACCCTGCAATGTGAACCAGATGTGGGGCACCTCGCTCTGCAGGAGGCCTCCTGCCCAACCCTCAGTTCTGGCCACAGTCTCCTGGGAGGCAGCGGTGGCCTGCCAGTCTCCCCGGCCCTCCTCTGCCTGTCTCACCCTCACAGCCGGCCCTCACAAGGACCCCTGCATCTCCCCTTTCCCCAATGTGATAGGAAGCAGGAAAGGACACTGGACAAACATCCAAAGTCCATATGTCCTAGATGGTCTGTCTAGGAATTTTTGGGATACTAGCTTGTTCCATATGTCATGTCCTTTCCACTCATGACATCTGGGGGAAAAAAACAACAATCTGAAAGCACAATGAGGGCCGAGTATCTACCAGCTGTGGCACTGCCTTCACCCCGTGCGCTTGGACAAAGAGACTTAAGTCTGAGTGGCCTCTTGGACTCCATGGGCTCTAACCCTGTTTCTCCCACTGTTTACTTTAGCAATTGAGTTCTTCCCATTTTTGGCCAGTGGAAACCTGTTCAAGCTGGTTGCTAGGTTTATTTTGCCATGACCCTGTCATTCCTGGAGCTTTCTAATACAAGCTGTTCCAGGTTCTCCTGTCCTGGCCACGGAAGCAACCAGTTTCTTTCCAAGGACCCTGGTTCTGTTTGGCAAAAAATGGTGTCAAGTTCTGCTTGCTGCATGTGCTAGCGGCTGCTGGGATGAACTGCTCCCTGCAGCCGAGGTCAGAGCCTGTGTGTGCACACAGTCCTTCATACCTGAATTGTTAATTTTATTTACTTATTTATTTTTTGGCTTTTCAAGACAGGGTTTCTCTGTGTTAACAGCTCTGGCTGTCCTGGACTTGCTTTGTAGAACAGGCTGGCCTCGAACTCACAATGATCCGTCTGCTTCTGCCTCCCAAGTGCTGGGATTAAAGGTTAATTTTATTGTTAACAGTTGTAGGAAGAAGCTGAGTGTTATGAATCACACTGGTAATTCCAGGAGGCTGAGGCAGGAGGATTGCCATGAGTTTGGTGTCAGCCTGGTCTCCATAGAGAATTCCAGGCTGGTAGTGCTGCATATAGAGACACTTAAAAAAAAAATTGCCAAAAAAAAAAAAAAAAAAAAAGCCGGGCGGTGGTGGCGCACGCCTTTAATCCCAGCACTTGGGAGGCAGAGGCAGGCGGATCTTTGTGAGTTCGAGGCCAGCCTGGTCTATAAAGTGAGTCCAGGACAGCCAGGGCTACACAGAGAAACCTTGTCTCGAAAAACCAAAAAAAAAAAAAAAAATTGGAACACAGATCCAGGCATGCTGGCACCTACCTGTAATTGCAGTATTTGACAGGCAGAGGCAGGAGAATTTCTGTGAATCCAAGGCCAGCCTGGTCTACCTAGCAAGTTCAGGCTGGCTGGAGCTATGTGGTAAGACCCTGTTTGGAGGGATGGTTCAGTGGTAAAGAGCACTCTGGCTGTTGTTCCATTACCAGCACCCACATGGCAACCCACAACCATCTGTAACTCCAATTCCAGGGCATCTGACTCCCTCTTTTGATGTCCTTGGGCATCAGGTACACACATGGTACTCAGTTGTACAAGCAGGCAAAACACCCAGAAACATAAAATACAAATAAACAAATGTAAGGAAAAAAAAAAAGGAATAAAGAATTTCAGCTTAAAAAAAAAAAAAAAAAAAAAAACCCGGGCGGGGGGAGTGCTGTTGTTGCATGTGGGAGGGAGAGGCAGGTGGATCTCTGAGTTCAAGGCCAGCCTGGTAAACAAGAACAAGTTCCAGGACAGCCAGGGCTACACAGAGAAACCCAGTTTTGAAAAAACAAACAAAAAAAAAATCAAAGACAGAGATATAGATACACAGCCAGACCCATAGATGATAGCTAATAGGCGTTATTTGCAGTGGTTTATACTTGTATTTCCAGATATTCAGTAGGCTAAAGCAGGAGGATTACACGTTCACGATCAGCACTGGCATCTTAGCAAGATCCTATCTCCAAAAATTGTGGGGGGACCCCAGGGTGGTAGAGTTTATGTCTGGCATTCAAAAGTCCCTGAGTTCAAACCCTGATGCCAAAAAGAGGAGTGTGTGTGTGTGTGTAGGTATTGTCATCTTAATTTTTCTCCACAATTTTTAGTGTGATTGTATGTGTGTAGCATGATGTGAACATGGAGGTCAAAGGTCAACTTTTGAGTCAAGTCAGTTCTTTTCCTCTACTGTGGGTTCCACAGATTGAAGCCAGGCTGTCAGGCTCTTCGATCGCCCATATATGATGAATTTTGATCATATTCACTCTCCAGTTACCCCTTTGTCTCCCTGCTCCTTCCTTCATCCCTTCTCTCTGCCCAACTAGACCCCTTTTCTTTCATGCTGCCTTGGTTAGGGTTTCCATTGCTGTGAAGAGACACCACGACCATGGCAACTCTTATAAAAGAAAACATTTCACTGGTGCTGGTTTGCAGTTTCAGAGATTGAGTCCATGATGGTCATGGCATGGCAGGCAGACCTGGTGCTGGAGAAGGAGCTGAGAGTTCCACATCTTGATCCTCAGGCAGGAGAAGGAGACTGAGCCACACTGGGTGTAGCTTGAACATAGACGACCTCAAAGCCCACCCCCACAGTGACACACTTCCTACAACAAGGCCACACCTCCTAATGGTGCCACTCCCTATGGGCAAACCACCACACGTCTTTTTTTCTTGTTTGTTTGTTTTGTTTTTGTTTTTCAAGACAGGGTTTCTCTGTGTATCCTTGGCTGTCCTGGACTCACTTTGTAGACCAGGTTGGCCTTGACTTTTTTCTTTTTTTTAAGATCTAGATTCTGCACATGTGTGATTAAAGGCGTGCGCCACCACCGCCCGGCGATATTTGTCTTTTTGAATCTGGATTATTTTGCTTAACACAGTGAACTCTGATTCCGCTCTCCTATTTCTCTCTCCCTCTGGCTGGCCTCAGCTTATCAAGCAGCCAAGAGTGACCGTGAACTCCAGATCCTGCTTCTTCTCAAGCGCTGGATTGCAGGTGAGCCCTGCAGGCCGGCTCCCCACAATGTGTCAACTACACCTCAGCCTCAGCCTCAGCCTCGGTCGCCCATTTCTTTTCTTCCCACTCCAGTATGTGAGCCAGGACACGGTCACGGTCACGGTCACTGTCTTATGGAGGGGTCAGGTCCCCTCAGCCTCTGAGCCGGGCTGGCAGGGTACTTGTTCTGCTTGTGGTGTCCTCTCAGGCTTCGAGCCGGGAGACAGATTCCTGCGCGGGAAACTGAGGCGAGCTCCCCTTCTCATTGCGCTATGGCAGCCACTAGCTGCGATTGATGACAGGCCAGGGCACGTGCGAGTCCAGAGCTGGCACCTGGCTCCTCACGATGGCGGGAGGAGTTAGATTTGAACCAGGGCCACTCTGAGCTCTGCCTCAAATTCTTCGGTTGGAGAGAGACAGCCCGCTAGTGAGGGAGGTGACGAAAGGTCCCTGGTGTCGAATTGGAGATGAAAGGTGGGGACTTTTTTTTCCCCCCTTCGAGACAGGGTTTCTCTGTGTATCCCTGGTGACCGGAACTCACTCTGGAGTCCAGGCTGGCCTCGAACTCACAGAGATCCTCCTGTCTCTGCCTCCTGAGTGCTGGGATTAAAGACCTGCGCCACCAACTGGTGAAAGGTGGGGACTTTAAGAACTCCTTATTAGGGCCTTAGCATGTTATCCCCGGCCTCTCTCCCACGGTGGTCAGGAAGCCCAGTCTTCAACACTCTCGTCTGGCACAAGCAGCAATATGACTTCTTAAATAGACCCAGCAGGACCGTTTTTTGCCCATTAGAGGTTGTCTGCTCTTCGTGCCTCTAGCACCAGCAGGTTGTCTGGTCTTCGTGCCTCTAGCACCAGCATGAAAGATGCTCCAGGGTCATATCATTCAAAAAAGATACATTTTCCCTGAGCTTTGTAAGTCACATCTCCAAACCAGGCAGTGTCTTCCTGCCCTTTAGTTCCCTCCTGCTCTTTGGGGATCGCTGGATAAGTTCTCTCCAGAAGGAGCATCCAGATGGAGTTGGCTCCTGGCTGCTGGAGAGCCTGGATCTCCTTCTCTTGCTGTGGACTTCTCTGCCTAGCAGGGAAAAGCAAAACTCACTGCCCCACCTCTGAAACTCTGTCTGGGCCTCCGTGGAGTCTCAGAGTTGAAGTTCCAAGCCTTGACCTCTGGGTGGCATCCGTCCAGCATGTGTGTTTCATTTGGCCCTCACTTAATTAAAAGAATTTTTAAAAATTAGTTCACAATGTGAAAAAAATCAAGAGCTCCTCATAAAGTGTCCAGACTTTGGCTTCTCTGGAAAAATCAGATGGAACAATAAGTGGCCCACTGTTCCATAGCCAGAGCTGAACAGTGGCTGTCCCCTTAGCTATGACATGTGCTCCTTCTGTTCCAGTCCTCTCTGGGCCCTAGTATACTGCCCCCAGTTTCTCAGTGCTGTTGCCTGCCTGGCAATTTGAAGTGTTTGATCCCACAACTTGATGTATATTTATTCACTCAATGAACATTAGGCCTCTTTCCTGGCCAAGTTCTCTAGGCTCCAGATCAACTCCAGATTAATTCAGCATCGACAGTTGACCCTAGAACTACATGTGGAAATAAGAGAAAAATGTGGGGAAAAAAATCAAGATGGAAAAAAGCTACATGAGAAAGTTGGCCCTGCTAACATGGGAGCGTGGAAGAATGGTCTGGAACTCATGCTGGAAAGGGGACCCCTGGCCCTGGCTGAGCTACCTGTCTGTCCTTTGTTCTTCGGTGCCTCATGTCTCCTCTAACTCTTTTTTTTTTTTTTTTTTTCTGTACTGAAGTTCAGCTTGGGACCTCATGGATGGCAGGCAAGCACTCTACCACCAAATTACATCCCCAGCCCTCGTTTCTATTTCTATTTTTTTAAAGTATATGCACATGTGTGAGTGTATGTGCACATGAGTGCTGGTGCCCATAAAGACTAGAGGCAAAGGATCGCCACTGGAGTTGGAGTTACAGGTAGTTGTGATCCGACCAAGATGGGTGCTGGGGACTAAACAGCACAGGCTTCTAACTGCTGAGCCATCTTCCAATTAACCACTTCCTCCTCCTCCTCCTCCTCTTCTTCTTCTTCTTCTTCTTTTTTTTTTTTTAATTCTGTTTGTTTTTTGAGACCAAGTCTTACTATGTAGTCCTGGCTGGCCTGGAACCCACTATCTTGGTCCCTTCTTTTTGGCACAGGGTCTCATGTAATCCAGGGTGGGTGTTCTACAGTCAAAGTTGACCTTAACTCCTGACCCTCCTGCTTCTTCTAAATGCTGCCATTCTGGGTGTGCGCCACCATATCTGTTAACTCTCGTCCTTCTGTTAATTGTTACCACCTCTTCCAAGAGCCGATCTGTGTTGGTCTTGGGCCCTGGGCAGCTGGGAGTGGGTCAGGACATGGTGGAAAGATATGTGGAGGAGGCTTGGCTGTGGTGTGAGGTGACATCAGGGTGACTGAGGGCATCTCGCAGGAAGCACGGAGCCTCCATTCTTTGCAGTCGGTGGCTGTGGTAGGGGGTGAGGTTAGAAAGGGCCAAAATCTTGGGGTCAGAAGGACTTGGCTGAAGTGTGTGTGACCAGCAAGCCACCTTGTTATATTCTCTGAGCATCTCTTTGTCTATAAAAAAATGGGGATAGAGTTGTGTATCCACAAGACTGTTGTCAATATCATGTGCAATGTGTATGTCGGTTTCTGTTGCTGTAATAAAACTCTCACAGGCTGGGTGTGGTGGTGCACGCCTTTGATCCCAACACACAGGAGGCAGAGGCAGGTGGATCTCTGTGAATTCGAGGCCAGCCTGGTCTACAAAGCCAGTCTAGGACAGCTAGGGGGCTACTCAGAGAAACTGTCTCAAAAAACTAAAAACAAAAGGAAAAAGAAAGAAAGAAAAAAAAGAAAGAAACCATGGAACTGGATGTGGTGATGCTTGTAACCACAGCACGTAAGAGGCTGAGGCAACAGAATTGGGAGTTCAAGGTCATTATCAGTTATATAGCAAGTTTGGGGCCAGCATAGGGTACATGAGACCCTATGTCAAAAACCAAGGCAGGCTTAGAGCACAGCTGCACCATTTTACCTTCCCACCCCTTTGTTTGTCTGTTATTTATTTGTTTTGATCATATTGGTTAGTGAACTTAAAATGGATGGTCATCTGAAATGCCGGACTTGAAGGGGCTGTCCCTACTTGTCACACACATGTTTGTTCTTAACTTTCACATGTAGAAGCCGAGTTGTTGGTTTGGAGATCTAAAATAAACCTGGCTGCCTCTGATTTTCAGGTTGGCATCAGGTCCTGCCAGGCCTTTGAATCAGCTGGGTGCAGGGAAGGGTCACCAGGAAACTCAGGCTGCTTGGATCCGACAGGAAGCGTGGGGTGAAGCTGACTCTGGCTCTGGCTCCTGGTCAGCCAGGCTGGGGCCTGAGGCTTCCAGGCTGGCTCAGGGGGCACCGCCAGGGAACAGCCTAAGCTCTTTAGTCACTCCACCCCTGAAACATAAATTCATAAGCGAGATAGCTCCCAGCTCCTTCCTTTGAGAAATAACGTCTGATAGCCTGGAATAAGATTATTTGCAGAGTAATGGTGACTGTGTGCCCTTCAGATTCCCACAGTTGTGTGGTGACCTTGGGATGTCTACCTATAGAGGTGCTGTACATTCTTTTTTTTTAGGCTCATCTATGTGTAAGAATGTTTTGCTTGCAAGTTTGTATGTGTACTGCATGCATGACTGATGCCCATGGAGGCCAGAAGAGGGCCTTGGAGTCTCTGGAACTAGAGTTACAGACAGTTGTGAGCTACCATGTGGGTGCTGGGAATTGAACCAGAGTCCTCCACAAGATCAGCCATTGCTCTTAACTCTTAATCATTGAGCTATCTCTCCAGCTCCTACTGTGGGGTTTTCTAGAGATGCTTGGATACTTGCTCTTGTGACTGCCTTTTCACCCTTCCTGTACTCTTCCCCTCAAAGGTAACATGTGCACAACTGTTCTTTTCCATTTGTTTGTTTATTTTTGATAGTGTTAGAATTGGGTTCTGGGTCTCATAGAAAGTATGTAGTGCTCTATCAAGGGGCTATAGTATCCTGAGCCTACAGAACTGCTTTTTTTTTTCAACCTTGCCTTTATTTTTATTTTTTTTTTAATTTTTTTTTTTGGTTTTTTGAGACAGGGTTTCTCTGTGTATCCTTGACTGTTCTGGACTCACTTTGTAGACCAGGCTGGCCTCTAACTCACAGAGATCCACCTGTCTCTGCCTCCCAAGTGCTGGGATTAAAGGCCTGCGCCACCATGCCTGGCTTAGTTTTATTATTGTTGCTGTTGTTGATTTGTTTAAGACAAAATCTTGTTCTATATCCTGGACTGGCCTGGAACTTTCAAACTTCTTGCTTTTGATGTCTAGAATTATGAAGGTGTGACACCACATCTCCCTTCATTTATTAATATATTATAGTTTGTGGTTGTTGTCTTTCTGAGACAGGGTCTTATATCTTTCAGGATGGCCTTTGAACTATGTAGCTGACATGATTTTGAACTTCTGATCCTCCTTCCTCCACCTCCCCAGTGCTGGGGTTACAAGCGTATGTCACCATTTCCAATTTTTTGTGGCACTGAGATTGAACCTACGACTTCACGTATTCTAGGCAGGCTCCCTACCAATGGAAAGTGTCTCAGTCTTAACACTGTGATTTTTATGTTTTCGTTTGTTTGTCTGTTTGGGACAGGGTTTCTCTATGTAGTCTTTGCTGTTCTGGAACTAGCTCTATAGACAAGGCTGGCCTTGAACTCACAGAGATCCACCTGCTTCTACCTCCTGTGTGCTGGGATTAAAGACATATGCCACCATGCCTGACATAAAATGTTTTTTTAAAATGTGATTTCAAAGCTAGGGATGTAGCTCAGTTAGAGTGCTTGCCTAGTGTGGTGGTTTGACTAAGAATGGCCCCCATTGGCTCATAAATTTGAATGCTTGGTCATTAGGGAGTGGGTCTACTTGAAAAGAATTAGGAGGTGTGGAGTGGGTATGGTCTTGTTGGAAGAAGTGTATCACTGGGGGTGGGTTTTGGGGTCTCCAATGCTCAAGCCAAGCCAGTGTCTTTCTCCTTTCTGCTGCCTGTAGATTTGGATGAAGAACTCTCAGCTACCATGTTTGCCTGTGTGCTACCAGCCTCCCTGCTATGAGGATAATGAACTAAACCTCTGAAACTGTAACCAAACCCCAGTTAAATGCTTTCCTTTATAAGAGTTGCTGTGGTCATGGTGCCTTTTCACAGCAATAGAATACTGGCTAAGACACCTAGCTTATACATGCACACAGGTCTGGGTTCACCCTCTAGCCCCATATTACCTGGGTATGGAAGTGCACTGAGAGTTTTCATGTTCACCCACCTACACAATCCAAAATCACAGCAGAAGGTAGATGCCAGAGGATCAGGATTCAAGATCATCCTCAGCTACACCATAAGTTCTAGGACAGCCTGTTCTACCTGAGATCTCACTTCAAAGAATATCAACAAACCTAAATCACATAAACAACAAAAGTAGCCAAAAAAACCTAGCTAGCTAAAATATGACTACAAGAAATGTAAAGTTACATGTTTCTCATATAGTATTTCTATTGAACAGTCCTGTTTTAGACCATACTATATGTACATTTAAAGGAAAAAAAGGACAGTTTTAGATATACAATATAGATATATGATTACATTAGCTTAGAACAGTGTTTTTTTTTTCTTTCCCATGAGTCCCCTTTATGGATAACATTCATTCGGATTCCTCTCCATCATCTTCAAAAGATTTTATTTACTTTTAATCATTTTGAAACCGAGTCTTACTATATATACTTGGTTAGCCTAGAACCTGCTATGTAGACCAGGCTGACCTTGAACTCACAGAGATCTACTTTCCTCTGCCTCCTGAGTGCTGGGATTAAAGGCATCTGCCATAATACCCAGTGTATTAGTCAGGGGTCTCTAGAGTATCAAAACTTATAGAATGAATCTCTCTATATATAGGAAGACTTATTAGAATGACTTACAGGCTATGGTCCAGCTAATCCAACAATGGCTGTCTGTGACTAGAATGTTCAAGAATCTAGAAGTTGCTCAGTTCACAAGACTGGAAGTCTCAGCCAGTCTTCTGGAATCCTGAAAGAAGTAGGCTCTAATGCCAGTGAGAGAATGGATGTGCTAGCAAGGTGAGAGCAAGCAGGCAAAGAGCAAAATCTTCCTACTTCCAAGTCCTTATATAGGCCTTCCAGCAGAAGGTGTGTCCTAGATTAAAGGTATATGTTCTGGGCTCAATATCCAGATTAGCAGTAGACCTACTTACTTCAAATTGAGCAAAAATCCCTCAGTAGCGTGCCCTCCACTTTTGGATTTTAGTTAATTCCAGATGTTGTCAAGTTGACAACCAAGAATAGACACCATGCCCAGCTTTTTTACTTTATTTTTTTTTATGTGTATGAGTGTCTCTGTGTGGCTTTGTACATGTGCGTGCATGGCCACAGAAGCCAGAAGAGAGCCCAGAATTCCATGGAGCTGGCAGTTGTGGGTTGACAGTGGTGTTGGGAACCCAACTCTAGCTCTCTGTAAAAGCAACACACACACACTTTTTTCCTTTAATTTACTTATCTTTATTTTATGTGTATGAGTGTTTTACCTGCATGTATGTCTATGAACCGTGTGTGCCTTTTGCTACAAAGAGGTATCAGATCTCCTGCAACTGGAGTTACAGGATGGTTCTGAGTCACCATGTGGGTGCTGGGAACTGAACCTGGGTCCTCCAGAAGAGTCACAAGTGCTCAAGCCATCTCTTCAGCCCCTGTAAAAGCAGGATATGCCTAAACCTTGGAGCCATCTCCAGGCTCCCCTCCATCTTTTTTTTTTTTTCCGAGACACTATGCAGCCCTGGTTTCTCTATGTAGCCCTGGCTGTTCTGGACTCACTTTGTAAACCAGTCTGGCTTTGAACTCACACAGATCCGTCTCCCTCTGCATCCCAAGTGCTGGGATTAAAGGAGTGTGCCATCATGTGCAGCAATTAGACAACTTTGAGCTGCCATGTGGTGCTGGGATTTAAACTGCAAGTCCTTTGGAAGAGCAGCTAGTGCTCTTAACCACTGAACCATCTCTCCGGCCCACAGTGACCAACTCTTACAAGAGAAAGCATTTAACTGGGGCTTGCTTACAGTTTCAGAGGCTTAGTCCATTATCATCATGGTGGAGCATGGAAGCACACAGGCAGACACGATGCAGAAGAAGGACCTGAGAGTTATGTATCTGGATCTTACAGGGAGAGGGAAGAGAAAAATATACTCAGCTTATCTTGGGCTTTTGAAAGCCCAAAGCCCACCCCCAGTGACACACTTCCTCCAACAAGGCAACATCTACTCTGACAAGACCACACCTCTTAATTCTTCTCAAGGAGTACCACTCCTTGATGACTTATCATCCAAATATATGAGGCCGTTCTTATTCAAACCATATTCTTCAGGTGAGTCTTTCTTCCTCTGTTACATTCTGGAAATACAGACCCAAAGATATGTCTCCTAGGTGACTCTAAATCTATTCCAATGGCAGTGGAGATTAACCATTATATCTGGGATTTAGAATGTCTAATACTAATGATCTTCTCTTTTGTTATGCTACTATATACATAATATTTAGTATTTTAGCCCTTTAAAGTCTCTGTGTGTGTCTGTGTGTTTGAGTGTGAGCGTGTGCCTATGTGGAGGCCAGAGGACAGCCCTAAGTATTGGTCCCTGCTTTCCACCCTTGTTTGAGACAGGACCTTCTGTTATTCGTTGCTGTGCACATTGGGCTGGCTGGTCCACCAGCTTCCAGGGGTTCTTCTATTTTCACCCCCCATGTCATTGTAGGAGTGCAGGGATTAGAGTCTAGTTTTATATGGTTCTAGGGAATCCAAACTCAGGTCCTTAAGCTTTTGTGGCAAACATTTTACCCTCTGAGTATCCCCCCACCTTATTTTAGCCATCACTACTGTCTATTTCTACAGCCTTTTAATCATCCCAGATAGCATCTCCATATTTATTAAACTGTGATTAATGCCTTTTTATTCTCTTCCCGGTTTCTTGGCCCTATGAGTTTTCCAGTTCTTCATTTAAATGGAGTCAGATGTATCTATTTGAATCTGGCTCATTTCACTTAGCAAAAGGCTTGCTGGGTTCATTTTGTGGTCGCTTGTGTCAAAAGTTCATTCCTTGGCTAGGGTTAAATAATATTTCAATGTGTGTTTAGACCCCATTTTGTTTATCTATTCATCTGTTGAAAGGCACTTAGGTTGATTCTACCTTTGACTAATGGGAAAAGTGCTGCTATGAGTTAAGAGCAAGTACTGTCCTAGCAGAGGACCTGGGTTTTGTTCCCAGCACCCAGGGCAAGCTACTCACAACTATCCTGTTAACTTCAGCTCTGGTGAATTTGGCGCCCTCTTCTGGACTCCTCAGACATTGCACTCATGTTCGCACACACACACACACACACACACACACACACACACACACAATTTTACAGCTAAGGCAATCAGTAGGAAGTGGGACCCACAGAATCGATAGGCTGTGTCCCTTCCTGGGGCTCTGGGGAGAAGGTATTTTCTTCTCCAGCTCTAAGGGGCTGTGTGTGTTCCTTGGCTCATGGCCCCTTCCTTGCCAAGCCAGACATAATTATGTGACTTCTCTTGTGTGGCTCTGCTTGGACGTGGTTCTTGCCTCTCTTGTCTGGTTTTTTTTTTTTTTGGTTTTTCGAGACAGGGTTTCTCTGTGTAACAGCCCTGGCTGTCCTGGACTCACTTTGTAGACCAGGCTGGCCTTGAACTCACAGAGATCCGCCTTCCTCTGCCTCCCGAGTGCTGGGACTAAAGGCGTGCGCCACCACTGCCCGGCTTCTCTTGTCTGTTTTTAAGAATACTTATTGGGACTATACAACCCAAGCTAATCTCTCAATTTTAGGGTAATCTCATCAGCAAACCTAATTCTACTAGCAATCTTGATTCCTTTTTGCCACACAATATACTGTAGGCACAGGTCCTGGGGGGTCAGGATGTGCTCACCTTGTGTATGATGGACCAGCCAAAGCAAGCACACACAAACCAGTGAGCTCCAGGTTCAGTCAGTAACAGACCCTCCCTCAAAAATGAAGGTGGAGAGTCAGCCAGATCTAAATTCAATCCCTGGGTCAAGAGGCCTGAAAGGGAGAAGTAACTCCCACAAGTTGTCCTTTGACCTCTACATGTACCAAACCTGCCAGCTCTGTCCTTAACATACATGCACAAAGTAAATAAATGAAATAGTTTTTTAAAAAATACAGTAAAACAGCAACTACAATGGTGGAGAATGAATGTGGAAGACAGCTGACATTGACTTCTGGTCTCCACACATGTGTACACGCACAAACACATGCTCACTTACACTCCTGTGACACAGGATAACACACCCACACATATGCACTACATATATACACATGAAAAAAAAGGGGGGCCCCAAACTCTTTGTAGCATTCCTAACTACATCTATAACCCACAGCACTCATGGCAGAGATAATGAAGGATGCTGGAGCCTTTGCTGCAATTCATTTCTCAAAAATTTTTTTTTTGTGTATGTGTTTTTGTGCCCCCACCCCCACGGTCTCATTATATAGCTCTGGCTATCCTGGAACACACTGTGTAGACCAGGCTGTCCTTGAACTCACAGAGACTCACCTGCCTCCTGAGTGCTGGGATTAAAAGTGTGCACCACTGAGCCGGGTGGTGGTGGCGCACGCCTTTAATTCCAGCACTTGGGAGGCAGAGGCAGGCGGATCTTTGCGAGTTCGAGGCCAGCCTGGTCTACAAAGTGAGTCCAGGACAGCCAGGGCTACACAGAGAAACCCTGTCTTGAAAAACCAAAAAAAAAGAAAAAAAGAAAAAGTGTGCACCACCACTGCCCAGATTTTTTTAAATGAATATATATATTATTAATTTATTTTTTCAAGTTACATCTTGATCAAAATTCCTTCCCTCCTCCCCTCCAGATCCCACCTTCTTCCCCATCCATATCCATCTTTTTCTCCTTATATGAGGTGAGTCCCCACTTATCAATCCCCCTCAGTTCATCAGTCACATGAGGGCTAAGAGCTTCCTCTTCTACTGGGGCCTGATAATGGCAGCCCAGTTAGGGTAGTGTGTTTCACTAACAGGCAACAGGGTCCATGACTCACTGCTGGATGGGGATTTTCATAGGATAGTTATGCTAGGTTCCTGTCTGTTTGGATCTGTGGGTTGTAGGATGGTTGTCCTGTGCTATATGGTTAATACCCACTTATAAGAGAGTATATACCACGTGTATCTTTCTGGGTCTGGGTTAGCTCACTCAGGATGAGCTTTTCTACTTCCATCCATTTGGTTGCAAATTGCATGATTTCCTTGTTTCTGACAGCTGAGTAGTATTCCATTGTGTAAATGCACCACAGTTTTTAATCCATTCTTCGGTTGAAGGACATCTGGGTTGTTTCCAGTTTCTGGTTATTACAAATAAAGCTGCTATGAACATAGTTGACGTGATGTCCTTGTGGTTTGGTGGATAATCTTTTGGATATATGCTAAGGAGTCGTATGGCTGGGTCTTGAGGTAGAACTATTCCCAATTTTCTGAGATATTACCAGATTGATTTCCAAAGTGGTTGTACAAGTTTGCACTCCCACCAGCAGTGCAGGGCTGCTCCTCTTTCTCCACATTCTCGCCAGCATGTGCTGTCACGTGAACTTTTGATCCTAGCCATTCTGATGGTTGTGAGATGGAATCTCAGAGTTGAAAAAGCATTCGACAAAATCCAACACTCCTTCATGTTAAAAGTCTTGGAGAGGCCGGGCGTGGTGGCGCACGCCTTTAATCCCAGCACTTGGGAGGCAGAGGCAGGCAGATCTCTGTGAGTTCGAGGCCAGCCTGGTCTACAAAGCAAGTCCAGGACAGCCAGGGCTGTTACACAGAGAAACCCTGTCTCGAAAAACCAAAAAAAAAAAAAAAATCTTGGAGAGAAGAGGCATACAAGGACCATACCTAAACATAATAAAGGCAATAAATAACAAGCCAGTGGCCAACATCAAATTACATGGAGAGAAAGTTAAATCAGGGACAAGGCAAGGATGCCCACTTTCGCCATATCTCTTCAACATAGTACTTGAAGTTCTTGCTAGAGCAATAAGACAACAAAAGGAGATCAGGGGGAATCAAATTGGAAAGGAAGAAGTCAAATTATCCCTATTGGCAGATGACATAGTATACGTAAGTGACCCCAAAAATTCTATGAGAGAACTCCTAAAGCTGATAAATAAACACCTTCAGCAAGGTGGCAGCTTTTTTTTTTTTATTTCTCAGTTTTGATTTTTTTTTTATTTTTTTATTATGTATACAGTATTTGCTCTACATATATGCCCGGGCAGATCTCAATGTAGATGGCTGTGAGCCACCATGTGGTTGCTGGGATTTGAACTCAGGACCTTGGGAAGAACAACCACTGCTCTTAACCTCTGAGCCACCTCTCCAGCCCTTTTTTTTTTTTTTAAAGACAAGATCTCGTGTATCTCAGGCTGTTCTCAAACTCTCTATGTAACCAAGGATAACCTTGATCTTTCTGCTTCCACCTCCAAAGTGTTGGGATTGCAAGTGGGTGCCATCAAATCTGTCCATACTCCCACTCTTTTCCAACCTCTAGGCCAACTGGTCAGTTTTGTAAGGCAGTGGAATCCCTCTTGGGTACATCACAGCACATAGAGAGGGCACTGCTTGAACGTGGGGTGCTGGGGAAATGAGTCAGCCTGTTGCAGTTGGAAACCCCAGAGTCACCTGCTGCTGTCTGACAAGCTGAGGGGTCACCTTCTCTGGCTCAGTTACAACCCAGTTGCCTCTAAATGTGGCTGTTATCACTGCACTCTAGAAGAATGTCCTCACCTTCAGGTACTGTACTTAAAGGCTATTGTGTCCCCCACCCCTTGCTTTTATCTCCTTCCTTCTGGCTGAAAAGGGACCCTGCAGGCCTAACCCATGTTGAGCCATACCTTTGGGATAAATAAGCAATAAAATTGAAAGGTAAGGTACTGCATTGCCAGCAGCTAAGGACTGATGTGAAAGAGAGAAACACCTAGCTTTTTGTTTGTTTGTTTGTTTGTTTTCCAGACAGCGGTTCCCTGTGTAATAGCCCTGACTGTCCTGGACTCACTTTGTAGACCAGGCTGGCCTCAAACTCACAGAGATCTTCCTGCCTCTGCCTCCCGAGTGCTGGGATTAAAGGCGTGCGCCACCACACCTGGTTGATGAGACACCTAGTTTTATTTAAGCTAGTTTTGTTTTGGTTCTCTGTTTACCAGCCAAAACCATTCCCTATTTAATACCTCATATCACCACACACTGATTTAACTTCCTTCCTACCTTCCTTTCTTTTTTTTTGGAGACAGGATCTCACTATGCATCCTTGGCTGTCCTGGAACTCACTTTATAGACCCGGCTGTCCCCAAATTCCCAGAGATCCACTGGCCTCTGCCTCCTGAGCCCCACCACCACCTGGCTGAGCCACCACTGCCTGGCTCAGTCATTTTCTTAACTGCTGAGCCATCTCTCCATCTCCTATTATTCATTTTATGTTTATGGGTGCTTTTGTCTTCTTGTATGTCTGTGCACTATATGAGTGCCTGGTACCATGGAAGCCAGAAGAAGGCATCCTGGAAGCAGGGTTACAGATGATTATAAGCTGCCATGTGGATGCTGGGAATTGAACCCAGGTCCTCTGGAAGAATAGCTAGGCTCTTAACTGCTGAGTCATCTCTCTAGCCCTTCTAAACATTATTTTACATGCCTCTAGTCCCAGCACTCAAGAGGCAGAGGCAGGCAGATCTCTGTGAGTTTGAGAGCAGCCTGGTCTACAAAGTGAGTTCCCGGACAGCCAGGGCTGGAACAGAGAAACCTTCAAGACAGATAAACCCTGTCTTGAGAAGCAACAACAACAAAGGAAAATATTATTGTCCATGAGACAGGATCTTGGCTGTAGTCAAGGTTGGCCTCCAACTCATAATTCTCCTGTCTCAGCCTCTATTGCGCTAAGATTGTACGTATATGCTACCATACCCAACTGCACAATAATTTTGAAAATTACAGGCAAAATCTGAGTGTGGGAGCATATGCCTGTAATGCTGGCAAGGTAGGGGAGTTCAAGGTCACCTTTGTCTTTCCAGGGAGTTAAGGTGAGTCTGGGCTCTGGGAGACCCTATTCAAAAAGAAAGGGCTGCGTAGTAGCTCTGTTGGTAAAGGGCTTGCCTTGAAAACATGAAGTCTTGAGTTTGATCCTTAGAACACATGCTTACACATAGCTGGTAGTGGGGGCATGGTTGTAATATCAAGGCTGGGGGGCAAGAACCATAGGTCCTGGGGCTTGCTGTCTGGTCAGCTAAGGGTACTCTGTGAGTTCCAGGTCAATGTCTAAAAAGCCAAGGTGGACAGTGCCCGAGGGACGACAGATGAGATTGTCATCTGGATTCTCCATGCACAGATAGCTCTACACACACACACACACACACACACACACACACACACACACACACACAAAGGCACAAATAAAAAGAGAGAAAGAAAGTTGTAGGCAAAGAAAAACAATTACAGTCACACATGGACCAAGGCAGGCAGCCTGTAGTTCTGTAGCAGTGGTTGAAAAACTATATACATAATTGCATTAAAAATTTAACATGGTAGAGGCTGGAGAGATGGTTCAGCAATTAAGAGCACTGGCTGCTCTTCCAGAGGACTAGGGTTCAATTCCCAGCAACCACATGGCAGCTCAAAACTGTCTTTGACTTCAGATCCAGGGGATCTGACACTCTCACACAGATAAACATACAGGGAAGACACCAATACACATAAAATAAAAGTAAGGAAAATATTAACATGGTGGTGGGGGGGTGGCAGCAGAGGTGGCGACACAACACCTTTAATCTCAGCACTCAAGAGCGCCATAGTTTGAGATCAGCCTGGACTACAGAGTGATTTCTAGGACAGCCAGGGTTACACAGAGAAACCCTGTCTTGAAAAACCAAACCAAAGTGAGCAAAAAAATTAAAAGACTTGCATGTTGGGATTGGAGAGATGCCTCAGTGGTTACCAGCCCTGGCTGCTCTTCCAGACACCCTGGGTTTGATTCCCAGCTCCTATGTGGAAGCTCACAACTTCCACAAATTGTGTATGTAAATCCAGTTCTAACACCCCTCTTCTGGCCTCTGTGGGCACTGCACACATGGGGTGCACAGACACACATACAGGCAAAACACCCAAACACATAAAATACAAATAAAATAAAATTTGAAATGAAAAAGACAACAATAAAATTTAAAATCCTGTATTTTGGAATCGGCTGCCCTCGGTTCTGATTTACAAGGGTTAGCTAGGGTGGGCTGTGGGCTTCCTTCCCCGTGGGGGGTGGTGAGCATGCAAACATCACAACTAAGCCTTCTAGAAGGCCCTCAACCTTGCAAACAGGAGGTGCCATCCATCTCCCTCTGCCCCTCTGCCTCTCTTCCCTCCATTAGTCTGTTTCTTACTTTCTGTGTTCTTTACTTTCACTTTCTGCTCTGCTTGCCCTTTAAGCACGACTTGTATGGCTTTAGGTGTTTTTAATATACAGCTGCCTTAGGGAGGTGCGCTGACTCTCTCTCCTCTTCCCCCAGATCCTTTGGACTCCAACAGTCTTCATCTTTTCTCTCCTTTGGGGCCAGTGGTTGCAGGGACTGCATAGGCAGATGACTGTGTCCTGCCAAGCTAGCCCTTCAGTGTGCCCCCTGCCCCTGACTTCCTTTACCCCCCCTCTCCTTTCCAGTATAGAGAGCTGGCACCCTGGACCACTGAGCTAGCCAGGATTGCCCAGACCTTTGATAAATGGGATCTTTGAAGAAATCCACCCACTCCTTTTGATGTTTCTCTAGGACCTTATCCTTAGGTTTTGCAGTATGTACTTATTATTTCCTTGGGGAATGTATAGAAAAGAAACATGGGAAAGGAAGCAGGAATTCAAACACCACTTAACCCATGAGGGAGCAGAGACCCAAACTACCAGCCTCTTTGAGCAGCTGGGAGCCAGGCTTCCTGGGGTGGAGAGCTCAGGTCTGGTTTCTCAGGTCTAGTTCTTGGGCTTGGGCTCCGCCCTGGCTGCGGAGGCCCCAGACCACCTCGCTCCACCCTGAGAACTCGACCTCTCGCTCAGCCACATGAAGGTAACCAGCGTCTGGTGGCTTATGGGACAGACTTGTCAGGGACTTCCTGCCTTTGATGCATGCAATTCCCATGCTATGTGCACTGGGTCGGGCCTCTGAAGAGGGACCTCTAAGAGGACCCTTAGACTTCCTGAGTGTCTCAGTGTTCAGACTCTTGGGGTTTTGCGGTTAGAGGCGCTGCTGTGAACATTGTGTTCTACAGAGTGTGCCCTCTGGGCTGCAAAGAGCTGACAGACAAAGACAGGCTGACCAAGAGGGTCTGAAGGGTTCTTGAATTTGCTGCTTTTAGCAGAGACTGGACGATGGACATGGTGGGGGAGGAGGCTTGCCCCAATGCAGACAAGTGACCACAGATCCCTTCTGCTGGGCTATTCTCACTCCTTCACTCCAGCTCTCTCAAATGCCGGGAAGAGGCACTGCTTTCTAGTCTTCTCATAGATGGAAAAATGAGGCACACTAAGATTCAAGTGACTGTCCCAAGAATACACAGAGACATCATTGGCATGTGACCCCCTTTTTATGTGACTTCCTGCAGGGACTTCAACAAAGCCTGGAGACATGAAACAAATTCCCGCACACTTGAGTGTGTGTGTGAGAATGGCTGCTTTGCTTGTATCTGCAGGTTCCAGAAAGTAAGGCTCACGTGAGTTGTGGAAGACATGAGGATAAACCAGGGTAGTTGAGGGAGTTGGCCCTCCTTCCTACTCTTTTCTTGGTGCCTGCCTTCCTCCCTTGAGACAGGGTCTGGACTCCAAATTCACTGTGTAACCGAGGATGACTTTGAACAACTCATCTTCCTGCTTCTCCCTCCCAAGTGCTGGGATTACAGGTGTGCACCACCTCCTGCGGTTTATGAAATGTCAGGACTGAACCCAGGGCCTCGTGCACGCTGGACAAACACTGTACCGACTGAGCTGGGTTCTGTGACTGCAAGGTGGATCAGTTTGTGCTGACTGTGAAGAAGTAGGCTGGCTGTGACAGATTTGCTCAGCAAGTCTAGATTTTAAAGAGTGATGCTTGCTTTGGCCTCAGGGGTCTCTACGGTCATGCCCATCTCTGGGCCACTTCCATTACAGAGAAGCCCCTAATTCCCTGACAGGAAGCACACAACATCTATAGAGATAGATATACTGACCACTGGAAAAAATGTTCAAGACCAAATGCTTAGTTCAAGACCAAACTGGGCTGAGAAATCCTTTGAAATTTCTTACCCTATGAACTCTGTTCTGTAAATAAGCAAGTTAGACCCCACATGTGGGAATGACACCTCCTGCTATCTTTAAACGCTTATCAAAGGCAGGCTTAAAGATGGTTTGCTTTGGTTTTCAGGGAGGGATTAAAAACAACTGCAGCTTTTATTGGCATGATTTAAATGCTCATAAAAACATCCTCAGCTTTGAGCTGCCCACTGTACTTCATCATAAACATAAAGCCCAGGGCTTGTCTGTCGGGAGATCAGTGTGGTTTGCTGCTCTTCTGGAAATGAATTGATGTCTCAGCCTGTTTCCACCTGAGTGCAGGGTTTGTAGGGCTGTCCTTAAACGGCCAGCTTATTTTTTTTTTTTTTTGCACAGGCTACCTGGTGTATGTTTACGACCTTACTGTCCTTTGGCTAACAACCAGAGCTTGAGCTTCAGAGCCCAGCAAGGCAGAGTTACAGCAGATCCCCTGAAAGTGCTTCAGAGCCCAGCAAGGCAGTTACAGCAGACCCCCTGGAAGTGGAACAGAGAACCACTACATGGGTGCTAGGAACCGAATCCTAGGGTCCTCTTCAAAAGCATCAAGTGCTCTTAATGACTGAACTGTCTCTCCAGTCCCTTGATAATGTTAACTGGGGTGAGAAGATCCACCGTGAGCAGAACCATTCCCTAGACAGGGGATCCTGAACTGTATAAGAGGAGAAAGCAAGCCGAGTGTACACATGCTTGCATTCACTACTCTCTTCTGACCACAGATAATGTGACCAGTTTCCCCAAACTCCTGCAGCTGTGACTTCCTGCTACACTGGACTGTAACCAGGAGCTGTGAGCTGAAATGAACCCTTTCTCTCCCAAGTGGCCTTTAAGTGTTTTTATCCTGTCTCAAAACACATAGCTGGACAAATAGAAATTAGGTTTTGAAAGAGTCCTTCAGGTGATGGCTTTGTAGATTGTTTACCTCTGGGCTCAAGTCAAGGAAGACAAGATTGGTGAGGTGACTTGCCTCAGAGCTACCTGCCTTTGACCAGTCCTTAGATCTTAATCTCAGGAATACTTTTTTGCTTACCTGTTTTTAGAAGCTGTGGTCCACACAGCACCAATTCCTACTGGCCTGTCAGGGCCATACTTCCCACTCTGGGAGGTGCTGGCACAGAAGCAGGCCAATGGTACCACCCACCTCCTGCAGTTCAGCAGCCACTCACCCCAGCTGGGGACCCCAGAGGAGGAAGCACCTGCTCACCCTGACTTGAAGCTGCAGATTGTTGCCATCCAAAATGAGTCATGGAGGCACTGTGGAGCGGATTTTACTCATCCCCCAGGAATGGACTCTTGGAAGGCTCCAGAATGACTAGCTTCAAGTGTTCTGTCTCAGGCACAGGGCATTTCATCCCTCTCCATGTCTACAGCCATTTCCCCTCTGGATACTTCCTGTTTCTGGGAGCAGGCAGCCTGCCAGGCAGAACTCAGCCTCGGAGCAGACGGGCGGAGACATCCTTCCTCTCATTTCTAGTACCAAATCTCATCTTCCTTCCACGTCACAGATATCCATCACAGCTCTCCGCCCTTCCCAGGTCCCTGCATGCCACAGTGGGAGAGCACAGAGCAACATATTTTCATCTGCAACTCTGACCTTTGGCAGGTGCTTAGCAACCATTATCGATCACCAGCTTCTTGGGCACAGGTAATCAGGGAAAGATCTAGGACAAGGGTCCATTGATTCACTGATTTAATAAATATTTATTGAACGCCTACTACACGCCAAGCCCTGTTCAAGATGCTGGGCTATGATAATAAACAAAGTCTGGACATTGATGTCCTCATAGCAACCATGTTCCACTGGGAGGGACAGTTGGCAATCTAAAAACAAATATAAAACATTATAGCATGCAAGATAGTGATAAATGTTAAATAGAGAGAACAAAGCTGGGAAAGCAAATATGAATTCTGGGTACAAGGGAAGTGTAAATTATTAAATGAGGTGGCTGGGGAAGCTTTTGCTGCAAAAGGGAATTTTGAGCAAACATTTGGAGAGAGAGAGAAAGCTGGGGGTGGGGGAGGCCAAGAGCCTTCTGGGCAAAGGGAAGAGTAGATGCAAAGTACTGAGGTTGGAAATGGTCATGTGTGGACAGGTTGGTGAATAACAGAAAGGATAGTGAGTTGGAATTCAGTGAGTAAGGAGGGGAAAGTTTAATAGGAATTAAAACCAGAAAGTCGCCAGGCATGGTGGTGCACGCCTTTAATCCCAGCACTCAGGAGACAGAGGCAGGCGGATCTCTGTGAGTTCGAGGCCAGCCTGGTCTACAGAGTGAGTCCAGGACAGCGAGGGCTACACAGAGAAACACTGACTCAAAAATTAAAAAAAAAAAAATCAGAAAGCCTTCTACATGGTAATATGGACTTCGATTTTTACTCTACGTTGCACAGGAAGCCACTAGATTTTAATAGAGAAGGCCATGATTTATGTCTTTAAAGGAATTTTTGGGGAGCTGTAGTGACAGTTACCTGAACAGGGTGAGGACAGGATGTGGAATCAGGGAGATCACTTAGAAGGGGACTTTAGTAGACTTTAGTAGGGAGAGATTGCTGGCGTGGGCAGATGGTGGTAGCTGGAGAGGTGGGCAGCATACTGAAGGGGGTCACAGGAGCTGGTGACAGGCTGAAATGTGAGGAGTGTGAAAACACGAGGAGACAAAGATAACACCAATGTTTTGACCAGGTATGGTGGTGCATGCCTGTAATTTTAGCACTTGAAAGGCTGAGGCAGGAGGATCACATGTTTGAAAACATTCTAAGCTATGTAGTGAGTCCCAGACCAGTTTGGACTATGTAGTGAGACACTGCCCCTAAGAACAATAAATAAGGGCAGGCAAGGTGGCTCAGTGGGTAAAACTGCTTCTGCCAAGCCCAAGCACCTGAATTTGATCCCCAGGACCCACATGGGGAAAGGAGAGAACCAGTTCCCCAAAGCTGTCATCTGACCCTCACATTTACACCACGCATGGCACATACACACTCTTGCCCCCAATGTATAAATATGACAAAAAATGAAAAGCCAATCAACAACTAAAATAATATGAGAGTAAAAAGAGCGCTGGGAATGTAGCCTAATAGAGCATTTGCCTGCCACGTGCGAGTCCTTGGGTCATGCCCCAGTACCACAAGCAACAAATGCGTTGCAAATTAGTGCTCAGCTTTCCATTACTAGAACAAAATACATGAAGTTGGGGTTTGGGGGTTAGCAGAGCACACAAAGTCCTAAGTTCAATCCCTGTCTCTGCATAAGCTAGGTGTGGTGGTACAGTGGCGCTCGCCTTTAATCCCAGCACTCAGGAGGCAGCGGCAGGAGGATCTCTGTAAGTTCGAGGCCAGCCTGGTCTACAAAGGGAGTCCGGGACAGCCAGAGCTGTTATACAGAGAAACCCTGTTTCGAAAAACCAACCAACCACACAAGAAACAGAACTTTCCTCCTCCTCTTCTTTCTCTTCTTTCTTCCTCCTCCTTCTCTTGTAATATTGGAGATGGCGCTACCTCCATTGCTCTCTCTGTGGTTTTGGGGACAGGGACAGGAGCATTTGGCCCGCGCCTGCCTTGGGCTGTACCTGCAGCTGCACAGCTGGTTCCTGGAGGCTTTAAAGGGCTTCTTGACTGGCAGTGACCCTCCTTCAGCCTGCTGTAGCTTTTATTCCACCAGTCCACATACCTTCCCAAACACTAATCAACTCCCCTGCTGCTCCGGAGTAGAAGCGAGAGATGTCAAACAGAGTGGCCCTTGTGCGTTGTGAGAAAAGAGGCAAGGGCACGTCTAGGTGTCTCGGCCCGAGGACACACATAGTGAGTCAGCCCTGTCTCCCAGAAGAGGAGTCTCCCTCCTGTCCTGTCCACAAGCGACACAGTTCACTTTAATCACCACCCCGCCTAGCTTTTCTGGGCCTTCCTCTCACAGCTCTGTGGTGTCTGTTACCATTCCTCCACCGGCTCCTTCTCTCCCAAAACATTCTGGAATTTTCCAACCGTGAGATCTTTTTCTCTGTCCTCCCCTCCCCATGTTTGTGGGTTTACAAGCTTTTATTTCTTGACTATCATTTTCATAAAGTCTCCTGAGGCGGAGAAGAAAAAACACTCGTGAGTGAAACGCAGTTATTAAAAAGCAAAACTTTGAAAATTATGCTGATGTCACCACAGAGAAGTTGGGGAGGGGGGGTGAAGGTGGGAGGAATCAGTCATCCCACATTCCAGCAAAATCACTCTGCCTTCTGGGGTATGGCCATGTGACTCTTCTCTGTGCGTGTTTGCAGAGTGTAGTCATAGTCTTGGTTTTTTTGAAGTTTCCTTCCTGTTTCATTTGGCAAATTTCATTGGAAGCATTTCCTCCCATGTTTTGACAAATTCTTTAAAAACACTTTTAGACTTGTGTATGTATGTGTGTGTTTTGCCTAAATGTATGTGTGAGCTATGTGCATATCTATTGCTTGGGGAGGGAGATCCCCTCAGAACTGGAGTTGTGGATGGTTGTGAGCCACTTTGTTGGTGCTGGGAACTGAATCCTGGGCCTCTGTAAGAGCAACTGGTGTTCTTAATGACTGAGCCATTTCTCCAGCCCTGACATATTCTTTGTAAATATAGCTTGAAAATTTTTATTGCATTTTTTTCTTTACTTACTGCCTATACACTACTGTGCATGTATGGGGGTCAGAAAATAACTTGCTGGAGTGGGTTGTCTCTTTCCATCATGTGGGTGGGTCCTGAGGCTTGGCAGCAAACATCTTTACTGGCCAAACCATCTCACTGGCCCTATAATTGTAGCTTTTAATATGTAATATTCATCAAGGGAAATCACAAGAATAGGCTTTAATCAGAATTGTATAGTAGGCCTCTTACAGAATATTCAAAATGTTCTTGGTATTGGCTCATAAATTCGGTGTGGAAAGGGAATGAAATGGAATGAATACATTCAGTATATTTTGTCTTTGTAAAGAAACATCACTTGAATGTTGATAGTGGAATTTAACACATAATAAGCTAATTGAAAATATTGGTAATTAAAAAATAGCCTGGGGCAACTGAGTAACTATCTAGGGGAAAATTTTGAATTTTTTACCTTTGTCATGAATTCCAAATGAATTGGATGTCCAAAAAGAGAAAAGAAAAAAGAAGCCTATAAAAACACTTAAAAATTCATTGAAGAATATTTTATTATTTAATAAATGAAATTTTCATTCATGTGTCTAACTAGGGCTGGAATCCATAAAACAAAAATGGATAAATAATGATTACATACAAATATAATTTCTTCATGGCAGGCATCACCGTAAATGAATTCAGAAGACAGTCCAGGGAAAGATATTTTCAATTTGGAATACAGAAAGGACTCATTTCCCTAATGTATACAAGGTTTCTATGAACTGATAAAGAATCGAGCCAATCACACTTAATGGGAAATGGGCAGACTATACCAGACCAGCCCGAAAGGAAACACAAATCATTGTAAACATATGAGAGAAATGCTCACTGTGTGTGTATACATTACATCCTTAATGAACTGGCAAAAGACTCCAAACGAAAGATTGACTAGGCCACCCAGCTATGAGCAGTTCTCGGGAGATCTTGGTTGGGACTCTTTCTAAGCAGGTACTCCAAAAAGATCAGAGTATGAAGCTCAATGGAGAAGAAGTTGGGGGATTGGAGTCAGGCACCTGTCTTTCAGGCCCTGCTGGAGATGCAGGAACTCAGTATCACCATGGCCGAGGTGATTGAAGCTGATGGTGGTCAGAACGCTGGCAGAAGAAGTTTTGCACCAGTCCCTCAGCTGAAAAATTTCCAGAAAATCCAAGCCTGGCTAGTTGGTGAGTTGGAGCAGTCTTGACTGTCAGAGGAGAAGTCTGCCTAAGCCAATCAAAAAACCTGTTCAAAACATAAGCAGAAGAGCCCCAGGAGTCACACCCTGACTGACTGCATCCTTGAGGACTTGGTCTTCCCAAGCAAAATCGTGGTTAAGTGAAACTGGATGGCAGTTGGCTCATCAAGGTCCATTTAGACAGAGTGCGGCAGAGCGAGACCAGTTGAAGCCTTTTCTGGTGTACATTAGAAGCTCATGGGGAAGGATGTTAATTTTGAATTCCCTGAGTTTCGACTGTAAACAAAATGACTGAATAAAGTGTCATGCATGGTTTAAAAAAAAAATTCACTAGGGTATCCTTAGTCAGGATTGCTCAGTGTGTAGAGACTTGCCGCACAAGCTTTAGGAAGCCCTGGGACTCACATAGTGGAAAGAGAAAACTGAATCTTGGAGTTATGGCATGGCACGTCCATGCACGCACTCACACACACACACACACACACACACACACACACACACAAATAAATATATGTATGTATGTACGTAAACAAATTTAAAGTAAGTTACGCTATATCCCAGTTGTATGTCAATGCTTACTATGTAGTGATATTGATTTTTGTTGTTGTTTTTATTTTGTTTGAGACAGGGTTTCTCTGTGTAACAGCCCTGGCTGTCCTGGACTCACTTTGTAGACCAGGCTGGTCTCGAACTCACAGACATCCGCCTGCCTCTGCCTCTCGAGTGCTGGGATTAAAGGTGTGCGCCACCACGCCTGGCCTATGTACTGATATTGAATGGCAACTAAAAAATAATAATAGTGAAAAGATGATGTATTGTCCATTTCCTTATAGCAGTACTGGCTGGCCCCTGACAATGGGACTTGGATAAGGTTGGGAACAGTCCTCCTTTCTGTGTACCACTTGTGTTTATTTATTTTAATGTATTTGATATTTGTTTTTATTTTATCTTATTTATTTGATTGTTTGCCTGCATGTATACCTATGTACCACGTGAGGGCCTCTTGTGCCTGCCGTCTTCGAGAGATGGTTAGAGGTGGCCAGTGCCTGACAGTCTTCTTCCAACAGTGACCTTATGGGAGAGCCACTCAGCAACTGTCACCCAGGTTGGCCCCTTTGGAAACCGGCTGCTCTTCCCTTTGGAGAAAAGAAAGATAGCAACTTGTCTGTCTCTAGAGAAATCCGAATGATTAAGGAACCTGGTCCTTATTTTGTCTCTTTCACTGGAGAAGCCGGTGGGGGGGGGGGGGGAAAGTGGTGCTTAAATTATATGATTAGCAACTGTCTGCTTAACGATTTCTTGCTTTGTTTGTTTATTTATTTATTTATTTGGGTCAGATTTTGAGAAACGGGATGATGGAGTTAAAAAAAATATGAGGCTTGAAAAAAAATTGCATGTGGTGATGGATGCCTATAATCTCAGCATCTGGCAGGTGGAGGCAAGAGGATCAGAAGTTTGCGGCCAACCTCAGATAAATAATGAAATTAGGGTCATTCAGGGCTAGAGACTTTGTCTCAAAAACAAAAGCCCCCAGGGACTGGAGAGATGGGTCGAGCTGTTTTTGAGTCATTTCTGGTTAAGAGCACCTGAGTTTGATTTCTAGCACCCACATGGTGGCTCACAACTGGCTGTAATTCTAGTCCCAAGGAATCCGATGCCCTCTTCTGGCCACTATGGATACCAGGCACACACATACATGTACAGACATAGACGCAGGTAAGACATCCATACACATATAATAAATAAAATAAAATAAAATAAAACTAAACATGTGCGTGTATCGTGTGTTGTTGTTGCATAACAGTTTCCTCCGAGACTGAAACTTTCCAACCTGCAGGCAAGCTCCTTAAACAGAAAGGTAAACAACAAAAGAGCTTCAGGAAGTCCCTGAAACTGATCAGATTCACTAGGTCCCTCCCTGCTAGAGTAAGCAATAAAAGCTGAGAGTCCCAGTTAGAAGAAAGAAATCAAGCTACAAAGAGGAGTCAGGAGCACACCTGCAGTGTGCCCTAGGTTCCAAGTTTTGTGAGCTGGTATCCATGACTTTGGTGATGCAGCTGTTTTTAAGTCATTTCTGCTACTGTAAGTAACTCCTCTTTCATATTCCTGTAGGTTACCTCAATAAAACTCATCTCCACCAAGTTTAACTCTGGTAGCAGTCATACTGTAGTCTGTCATAGGTTCTCTGTCTGGGATGAGTAGATGAGTGCATTGCATCTTTCAAGAAAAGTTTTATTATATAACTGTGTGTGTGTGTGTGTGTGTGTGTGTGTGTGTGTGTGTGTATACATATGTGAATTGGAAGTAAGAGGCCTTGGGCTCAATCCTCAGTACCACAAACAACCTCCAACTCACAAGATACGCCTGCCTCTGCTGAGATTAAAGATGTGTGCCCACTATACTGTTTCTACTTTTAGATTTTTATCAACCCAGAAAGCGCCCTTATGTTAATTGGCAAATCACCCATTCCTAGCTGAATCATTCATCTCCCTTCCACCTCTATGGATTTGCTGATTCTGAGCAATTTATATAAATGGGATGGTGCACTACATGGCTATTTTGTTTGAAGACACATGGCTGCAATGTCTGAAAACCCTCTGCCTCAGCCTCCTGAATGCTGAGATTACAGGCATGTGTCACCACATCCATCCAAGTGTGGGCTTTTATGTATGGCTTCTGTTTTTTTTTTTTTTTTTTTTTTTGGTTTTTTGAGACAGGGTTTCTCTGTGTATCTCTGGCTGTCCTGGACTCACTTTGTAGACCAGGCTGGCCTCGAACTCACAAAGATCCGCCTGCCACTGCCTCCCGAGTGCTGGGATTAAAGGTGTGTGCCACCATACCTGGCTTTACGTATGGCTTCTTTCATTTAACATCTCGTTTTCAATCAAGGTCCTTCCACATTGTAGCGCGAATCAGTTTTTCTCTGTTTATGGCTGAGAAGAACAGTCTCTGTCATTCTGATGTAGCTGACACATTTTGTTTATCAATTCACCAGTTAGTGGATTTGTGAGTTGTTTTGATCTTTGGCTATTTTGAATAATGCTGCTATGAACATTGTGTGTGTGTTTTCACGTGGAAGAACTGTTTTATCTGTTGCTGGAAACAGTTGGCTGTGGTTGCAACCCTTGGCAAAGCTGTACATAAAATGCTAAGATGTTCTTTTCTGCGTGGGGCCCTGGGGATTTGGCTTAGGGCCTCACACATGCGAGGTAAGTGCTCTCTCATATCACAGTGCCTGTTGATTCACAGCCATATTGAGTTCCATGCCAGCCAGAATTACACAATGAGTGTCTGTCTCAAGATAAACAAATAGATAAACAAACAATATGTGTATATACATATAAAACTAGAGAACGACATGGCTGTTAACTGCAAATACTAAAACTATGGAATTTTGTACATTTTAGTTTATTTTTTATGTATGGGTGTTTGCCTCACGTATGTCTATGTGCTGTGTGTGAGCCAGATGAGCACCTACGTAGGCCAGAAGAAGGTGTCAGATCACCTGGCGCTGGAGTTACACGTGGTCATAACTGGGAATTGAACCCGCCTCCTCTGGAAAAGCAGCTGGTGTTGTTAACTGCTGAGCCGTCTTGTCAGCCCTTGTATATTTATTTATTTGTTGTGTGTATGTGGATGATGTAAGTGGGAGGTGACACATGTGGCACAGTACTCAGGTATAGGTCAGAGGGCAGCTTGGATATCAGTCGTCGTTGTCGTTTCCCCCCTCCCCATGTCCCCCCTCCCCGTCCCATCCCGTCCCCTCCTAATGAACTAGAGTCATTAGGCCTGTGTGGCAAGTCATTCTGCCCACACATCCATCTCGATGACATCTGTTTGTTTTTATGTTACCTGGGATTGAACCTGGGATCTCACACACGTTCAACAAGCACCGTACCGTAATTCAGTCACATCCGAAGCCCTGAAGTGCACGCTTTAAAAGGATGTATGATGATGTGAAGAATATATCTCAATAAAACTATTACTTTTTCTTTTTCTTTTCTTTTTTTTTTTGAGACAGGCTTTCTCTGTGTATCAGCCCTGGCTATCCTGGACTCACTTTGTAGATCAGGCTAGCCTTGAATTCACAGAGATCCACCTGCCTCTGCCTCCCAAGTGCTGGGATTAAAGGCATGTGCCACCACACCCAACTTGACTTTTTTCTTTTTAAAATAGAAGGTAATTAATTCTCTGAAACGCTGGTTAATATGAGAAAACTGAGACCAGGGGATTGCTTGAATCCAGGGATTCAGGGCAAACCTGGGCAATGCACTGAGAGCTTGCCTTAAAATAAATAACTATACTGTAATAGCATATAAAATAAATTCTCTTCCAGTGAATTGCAGATTTTTTAAGAAATGGAAAATTCGCCGGGCAGTGGTGGCGCATGCCTTTAATCCCAGCACTTGGGAGGCAGAGGCAGGCGGATCTTTGCGAGTTCGAGGCCAGCCTGGTCTACAAATTGAGTCCAGGGCAGCCAGGGCTACACAGAGAAACCCTGTCTCGAAAAACCAAAAAAAAAAAAAAAAAAAAAAAGAAATGGAAAATTCATCTGGGAAAATTACCAATGTTTATCACAACAACAACAACAAAAATGCATGGGAAAAACTGAAGGAGTCTTTCGAAAAATTTAGTTCAGAGGAAAGTCTGCTTCTGGAGAATTAATCTGTTCTGACTGTCATCTTTCAAGACACACTGGGAAGGCTACAGGGAGTGTGAACTCAGGAAGGGTCCTTCTTTTTCTGAAAAGAAGGTGATACTTAGTACTGAGTTCATGCCCTTGACCCCAGGGTATCCCTAGTCCCAGTGCTTAGTCTAACAAAGCCACCAAAGGTTATGAGCAAGAATGGTCATCACAGACACATGCTGGTGAAAACTTATGGACAGTTTAAACAGAACCAATAGGGGAATGTGCACGTACAGAATAGGATAGTATGAAACATCATTTGCATTTGAAAACTACTCAGTCATAGGGAAGAGTCTTGTGCCAAGTGAAAGAAACCTGGATATTAAACTGATTTTACAGCATAGTCATGAATCATGTAATTTTTTTACATGTGACGTCAAAACAAGTGGATAGAGAGCATGTATAACAGTGGTCATATTTGAGCATTTCAGATTTTCTCCTCTGTACTTTTCTAATTTCCCAAATTGGACCTGTATTACTCATTAACCAGAAAAATATTACTTAAAAGATATGTTTGCTTAACATAAAGTTCAAATGGAAATGTATTAAAAATCATAAGAATGATAATCATTGGGAATGGAAAATATCTTTTTTTTTCTTTTTGGAGACAGGATTACTTTGTGTAACCCTGACTGTCCTGAAACTCTATCTATAAATCAGGCTGCCCTCAAACTGAGAGCCGCCTGCCTCTGCCTTCCAACAAGTGGGACCAAAGGCGTGCACCACCAATGCTTGGCTAGAAAATGAATTTTAAAAACATTTTTGTTCTTTTGATTTATTTATTTTATGTGTGTGCCTGCATGTATGTATATGTACCACATGCCCACAGTGACCACAATAGGGCATTGGAGTCCCTGAAAATGAAGCTACAGATGTTTGTGAGCTACCATGTGGGTGCTGAGAACTGAACCCAGGTCCTCTAGAAGAGCAGCCAGTGCTCTTAACCACTCAGCCATGTCTCTAACCCTCCTTTTTTTTTTTTAGGTTTTTCGAGACAGGTTGTCTCTGTGTATCAGTCCTGGCTATCCTGGACTCACTTTGTAGACCAGGCTAGCCTTGAACTCACAGAGATCCACCTGCCTCTGCCTCCCAAGTGCTGGGATTAAAGGCTTGTGCCTCCACACCAGGCTAAGCCCTTATTTTATAATGAAACATTATTACTTTATTTGGCTTCATTTTATTTTTGAGACATAGTCTTACTGGGTAGCCCTTCTGGCCTGAAGTTTGCTGCATAGACCAGGCTGGCCTTGAACCTGCAGAGATTCACTTGATTCTGTACCATGGGAGTGCTGAGATTAAAGGCATGCTCTCCCACAACCAGCTCTATTTATGATAAACACTTATAAAAACAATACCATAAGCTAGATAACACTTGATTTTTTTCATTAGTATTATCACTTTTTAATTTAGAAATAACAGATTTTTTTTTCAAGACAGGGTTTCTCTTTGTAACAGTTCTGGCTGTCCTTGAACTCACTTTGTAGATCAGGCTGGCCTCGAACTCTGCTTGTGTCTGCCTCCCGAGTGCTGGGAAGGCGTGTGCAACCATGCCCGGCTTTCCCACCTTTTTATTTGTGTGTCTTTTTCAGAGTCTCTGTGTATGGGTTCCCCTCCCAGAAGGCAGAAGAAGATGTCAGACTTCCCTGGGGCTGGAGTTACAGGGGTTTGTGAGCTGCCCGAAGTGAATGCTGGGAAGCCTGCTTCCATCCTGTGCAAAAGCAGCAAGTACTCTTAACCGCTGAGCCATTTCTTCATCCCCTCCACCATTTATTAAATTCAATTTTCCATCTCGCCTGGCAGGAGGCTCTGTGGCTGAACTGGTGAGGTAGGCCTTGAGTTCAAAGGCCCTAAGTTCAAATCCATCTTGCCTAGAGCTTTCTGTGTAGCCAACAATGAGGATGACTTTGACCTCCAGATCCTCCTGCCTCCACTTTCCAGGTGCTGGGACCGCAGATGTGGACCATCACAATACCTCAAAGCTTTTGTTCTCAGTATCTCCAAACGCTCCTCAGGGCACCTCGAACTTAAGTCCCTCAGCATTCCAATTCTCTTTGATAGCACCCAGCCCTGCAAGGGTTTTCGTGTTGCTGGGACTGCTACTGCCCTGGCTTGATCCTGCACGGAGCAGGAGAGCACAGGGGTGCTGTCGAGTCCTTCATCCACCATGGGATCCTCTGATTTCAGCCTGGAACCGGTGCCACTGCGGTGATTCAGATGAGCCCACTGTCAACTAAACGCCTGAGGTCATTTCCACTGAGGCTGCTGTTGACTCATGTCTCTCTCTCAACTTCTACCCAAGCAGCAGACTTTCTGGACCCTGTTGATCTTACTCTCTCAGTTTGCCACGGTGGGAGGCAGGGAGGAGTTCCTTGACTCACAGGGAGGCACAGGGTGTGTGTGTGTGAGTGTGAGTGTGAATGTACTTACAAAGTCCACCATTTGGACTTTGTAGGGAGGTGTCAGTGGAACTTGGAAATCACACTTTCTCTGTTTCATTTAGGATCCTGCAACTGGCAATTTTTTTTTAAAGAAAGAATCTATAACCGCTGATGATAATGTGCATAATGTGACTTTTCTTTTCAGTTAGTTCCCGCCTCATTCTGGAGCTCTAACTCTGGGCCCTGTGCATGCTAGGCAAGCAGAAATAAAGCCGCGTTGGTAGAATGCTTTGCCTTGCAAGTATGAAGCCTTGCATTTCACTTTCTCCATACAAGCCAGGCATGAGGCGCAGGCATGCACTCCAAGTCAGGAGGAGCAGTTTTCACTCCTGCAACACCACTTATGTGCCCTTGGCTGTACTGTGCTCCTTGATGGCCCTTCCTCCATTTCTGTTCTCTGTCTCTCTGGGTTTATGTTGCCCAGGTTGGCCTTGAACTTGCTGTAGCTGAGGATGACCTGAACCCCCCCAGTCCTCCCATGTAGACCTCCCAAGCAAGTGCTGGGATGGTGGTGCTTTTTTTTTTTTTTTTGGTTTTTCGAGACAGGGTTTCTCTGTGTAACAGCTCTGGTTGTCCTGGACTCGCTTTGTAGACCAGGCTGGCCTCGAACTCACGGAGATCCGCCTGCCTCTGCCTCCCAAGTGCTGGGATTAAAGGCGTGCGCCACCACCGCCCGGCTTTTTTTTTTTTTTTTTTAAACAGTCTCATGAAGTTCAGACTGGTTTGGGACTTACTCTATAGCCAAGTATGACCATAAACTTCTGAGTGTCCTCCTTCTACCTCCTGAGTGCTGGGATTATAGGTGTGTGTCATGATGTCTGGATTCATGAATGCATATTAGCCAAGTGGTTTACCAACTGAGCTATATCCCCAGCCCTTGGCATTAATTGTGCCTGTGTGTGTGTGTGTGTGTGTGTGTGTGTGTGCTAGTGAGTGTGTTATTTAAAATTGTTTGAGTGGGTGTGTACAGTTGTGAGCACATGTACATAGAGACGAGAGGTCCGTGTCAGATATCTTCCTTAATTGCTTGACCTTAGTTTTGGAACCTGGAGCACACAGACTGGCTAGTCTGACTGGCCAGTGAACTTCAGGAACTCATGTATCTTCAAAATCTCCAACAATAGTTGGGCGGGGTGGTGGTGCACACCTCTAACCCCAGTACTTGGAAGGCAGAGGCAGGCAGATCTCTGTGAGTTTGAGGCCAGCCCAGTCTACAGAGTGAGTCCAGGACAGCCAGGCCTGTTGCACAGAAAAACCCTGTCTCTAAAAACAAACAAACCAAAAATCCAACAATTACAGCTGTGTGCCACTGTCTCTGGTACTTACATGAGTGCTGGGGATTTGAACTCAGATTTTGTGCAGCAGACTCAGACCAATTGAGCATGTCTGCAGCCCACTAATGTTTTTTGTTTGTTTGTTTTGTTTTGTTTTATTTTTCAAGACAGAGTTTCTCTGTATAGTCCTGACTGTCCTGGAACCCACTCTGTAGACCACAATGGCCTCAAACTCAGAGCTCTACCTGCCTCTGCCTTCTGAGTGCTGGGACTAAAGGCATGTGCCATTACCACCTGCCCAATGCTAATTCTTAGCAGTTCATCTATATGGTATTTTTAGCAGCCCCACGACAGTCTGTAAATTAAATATATTAGAGATTACTTAGCTGTAATGTCATCATAGATGGCATAGTAGAAATTGTTATTTTCTACAGAAGAATTCACAGTGAACACTAAGCAATGCAGTTGATAGATCCTTGTTTTATGTTATATATTTCGTGTATATATGTATGTATGTATGTATGTATGTATGTATGTATGTATCTTTATGAGTGTTTCCCCTGCACGTATGTCTGCACATCACTTGCATGCCTGGTCCCTGCAGAGGCTAGAAGAGGAGTGTGTCAGATGCCCTAGAACTGGCACTAATGACAGTTGTCAGTCACCATCCAGGTGCTCTCAACTTGTGAGCCATCTCTCCAGCTTCTACATACTATATGTTTTCTACATCAATATTCTACATATTCTCATGCCTCTTCCCACAAACAAGCCAAGGAAAACTGAAGAACCTCCACTTTTTTGGGTGCTCTGCCCTTGGAATGGGCAGTCACTTTGAGTTTATCCAGAAACCCTGAGTCCCTGCACAACTCGGCAGGAGGGAGAAATCCCCTCCATATTCTTGACTGGCTGGCTGGCTTTCTGTGCTTTGGTCCTATGGAAAATGCTTTTTGGAAACACAGGGTGAACTAACTCTGTATATTTTCCTGTTGCGAGGGTTTTCTCGGCAAGACTATTATTTCACCTGTATTTGGAGAGGGTTGCTTATTTTGGCAACCTTCTTTTGTTATGAGAATTCACAGGAACCAGATTCCAGGTTCAGAAAATGCTATGGGCCAGACTTCACACTGTGCTGGCTCAGACCCATGGTCTGTACATTTCTGAATGGGCTTCTCAGATGGAATGCAGCACAGCTGTGCCTGCTGCCTTTCCTTAGCTATCAGATCCTGAATGTTTTAAACATGTAAATACAAAGATGTAGAGCGTTAGTGATAGCACTGAATGAGCCTAGATGAATTCAGGAAGAAAGGTTGATCAGATTTATTAAAATGCATATACTTCAAAAATATTTTCATCTATTTTATTCGCTCCATTTATATTTTGAATGGTTTCTCACTATGAAGCCCTGGCTGGACTGGAACTCACTGTGTAGACGAGGCAGTTCTCAAACTCACCTGCCTCTGCCTCCAGATTTCTGGCTTTATTTTTATTTTTAATTATGTGTGTATGTGTGGGTTTGTATGTGGGCTTGTGCACGTGAGTGCTGTACCCTTGGAGACCAGAAGAGGGTGGCAGATTTCTCTAGAGCTGGACTTACAGACTGTTGTGAGTTGCCCAAAGTGTGGTGCTGGGAACCAACTTTGGATCCTCTCCAAGAGTAGTACATGTTCTTTAACTATTGAGTCATCTCTCCAGAACACACACACACACACACACACACACACACACACACACACGAACACACACACATTTTTTTGAGACAAGCTCTCATATGGCTGAAATTCACTAGGTAGCTGAAGATGACCTTGAACTCCTGACCCTCCTGCCTCCTCTGGAGGAATAGAATTACAGGTGTGTCTCACAATGCCTAGTCTATGTAGATGACTAGTATAGGGTATACTACTCAGTATACTCTGAGTATAAAACTCAGGGCTTCGTCAAGTATGCTAGAAAAGCACTCTACCAACTGAACTATACATCCTCACCTTAGAAACTTATCTTAATACTTGTATAAGTGAAGAATTTTAACACTTATATTATTAAATGCAAACTCCCTTGGCCCCTATAAAGATATCATAGATAATTCTGTAGGTTTTTTTTGTTTTGTCTTTGAGCCAGGGTCTTATGTAGCCTAGGCTGGCCTCCAACTTGCTAGGTAGCCCAGGATGTCCTTGAATTTCTGGTCTTCTAGGCACCACCACCCACGAGCTTAGATTACAGGATTGTGATGGGGTGATGTTATGCATTCTAAATGTTAATTGGTCCTGCTTGCTGTCTGATACTTACATTGTCTCTGATTGGTTGAATAAATGCTGAGGCCTGAGATTGGGCAAAGTCAGAGATAGGGAGGACTAAAGTGCACGGGCTTCTGAGACAGAGAGGTTGATGGGAAGAAGAAGCCAGGAGCAGGAAGAAGGAGGACACATGCCATGGGTGAGATTAAAGAAGATCATTCCACATGGCCTGGAACATGGGCATAGCATGGAGAATAGCAGACCAAAGGGACGTATGTATATATGGGGTTATATTTGGGTAATAGAATTATGAGCTAGCTTAGATGGGCTAAGATTGTACAGTCCAGGCCAAGGCTTGTTAAAATCCATGTGGTGTCTGTGTGCTCATTTATAATGGCTGGTTAAGGATTAATAGCCGCCTGACCAATAAACAATAATATAAATACTGGTAAATAACTTAATTAGCATTTTTCTACAGGGTTGTACCACTGTGCTCAATTTACACAGTACTGGGAATCAAACCCGAGGCTTCCTGTATGGTCAATAGGCTAACTGAGTTACATCCCCAGACTCTCTGAAGAGTATTTTAATATAGACCAACTTGATAATTAAGAAAGAATTCAATTTCTTTGAAGTTTATGGGGTTTGGCCAATAAATATTTGTTGAATGAATGTAGACCTTATGTTTATTTTGCCAGGATAGTAGAAAGACTGTTCCTGGTTGATAGCCATATGGAGTATGTTTTGAGTCAGGGCACAAATAGAGTGGGTGGAATTTTGTTTTTGGTCTTAAATATTTGGTTTCTAGATGCTCTCCTGTGGTGGCCTTGACCCAGCCTCGATCTGTTGACCATGGAGCTGTTCTTGTAACTTTCTGGATTGAATCCATGACCTTCTTGGCCTCATCTGCAGCTCTGCCTATGTGTCCTTGTCCTCAAGGAGTCTAGGTGATAATGACCATGAATTAGGTTAGCCTGATGAACACTCCTTGAACTGCAAATGTGGGAACCTTTTGTTTTCTTCTTTTTTTCAACTGTGTGTATAGTGTGTGCATGTATGTATAAATGTATATGAGCAGGCATATTCAGTAAATGTCAGAGGCTGATGTCAGAGGCCTTCCTTGTTGCTTCTCTACTTTATTGTTTTGAGGCAAGGTCTCTCCCTGAACCTGGAAGCTCACTGATTTGTTTTTTTTTTCAGCTTGTCCTAGGGATCTGTTGTTTCTGTCTCCCCAGTGCTGAGATTAGAGGTGGGCTACCATACCCACCTTGTTTTTTCTTTCTTTCTTTCTCTTTTTCTCTCTCTCTCTTTCTTTCTTTTTTTTTGTGATTGCTGGGGATCTGAACTCTAGTCTTCATGTTTACGTAACAAACACTTTTACCCACTGAGACATCTTCCAAATCACCTAGGGAGCAGGGTGATTATTGCTGCTCTGTAGTGCATCAGAGTATCAGTCTTTCTGGGAGGGAGAAGAGAGGAAAAAAAAATCCTTACTCAGTTTAATTCTTATTCGAAAGTCATTCTTCTTAGAACCTAACTAGGCCTCAAGAGGTCACATGTATTTTTTTCCCACTCTGTTCTTGGTATCCTGCCCAGCCTGCATGTGAACAGGCCCAGGCTAGCCTGTTGGGCGATGAGGGACCTTGTAGAACATTAGGCAGACCATTCTAACTGAGGCCCTCTTGGGCCAGGTAGTCCTCAGTTGACCTTTCTATTGACTAAAGAGATTGAGTGTGTCCAGCTGAGACCGGAAAGCTTGGCCCAAGTCACTGACCCATCTAATTGCAAGCTTTCAATAAATTGTTGTGGCTTTACTCACTGAATTATGAGTGTGTTTATTGCTAGGCTAAGCTAAGTGGTATGCCCTGTTAGGGAGATCAATTCACATTTGACTGGCTTCCTTTGACTTGATGTCAAGACAAGTTTGGAGCGCCTCTGTTCCTTCCAAACATTCTCAGCTTCCCCCATGGTAGATACCATATTAATGTAGAGGCTGAGGAGGTCTTAGGCACTTCAGTCACTGAGCCTGCAGCCAGTCTCTTCCATGTACTAGTTGGGTGACTCTGGGCAAATCATTTTCCTTTCTCCACATTTTATTTTCTCACTTGTGAAACATGGAAACTAATATCATTTGAAATAACTTATCCAATATCCATTCTTAGTGCCCATACTTCTACCCCACTGGCTTGCATTTTGCAGTGAGCATTTACAATGGAGGCATTACTGCTCCCCTAATAAAATGTTTATCACCTGGCTTTTTACAGGATACGTTGACAAAACTTGCTTGTTCTGGAGCCAATGTTTCACCTCGTCAGCGTTGACTCACCTGGAACCTGGCCACTGATGCAGATGCAATGTCTACCAGGTAGCCTGGCCTTTATTGGATGGGCTAGTCAGGATGCTGGGGGCAGGTGACTGAAAACCTGACCCACACTTCATGGTAGTTTTAAGAATGACCTATGTGGGATAATGAAGACCAGTTTTTACTCCCTCCAATTTTGGGTATTCTTTCTCCTTTTTTTAAAAAATTGCTTCAGACACTTTTGTATTTTATATGTATGGATGTTTTGCCTATATGCCTGCCTATGTACCATGTATGTGTCTGGTGCCTGCAGAGGTCAGAAAAGGACTCCAGATCCCCTGGAACTGAAGTTATGGATGGTTGTGAGCCACCATATGGGTTCTGGGACTTGAACTTGGGTCTTTTGCAAGAGCAGCAAGTGTTCTGAGCCATCTCTCCAGTCCCTTTTTTTAAAAAAAAAATTATTTATTTACTTTTATGAACATTGGTGTTTTGACGGCATGTATGTCTGTTTGAAGGTGTTGGATCCCCTGGAACAGGAGTTACAGACAGTTGTGAGCTGCCATGTAGGTGCTGGGATTTGAACCCAGGTCCTCTGGAAGAACAGCCAGTGCTCTTAACCGCTGAGCCATCTCTCCAGCTCCCAGTCCCTTTTTTTATTGCTATAATAAAGCACCATGATCCAGAAAACCTCGAGAAGACAGAGTTTGTTTGTACTTACAGTTCCACAGGGTTGAATCCATGATAGGGGAGCAGAGGAAAAAGGCAGCAGGCGTGGTGGCTGGGCAGAAACCAAGGCTCATATTGTGAACAGCAACATGAAGCAGAGAGAGCAAACTATCTTGTCTTTAACTCTCAAAGCCTGGCTCCGGAGACACACTTTCTCAAAAAACCACTCTTCCTAAACACCCCCAAACAGTGTCATGAACCGGGGACCAAGCATTCAGATGCCCCAGACTGTGGGGAATATTTCTCATTCAAACCATCACATTTTCTCTGTTATCAACCCCCATCTCAGACAATGTCTGACACTGAGGACCCTAACACCACCCAACAATATCTGTTGTTCTTATTTGTATCTAATAGGAAAGAAGTTTAAGAAAAAAAAATCTTTGTTTCAACACTTTCAGTAAAACTGGAGAATCAATGAGGTATTGAAAAGCCCTTCTAAGAAGCAAAGGATAGCTCTCCTTTACCCTTTGAGTACTGTGTTTGCTTGAATTTTGAGACAGGATTTGTTTTTTTTGGCTTTTCGAGACAGAGTTTCTCTGTGTCACTTTGGCTATCCCGGAACTCACTCTGTAGATCAGGCTGGCCTTGAACTCAGAGATCTGTCTGCCTCTGCCTCCCGGGCACTGGGACTAAAAGCGTGTGCCACCACCTCCAGGCAAGACAGGCTCTTAAACAGCCTAGACAGACTTCTGACCTGTTAGCTAAGGCGGCTTTGGACATCTGATCCTCCTGCCTCTGCTTCCAGAACTCAAGAATCTCAGGTGAGCATCGCTCCACCTGGTCCTTTGTACGTTGTTTATGAAAGATTCATTACAGGCTTGGAGAGATGGCTTAGTGGTGAAAAGCAAGCAATGTTCTTCCAGAGGACCCAGATGGCTCACAACCACTTATAACTCCAGCTCCAGAGGGACCTGGTGCCTTTGGCCTTCTCGGGCACCTGCACTGGCTTGCATATACTCATTAAAAAAAAAAAATCATTGAAAGATATGAACAATGTGCCTCCTTGGCATCTTTTTTGGTTGTTTTACTTCCTCTACTGATTACATGCTCTGGGAACAGCGCTGAGAATCTCCGACTCTTTTTTTTTTTTTTTTTTTTGGTTTTTCGAGACAGGGTTTCTCTGTGTAGCCCTGGCTGTCCTGGACTCGCTTTGTAGACCAGGCTGGCCTCGAACTCACAAAGATCCGCCTGCCTCTGCCTCCCAAGTGCTGGGATTAAAGGCGTGCGCCACCACCGCCCGGCGAATCTCCGACTCTTAGTAAATATTTTGAACGCATAAACAGAAAGTATATTTGATTAATGATGGGGTATGGGATTATTCCTCACACATTTTTTTCATATACTTATATTGCAAATGTGTTCTTTTTTTGTCACTAAATAAAATGAAACATGAAAACCTGCACAGAAAGATTCGCATGCCAAATTCATGATGGCTGTTCCCCTGAGGGAAAAGAGAGAAGGAGGGAGGGGAATTTTCATGTTTTTGAAATATAAAAATATCTGAAGAAAAAAATAAAATCTTTGGGAACACGATTTCCCGTGGTTGCATAATAGTTTATCAGATGACTATACCAATCATTTTTAAACCAATCTTCTTTTGTACATTATGTGCTTTTTTCCAACTTGTTCTCCTATGTAGCGTTGGGATGAATAACCTTGTTTTCTGCGTACCTCTGACTGTTTCCTTAAATGCAGACTCCTGAAATGGTATAATATGTGTTCTGATATCTGTTTGTAGAGTCCTTTTTCAATAAGGCCCAAACCAGTTCAATGGGTAGGATTTTAAAGCCACAATAACAAGTTATAAAAAAAAGAACAGCCACTGAGGGTTTAATACCGAAAACATTTCTTGAAAAAATTCTAAGCTGGGGGTGGCGCTTCATGCCTGTAATCCCAGCACGCAGGGGGTGAAAGCAGGGGGATCATTCAGACCACTCTGGGACATGCAGAGAGAACCAAGCCAGCCTTGGGTATAACATGAGACCCTGTCTCAAAAACAAACAGACGAGGCCGGGCGGTGGTGGCGCACGCCTTTAATCCCAGCACTTGGGAGGCAGAGGTAGGCGGATCTTTGTGAGTTCGAGGCCAGCCTGGTCTACAAAGTGAGTCCAGGACAGCCAAGGATACACAGAGAAACCCTGTCTCGAAAAACCAAAAAAAAAAAAACAAACAGACGAAACATTCCTCCCCACAAAGCACTTGGACCAAAATTCCCAAAAACAACAACCCCCTACAAAAAACCCAAACCAACCAACCACCAAAGGGAAATGTCTTAGTTTTAGACTCCCTCCCTCCTCTCCCCCTCTCTTCTCTCTCCCCCTACTACTTCCCCTTCTCCCTGAGGTATGCTCTTACTATGCTGCCCAGGCTAGTCTTGAATTCATAGGCCTAAGTAATCCTCCTGCCTCCCCAGCAGCTGGGGCCACAGGCACATGCCACTGTGCCTTGCATGTTTCAGGTCAGTGGTTCTCAACCTAAGAGTTGTGACCCCTTTGGAGGTGAGTGACCCTTTTACAGGGGTTGCCTAAGATCATCACAGAGCACAGATATTAACATTACGATTCATAACTGTAGCAAAATTACAGTTCTGAAGTAGCAATAAGAATAACTTTATGTTTGGGGTCACCATAACATAAGGAACTGTATTAAAGAGTTGCAGCCTTAGGAAGGTTGAGAACACCGTGCTAGGGTCTTTATTGTTGTTCTTTTATTTTCTTTCTTTCTTTTTTTTTTTTTTCTGAGACAAGGTTTCTCTGTGTAATAGCCCTGGCTGTCCTGGCCTTGACCTCACAGAGACCTGCCTGCCTCTGCCTCCCGAGTGCTGGGATTAAAGGTGTGTACCACCATGCCAGGCTATGTTCTAGGGTCTCACACTGGGCTAAGTTCTAGGGTCCTAATGCCTCTTTGCAGGTAAGGAAATAGCTCCATAGTTACACTGTCTACTGTTTCAAGAAGTGGATACAGTCTAGCATTTCCCTTTGTTGGCATTTGGAAAATACAAGATTCTATTGTTTTGTAATGCTATTGAAAGTCACTGAATCTGTTTTCAATAGGGCTCTTTGCTTCCGACTCAACTGGATGTCAGCTAATGTCACTGACTTCCCCTACTAAGGAATTCAGTTTCCCTGGATAACCTTCCAGGGTGGAGGCACTGCCATAATCCAGCCTTACCTCAAAGAGAAGCCTAAATTTTTGGTGAGACATTTCAGGGGTGTTTTCTTGAAGATCGAAGTTTCTCTATGTAGCCCAGGCTGGCCTGGAATTCACTATCATATGGTCTCAGCCTTCTAAGTGTTGGCATTACAGAAGTATGTCACGACACCAGGCCATGACAGTCTTTCAGGGTGACAAGTGCTGGGGAGATGGCTAAGTAAAGAGTTTGCAGAACAAGCATGAGAAGGCATGTAAAACAGTCAGGCAGGAAGCCTGATGTGGTGATATACGCCTTTAATTCCAGCACTCAGGAGACAAAGGTCGGTGAATCTCTGAGTGTTTGAGGCCTGGTCTACCAGTCTGGCTCCAGGTTCAATGAGAAACCTTGTTTCTTTTTTTTTTTTTTTTGGTTTTTCGAGACAGGGTTTCTCTGTTTAATAGCTCTGGCTGTCCTGGACTCGCTCTGTAGACCAGGCTGGCCTCGAACTCACAAAGATCCGCCTGCCTCTGCCTCCCAAGTGCTGGGATTAAAGGCGTGCACCACCACCGCCCGGCGAAACCTTGTTTCTTACTGAGACACAAAAGTGAAGTAAAATATAATTGAGGAAGACACATGGGATTAGCTTCCAGTCTACACACACAGACACATACAGACAGACAGACACATATAACATCTGTTTGTTTGTTTGTTTGTTTGTTTGTTTTTAATCCAGGAGAATGAATATGGAAAAGGATCTCTAGTGGCTATCCCAATTAGCTGCAATGAACCAAAATGACATACCTCTAAGAAATATATAAACAGATGAATTCACCCTAAAATATTACCATCTATCCAGTAGTCAATTATGTTACATAAAAGATGCACAAGTTGAGCCTCTTTTGTTTTGACATGGCACGCAGACCGGAAGACAGGTAACTGAAGGGAGAAGAGACGTGAACCAGGAATCTGAAAGATGAAGAGTCTTGCATGGAGCCGAAGAGGAGATGATGCTGAAGAGGCAGACAGAGGCAAGGCAATGCCGGGAATGCCACTCCAAGCAGTTTGGGTTGGATCCGAAAGGCAGGAGCAGCCATTGAGGGACTTTTTTTTTTTTTTTTTTTTTTTAGCAGTGGTTTGACATTGACACATGAGCTTAAGAGTCCTGCTGATCTCATTCTGGCCCATAGTCTCTGCATTACCCATAAAGACTGCATCGCACAAATATTTCCCGGTCCCCTCCCCTGCCCTTAGAGAATCACGCTGTAGCTACTACTGTGTGTTTTTCAAAGATGATTGGAAGCAACTTCCTTTTGGTCTGCTCAAGTCACTCGGTTGTCCAAAGCAGTTGCCTCAGAGCGATGCCTCGCTCCCTTTCCCTGGGGCCTGAGACTGCTACCTCATCTCCAAAAGACGCGTTGCTGCATGAGATCGGCTTACAGCACGCACGCACAGATAACTCTGCAAACATTTCATTGTAATACTTTCATGCTTAAATCACCAAATTGGCTTTGGGAAATATGCAATCTCTTCAAATTGTATTTTCTTTTAGCTCAGAATTCACAGTCTTAACAGGCTAGTCTGTATACTCTAGACATTGGAAAATGGGTACACAAAATGGCCTTAAGTTTCATGATTCTCTGGAAAGAAAGAAACAAAACATAAAGGCATAGTACTGGTATGGAGGCGATGGCTCCGTGGGTGTGGTGCTGGCTCTGCAAGCATGAGTCTCCGAGCTCGGATCTCCTGTGCTCTTCAACACTCACATACAGGTAGGGTGCCCTGTAACCTCCTGCACTAGGAGGGCCAGTGACTTGCCGGCCAGCTAGTCTAGCTGAAAACGTGAGGTCTACATTCATCGAGAGGCCTTGTCTCAAAAAATACAGTAGAGAAACAAACAAAATAGAAATGTACACTTTTTTGTTTTTAATAAAATTATAGCACATCAAAAACCCCCCCCCCCAAAAAAAAAAAAAAACACTTAAAAGCCGGGCAGTGGTGGCGCACGCCTTTAATCCCAGCACTTGGGAGGCAGAGGCAGGCGGATCTTTGCGAGTTCGAGGCCAGCCTGGTCTACAAAGTGAGTCCAGGACAGCCAGGGCTACACAGAGAAACCCTGTCTCGAAAAAACAAAAAAACCAAACAAACAAAAAAAAAACCCTGAAAAATACATTAGAGAGCAACAGAGGTGTAGATCACTAATGTTGACCTCTGACTTCTTCCTGAGAATGAGCAAAGGCAAGTACATACATGTGTACTACACATGCACACAGCACACACATACAAGTGCAGGAGTGCAAAAGCAAGGAATAAAGGCAATCAGCTGTGCAATGTGCCCACACCTTGTTACCTGTACTGTATCTGAGGCGGCACAGAAAGTACGGAGAGCTTGCCTTTGTTTCTCATAGCTTCCATGATAAAAGTATTCCAAATTGGAAGGCATAAAATGAATGGAATTTATTTTCACACAGTTCCGTTTCTCTCCCCCTTCCGCCCAGCCCCCAGTTCTTGTGATTCAACCCAGGGCCCTGAGCATGTGAGGAAACTCCCACAGTTCTGAAGGCAGGAAGTGCCAAGTCGAGGTGTTCTGTGATGGCTAATCTTGGTTGTTGCCTTTGACACACCTGAGAAGAGGGTCCTCCATTGAGGAACTGCCTCGGTCAGATTGCCTGGTCTATGGCATGTCTGTGGGCGTTTTTTTTCTTGATTGTTAATTGTTGTAGGCGGGCCTGGCACACTTTGGACGGTACCATCCATAGGCATATGGGCCTGGGATGTATAAGGAAGGTAATAAAATACGGGCCTGAAAGCAAGTCACTGAGCAACATTCCTCTGTGGTTTCTGCTTCAGATCCTGTCCTGCTTTTCCCCAGTGATGGACTATGATCTGGAAGTGTAAACTAATATAAATTGTTTCCTTCCCAATTTGGCTTTGAATAGTTGTTTTATTATTATTATCATCATTTTCATTATTATTATTACTTTCTTTATATTTTATGTGTGTGAGTGTTTTGTCTGAATGTGTCTGTGTAACATGTATATAGTACATGTGGAGTCCAGAAATGAGCATCAGATCTTCTTGAGCGGGAGTTACAGACAGTTGTAAACCATCATGTGGGTGCTGGGAATCAAAACCAGGTCCTCTTCAAGAGTAGCCAGTTTTTTGTCTTTTTTTTTTTTTTTTTTTTTTGAGGCAGGGGTTCCCAGTTCATCCCTGTAAACCAGGCTGGCCACACATTCACAGGGATCTGCCTGCCTCTGCCTCCCACATTCTGGGATTAAAGGCGTACGCCACTATGCCTGGCTAGTAGACAGCGTTCTTAACCACAAGCCACTGGACAGTGGGTTTTTTTTTACTTTTACTTTTGTTTTTTTTTTTTTTTAATCACAGCAACAGGAAGCACACTAGAACTTGCCTCCTTTAAGACTCAAGCTTCTGGTGGTAGTCAGCAATTCTGCATCACATCAATCTCTGTCATCACATGTCATTTTCCAGTGTGTTTCTAGCATTTTCATCTTTTTAAAAAGGTACCACTTGGGGCTGGAGAGATGGCTCAGCAGTTAAGAGCACTGGCTGTTCTTCCAAAGGACCCGGATTCAAATCTCAGCACCCACATGGCAGTTCATAGCTGTCTAATTGCTAGCTGTTTAATCCCAGCACTCAGGAGGCAGAGGCAGGTGGATCTCTGTGAGTTCAAGGCCAGCCTGGTCTACAAAGTGAGTCCAGAACAGCCAAGGATACACAGAGAAACCCTGTCTTGAAAAACAAAACAAAACAAAAAAAAAAAAGTACCACTTGAGCACTTGCAAAGATATTAAGGTCAAAGAAACCCAGGGGTTAGGACTTGGACACATCATTTCTGGGGACATAGTTCTACTCATAGCAGGGGTTGTCTAGCTCACTTATATCTTGGACACTACTTTGAAATACAAGATCTGCTCAGTTTCAGCATTTAGGCAGAGGGTATGACAGTCAGCTTAAGGAACAGTGATGTAGGCGTGATTGGATTGGTAGTGGGTCCTTTGCAGAAGTTTTTTTTGTTTTTTGTTTTGTTTTGTTTTTCTGTACTATGATATAGTTAGAGCTGAATTAAACCAGTTGTAGAAAGTGGTTGGACAACTAGTTGAATCAGGCAAGGTCTTCTAAAGGGTTACATAGGCAAAATCTGATGCTGGGCAGAATTTAGTGGATGGTGAACTTTCTGGAAGCCTATGGGCAGCTGGTTATTACCCCTAGATCACCGTAGTCCAATATGCATGTAACTCAAGTGACATTTGTCATTTCAGAAAACTTTTAAAGTATTTATTCAGTGTGTGTGTGTGTGTGTGTGTGTGTGTGTGTGTGTGTGTGTGTGTACACCACATGCATCACAGGTCAGAAGAAGGTATTGGATCCAGTGGAGTTAAATGCAGTTGTGAGCCGCCATGTGGGTGCCAGGAACTGAACCCAAATTCTCTGCAAGAGCAATAACTAATCTTCACCACCAAGCCATCTCTTCAGGCCCTCAGCTAGTTTTCTCATACAGCCCAGGCCCACCTGTCTAGGGATGGTGTTGCCCACAGTGGTCTGAGCCTGCCCACACGAATCATCAACCAAGACAATTATTCATAGACTTTCCTGCAGGCCAGTCTGATGGAAGCCATTCTTTAACAGCCATTCTCCCTTCTCAGGTGGCTCCATGCTGTGTCAAGCTGAAGAAAACAAAACAGTACAACAACAAACTGACCAGGACAGATCTTTTGGGGATTAAATATAAGTGTACACCTGATTGGAAGTACTGGTGGGAATCTACTATTACTTTCTATCTCCATGAGAGTTTAGAAGTCTGATGGCTCCTCCCTCTCTGCCATGCTGGTCTCTTTCTACAGACCTATCTATTTGAAAGGCCTATGGTTTTATAGATGGCTTCATCAGCTGCCAACCCTATGGTCTTTCAACTCAGGTCCCCACAGCTAGCTCGGTCTGCCATTGTCCCCATCTCACAGTCCAGGGGCAGAAAATTAGATTGATTTCTTTGTTAGCCATTTCCATGTCAGCTGATGCCACAGCTCACCTACTGCAAACACGGCTACCCAGAATCTTTCTGTATGTGAGGTGATGGTTCTCACAGTGTGTTCTCTGCTCCAGTAGCACTGAATATGCAAATTCATGGCCCCAGCGCAAGGTGCTATCCTCCAGCCACAGCCGGATAGATTTCCTCAGAAGGGGATGTATTTAGGGACTGTCAGCTTAGCATATTAAGATAGAAAGAAACAAATGCATGGCATGGGGGTAGGGAGTACACAGATCTGGAGAGACATTAGAAGGAGATGGGACTTCAGTTTCCATCTTGGAGACCAGATCTGCTGTGGGAAGAGTCCATACAACAGTTCAGAATGTGACTTAACCATAAACCCTGTTGGAATAGGACCAGCCATGAATGCCCCCATGAGCCCAAAGGCAGAAACAAAGAAGAATGAACAATGATGGGAGAGGATGGCTCACGTTGATAACAATAACTTTCTGGGGACTGTTTTTATCAGTGTTGAGTGAGTCTGGAAATAGGAAGACTAGTCTGGGATTCCCTAATAGCCCAGGTTGGCCTTGAACTTAAGGTATTCCTCTGCTTTAGACACATGACTGCTGGGATATTAGGTGGGTAGTGTCATGCCCAGTGTCAACCTAATTTTAAGTTGAATTCACAAGATTTTAAAAATGAACAAAGCTGCCGGGCGGTGGTGGCGCACGCCTTTAATCCCAGCACTTGGGAGGCAGAGGCAGGCGGATCTTTGTGAGTTCGAGGCCAGCCTGGTCTACAAAGCGAGTCCAGGACAGCCAGAGATATTCAGAGAAACCCTGTCTCGAAAAACCAAAAAAAAAAAAAAAATGAACAAAGCTGATTTTTTAAAAGTGGTATTAACTGAGTGTATATATATATACCCGATGTCTGCTTTTTCCATGGCCAATATGCTATATGAAATTATAGATTCACACTAATATAAAAATAGCTTTGCAGGAGTGCCATTATTAATATAACCTTACTTCAGACATATTTTTTTTTAGTGGTGGAGACAATACCACCATGTAAAAATACATTAATGGCCAGAACAGAAGAAACACCAAGTCCAGATGGTAAGCATTTTCTTTCAAAGTCACATCAAATTTAACATTAGCCCAGGAAAACAGAAACATATTTTAAACAAAGGATTTTAAATATTCTTATAACTGTGTGTAGACTTTCACCACTGGACTGGGATACCATTATAAAGGATACCATGCTAAGTGTTTAGTAAAATATTCAATAAAATGTATAAATCTTTTGTTTAAAAATGTTCTTTAGCACATGCTGTTATAATATCTTCATCTTTGAAAATTAGATTTATTTATTTGTATATGTAAATATATGTGTGGGTGTGCGCATGTGGGGTTGGGGAGCCGTTTGACTGGGGGAGTCGGCCTGGAGCAAGAATGAGGTCAAAGTGTGTCCAAACCCCGAAAATCGTCTTGAGATAGGAAGGAGTAGGCCCATTCCCTCCCTGCCCTGGGCCTGCATGTCCCTGTGCAGGTAGCCTTACGGTCCCCACCTCTGCCACTCTTGAGGTGACCAGATACCCTGGTGGCCAGGTTACAGGTTAAACTTCCTCTTCCCTTATAAGGTAATGTTCAGCAGCACCTTGAATTCCTCCTTATGAAAATGGGACATATTCAGCAGCCTGGCCCTGGCCAATGATGAACACTCATCTTGAAAGCCCCTACCCACCCCACAAAGGTTTAAATAGCCTTTGTCCCCACAATTAAAAGAGCTGTCTTACTGAAGCTGTTTCCAGAGAGAAGTCTGTTTCTCTGTCCCCCAGCCGTTCTTGCCTTGCTCCCTTTCCCAGGATCCACAGGTCATGATTGTGGGCAGCTCACGTGGTCACGGGTGGGGAAGCAGGGCCAGGAAGGGCATGTCCATGCCAGAGGAAACTTTCTGCTCCTCTTTCTGTTGATTGGGGCCCAGGGTTCAAACTCAGGTCCTAAATCTCAGAGACAAGTGCTATGTAACCTGCTGATCCATCTCTCCCGTCCAAGTTACAGCATTTTTATTGGAAGGTTCTGTTAATGGTACTTATGGGAAAAGAATGTTTTTTTTTTGCATGTGTATATTTGTGGTATGCATGCATATGGGTATGTGTGTCAGTACATGTGTATGTAGGTGTACATGTATGTGCTTTTGGAAACCAGAAATGGGTGTTGAGTTTCTTTCTCAGGCAGGATCTCTTGATGAGCCTAGAGCTTATGGGTTTGAATAGTCTAGCTAACCAGCTTGCCCTGAGGATCCCTGGTTTCTGCCACCTGAGCATTACACCTGGGATTACAAGTGGGCACCATGCCTTCCTGGCTTTTATGTGGGCTCTGGGAATTAAAATTCTGGTTCTCACACTTGTGTGCTAAGTGCTTTAGCCTCTGAGCCATCTCATCAGCCCAAAGACCGATTTTTTGGGTATGAAATTGGTAATGTTAGTATACTTGAGACAAGTGCGCAAGCCAACGATTCCATAAAAGGTTCGCGGTGCGATCCTGCAGAGAGCACATTAGAAGTCACAGGGGAACAAAATAGCTTTGAAAAGCTTTCTGCAATTCCCATACGTGTGAAAGATATGTGCTGACACAAATTACACTGGAAATGGGTTTCAACTTCAGGGAGAAAGCAAAGGATGACTTCAAGAATTGTTATTTTTCTTTCCCTTTGTCTCCCCTCAAAACTGTGTCTAAATTGTTGCTATGATGAAGCATGAGGTGGGTCTGATGCTGAAATTGAATCTAATGAGAATCAAGCTTCTCTTAGCCATATAGTTTAGATGGGACGGGCGCTCTATTGAGAAGAACTGCATCACCGGGGCCAGGTGGCTCGTATCTGCAAAGCCAGCAATCTGGAGATTGAAGCAGGAGGACTGAAGTGAGTTTGAGGTCGGCCTGGAGTGAGTTCCTAGCAGCCTGAACTTCAGAGTGAAGCCTATCTCAATGAAACCCCAAACCAGGGCTGTAAATGATTCAACGGTAGAAGGCCCGCCTAGCAGGCATAGGGCCCTAGGTTCTATCTCTAGCAAGGGGGGTGGGGCAGAGGGACGGGGCGGGGAGGGGGGCGGGGGAGACTGGGGGTGGGGGTGGGGGATAACAGGGCTTGTGGAGAGAGGCTCAGTATGTGAAAGAGTTTGCCTTGCAAGCTGGGTGAGTTGAGTTGGATGTAAATATGAATCGAGAGAGAGACCGATTCTACAAAGTTATCCTTTGACCTACACACACACAAACACACACGCACACTCACAGACGCACACATGTACACACGTACACACACCTACACACGTGCACGCGAGCGCTCCTGCTGCCCACACGCACTAACAATGAATACGTAAATAAATAAAAGTATATACCAGAGTTCCACTCTAGACTAACCCCCCTATCAGCCCCACCCTCAGGTGGGGGATGCAGCCATCTGTGTGTTAGAAGCTCTCCAGGTCATGCTGCTGATGCAAACTCAAGTTCCAGAACCAGTGGGCCGGTGGTTTCTAAACTTGGTGTGGCTCTGAGTGCCCAAAGAGCTTTTACAAACAGCCCCCATCTTGACTGCAGGAAATTCTGGTTCTGTGAGCCAGGGATGGGCTTTAGGAACCTGTATTTTCATTGTCAGATGACTTTGGGAGACATTAGTTTAAAAACTCCACTATTTAAACATTGAAACCCAGTCAGTTAATGAGCCCTCCCCTCTTTGTTTTATCATCATTATTGTTATTAGAGAGAGTCTTATGTAGCCCAGGCTGACCTTGAATTCACTATGTAACCAATGATGCTCTGGGTTATAAGCATGTGCTATATTGGTTTTATGCAAGCTGAGGATTTAAACCAGGGCTTTGTGCATTAGAGGCAACCACTCTAGCAACTGAGCCATATCCCCAGCCTTCTTCCTTCCCTTGATTCTAACAGTTTTCTTCCTAGACTGATCTTTAATTATTATTATTATTATTATTATTATTTATTTATTTTTTTTTGGTTTTTCGAGACAGGGTTTCTCTGTATAACAGCTCTGGCTGTCCTAGACTCACTTTGTAGACCAGGCTGGCCTCGAACTCACAGAGATCCGCCTGCCTCTGCCTCCCAAGTGCTGGGATTAAAGGCGTGCGCCACCAACGCCCGGCTAATTATTATTATTATTATTATTATTATTATTATTATTTTTCTATCTCGGTACAGCGCTACTACTGTGTTCAGTACATACAAGGAGTTCAAAAATCATTAGTTGGATGAACAAATCTCATAGTAATATTTTGCCGTGTAGAAAATGGCCATTTCTTCCTGTTCAATGATATTTTTTTCTGAAAAATTTTTTTTACATTTAAATGCATGTAACTGATATGAGCCTCAATCCCAACTTTTTATCTTTATCCCTACCAATTTCTAGGTATCAGATAATAGTTCCCTGCATAGTTTATATATAATGTATACTTTCAAAATATCCAAGGGGGGTGTTTACATAAAAACTCTTTTTTGCTTAAAGTTTTCTAGGCCAAACATCTCTGTGATTTGGTCCTACACTAGTTGAGGGTCCTTAGTCAAGAGATGCATTGGAAGTGACTTTCCTGTTAACACTAGTCTTTTTGATTTTATTATTTCATCTAAAATCTTTATTTCTTTTACTAATTAGACAATATTAAACATTTAATGTGTTAAGGAAAACAATAATAATAAAGTGAACATCCATGTACCCAGCTTTAAAAAGATTATTACTTTGATAATAATGGGCATGGTGGCACATTTGGATGGATCTATGTGAGTTTGAGGCCAGCCTGGTCTACAAAGTAAGTTCCAGGCCAACAAGGGTTACACAGTGAGACCCTGTCTGTAAAATAAAAGCTAAACTAATAAATGATTATTATTATAGAGACTTCAGATGTTTCTCAGTGTTAGTATGCTTGCCTATCATGTATAAAATACTGGGTTTTATCCCTAACTAGAACACACAGAGGTAATCAACATATTAAATGGTTTTATTATTTATATTTTGAGCTCTTAAAGATTTATGTGTATCAGTGTTTTGCCTGCATGTATCTGCATTCATCACGTGCATGCTTGGTGACCATAAAGGTTAGAAAAGGGCATCATATCTCCTAGAACTGGAGTTACAGATGATTGTGAGGTACCATGTGGGTGCTGGCAACTGAGCCCAGATAACAAGAGCAACAAATGCTCTTAACCATCAAGCCATCCCTTCAGCCCATATTGAATGGCTTTAAAGCATTATACTTAGGAAAGTCAAAACAAAACTGTCTGAACATTATGTCTATACCCATTTTTCTGAGCTGTCCCATATTTGAAGGTATTGCTTAAAATCAGGTCAGTCTGTCCCCCACTTCATCCCCTGCCAGGCTCCCCACCATTTTCTGAAATCTTAACTTCTATTTCCCAATACAAAGCTACAAATTATGCTAGTGGGTGGTTGGGAACAAAGTGTGTGTGCCATAAGAACCAGGAAAGTACGAATGCACACATCAGCTTGGTCAGTTTATTGTTACAACCCAGCGTCTGAAATAGTGATGTAGTTATTGTTCTATTGCTAAAATAACTTCTGTGGGAATTGTTTCCTGAGCCTTTAGATCTTACATAGCATAAAGAAGTGTTTCTTAAGGGCCCTGTTCATTGCTTTGTGAATAATAAGCACTCATTATTTCTTGATTGAATTTCTAGAGCTGCCCCTTGAGTTTTAAGTCTTACTGCTATAACTTATGATTTTGGGATCACTTTAATCCGTAGAAGTGTATTCAGACTGATGAAACGTTTTTGGATTTCATCTGGAGAATGAAGTGACTTAACTGATAGATTGTAAGCAACCATTTACAATGTTTAGGATTAAAATGTATTAGAGTTCAACGAACAGTTTAAATGGCATTAATGTTATAACAGCCTTAAGCAAAACTAACATGGATACAAATCCACACTGTTATCCTTAGTTTTCATTGTTACTTTTGTGTGCACCTACAGCTTGTATTCTCAATTTAAGCCCTGCATCACATATAAAGTCTTCCATGTTACATGGTCACAATTGCCATTTAGATGACTGCATAAAAATGAGTTGCAGTTGATGTAATACATTACTGGGCTGTACTCTCATCCCAACCTTGCAAAACAAGAACCCAAAACACCTGTATTATTTATTTGTCAAGAATACGTTCATACTAGTGTAGTTACAGCATCTGAGTGACAGTCATATTCATTTCTTTTTTCCTTCTGGGATGGCAAAACAATAGTGCTGGGTGAGCTTTTCACAGTGCCCTCCTATCTTGTTCTCAGTCCTTGGCGGTATTTGTATCATCTCCCTACTCGCTTGTCCTGCTGCTGGAAAAAGAAGAGCCCCAGCAGGTAGGTAACCGGATCCGGTCCACCAGGTGAGCCTGGGGAGGTGGCAACTACACTACTAAGAGCTAAGCACTCCTGGGAATTTGCTGGAACGTTCAGGGTGGGACTAGCATCTCATCGAATTAATTCTTCTAACTCGGGTCTAACTTTACTCTCGCCAGCCTCAGGGAGCGCAGTGGGCGTCTTCCATGGGCAGTCTGCCCTATAGGGACACAGACTCTCCTTCGACAAGCTGGTCAGCAGGCTACTCCGGTACCACGGAACCGACGCCGCCGGGCGGTGAAGTTCCGTGCTGGGCCTGGGGCCGCGGCGCACGCGGAGTCCCGCCTTCCTCCGGCGTCCCAGGCGCAGGAGACCTCGCCCAAAACCCCGCCCCCGCGACAGCTCCGCCCACCACAAACCCCGCCCCAGACGGCCCCGCCCCCGCCTCCTCCCCGCCCCCAGGAGCCGACGAGTGGTGGCGGCAGCGGCGGCGGCGGCCCCCACAAGACCCGGTTCCCTCAGACAAGAGGGCGGGCGGAGGAGGAAGCGGCCGAGCACTCGCCCGCCTCAGCAGACCTCGTGCCGTCGGCTCCGGGGCCTCGCGGCACCGAGAAGGAGAGACCGAGGCGGGCCGCGAGGAGAGGAGGCGGCGGGGGCGCGCGGGCGGAGGCGGCGCGGCTGCCGCTTTGTTGTGCGGCCCGGGCCGGGCCGAGGAAGCAGAAGTGGGAGGAGGGGGGAGCTCCGCGTCCCGCTCCCTCCGCGGCTCATGGCGACGGCGCTCGGCACATCCGGGACCCTCCGGCCCTGGCGGACGCGGCGCGGGCGGTTCGGGCCCCGGCCCCGGCCGCTGTGGTGACTCCTCCGCGCCTCGCCGTCGTCCCAGCCCAGCCCAGCCTAGCCCGCCCGCCCGCCGGCCGCGAGCACCGCCGCCTCCTCCCCCACCGCGGGGGACATGTCTAACCCCGGAGGCCGGAGGAACGGGCCCGTCAAGCTGCGCCTGACAGGTGAGCAGGGCGGACGGCTGCGGCGCCCACGGGCGGAGGGCCGGGGTCGCGGTCAGTGGTGCGTTGGAGGGGAATCCGGGCGTGGGAAGGCCTAGTTCTGGGAGTCACCGGAGAACCACCTAACTGGGCTTGGGAAATTCGTCCGAACGCCGAGGGTGGCCCGTGGGTCTCCCGTGGGGGCGGATTTTGAAGTCCCGAGGTCTTGTTTCCTGGGGTCACAGTGCAGCCCCTGGGCTCCCGCCCAGGTTGTGTGGTGAAGGGGATTACCGAATCCGGTCGCTGACTGTCGCTGACTGCCAGCCGTAAACACTCCTTAAATATGGAGTGAGTGCTTAACGGGAGTGCGTGCGTGTGTGTGTGTGTGTGTGTGTGTGTGTGTGTGTGTTCCCAGGTTGTTAACTTGGACACCTCGCCTCTGCCCGGGTGTGAAACCTTGACTGTCCAGTTGCCAACCTCTGCGGCCGGGGCCACACACCTTAAACGCTCGGCTCTGGGAGGGACCGAGACTGTGTGTGGTTGGACTTTTCCGGTGTGTCTGCCTGATCCCACGACTCCCGGCTCATTGTACACGCTGTGTTTTGGAAGTTGTTTGATTGTAGGGTGGCGTGTTTGGGGTTGCTCTTGTAGGCCGCAGAACTGGTAGCTCACGTCTTAACTTCCAGACCTGGCTTAGAAACACTTGCTTTGGCTGTGTTCCTAAGTCTGGGCTCATACAGACTTCTAAGCGAACTTCCTCTGCTTTCCTCCACACTTCTCGCCCTTTTCTAAATGGAAAAGGATGCTCAGAAGGGTTTGTTAAAGGGAAGATGAACCTGTTTGTTCCCAGGTGCATCGAGTTGTTAACATATTACAGATATAATTTGCTTACGATGGCACTTAGTAATACCCTTCCGTGGTCATAGCATTCACGTTGTAAGGAAAAATTGTATTTGGTTTAAAGAGTATAATTGAAACTACTGACCCTATGCTAGCTAGTCATGTCAGTCATTCTCAGTAAGTAAATTGCCCAGATTTATATTCAGATGTGTGGTAAAAAAAGATGGCATTTTGTAGAGAGTTTGTAATGTATTTGGGTCAGCGGAGAATAAACCGTAATTGTGTTTGCCCACACTAAACTTTGAAATTTATGTGGACGAATTTTGTAGTTGAATGATTGTGTGTTAAATGCCAGTCCATTGGCAGTACTTTCTAGATAACTTGAAGTGAATTTAGTCTTTGAGAATTTAGTTTGAATGTATATTGGCTACAGTTTAAGATAATACTTTACTTTTGAGGCTGGAGAGATGGCTCAGTGGATAAGAGTGTGTACTGTTCTTGAAGAGGACCTGAGTTCTAGTCCCAGCACCCCTCACCCCTTGGCTCACTACCACCTGTAACTCTAGCTCCAGGGGATCTGATGCATCTGGCTCCCTCGGGCACCTGCACTCAAGTATGCACACCACCTCATCTCCAGTAATTAAAAAGTATACACATATTATTGACCTGAAAGTGTTTCTTTCCCTAGGGAAAATTACAAGGCATTATTAACTGTTTCTTTTTTTTTTTTTTTTTTGGTTTTTCGAGACAGGGTTTCTCTGTTTAACAGCTCTGGCTGTCCTGGACTCGCTTTGTAGACCAGGCTGGCCTCGAACTCACAGAGATCCACCTGCCTCTGCCTCCCAAGTGCTGGGATTAAAGGTGTGCGCCACCATGCCGGTCTCTGATGTTATTAGGCTGGCCTGTGTCAGTAATATAGAAAGAAATATATGAGTGCAGGTGTGCAAAAACCATCAAATAGGTTATTTCCTTCTAGAATGTATACATGGGCGAGAAAAAGACAGATTTTGATTTTCTTCAGATAAAATGAAATTCTGAGGTTTTCATTATATTTATGTACTTGAGCACACTTGTGCATGCAGGCATGTGTGCCTGTGTGTCTGCTTTCATGGCCATGGAGCATGTGTGGAGGTCACAGAACAACCTGTGGAATCTCCTTCCATCCTGTGAGTCCTTCCCTTCAAACTCAGGTCATCAGGCTTGAGAGAAAACACCTTCAGCCATCTCAGTGTTAGTGTGATTGAGTAGATCTTATATTTATCCATCATTTCTTTGCTACATACGATATTTTGTAAAAATTCATGAGTGGAGTTTGTAAGGTGAACATGATAGCCACCGCACTGTGGAGACTTCCCATAGGTGAAGTTTGAGAGGAAAAAGATCACACTTAGTTTCTGAGCAAGAGGATACATTAGACTACATTTATAGAGTGATTTTGTATACTTAACTTTTTCTAAAGAATTGTAAATACTCTGTCCTCTCCTCTTAATTGTAAAAACAGTTTGAACTTCTCTGTTTCTTAAAGCCATTGGGAATTAGCCTGTGAATAGTTTTCTGAAAGCCTGACAAATATTAAAACATTGTTTTTTCTTTGATCACATATGGTGGAATCTCTCTGTTTTGCAAGGAACGTTAATTTACATTTTTTTAATTTTTTTTCATCATTTGCAAATTAAATAGTATAGATTTTAACAAATAGATCTCAAGAGCTGGATTCAATTAGCAGCTTTTTAGGACACAAACATAAAAGGGTTAGATGGAAAAGATTGTTTTGACTGACTGGATAAATGACAGGGCTGTGTTTGATGTGCGTCCAGGACTTGGTCTGGAGCTGGTGCCCAACTTCTCAGTCCATCTTGAGAAGCCAAATAAAATATTTAACCTAGGCCTCTTTTTGTTTAAAAAAAAATTGATTCTTTGTTAAGACCTTAAGAAATGTTTGGCATACCTTTACATTAAGTGTTTAACAGTTCATTTAGATCTGGGTTCCCTAATAGAGGAAAAAACTCACTTAAAAAAAATCCCACAGTGAAATTTTATTTGGTTTATAATACACTTGGGCTGTAAGATGTTTTAAGATTATTGTTCTTTGCTCTAACTTAAAGCCATTTAAAAATTTACATTTATGGAATACCTTTGATTCCAGGGTACTTTATGAACTGTAGTTAATTATATCCTTAGTGGAGAATTGCCCATTGCTGAAAGGTGTTAACAATTCTTTCATAGCCAGTTTCTGCCTGTTGCTGTCTCAGACGCCACCCCTCATGAGATCTCTTCCTACAATGGATATTTTTCCACAGCCTATTCCTAAAATCCACCCATTAGTAAACTGTGATATTGTTGATGCTAAGAAGGTAGGACTAATTTAATACCGAATTTGAGGTTTCTTAGTAAGTACATTGGTGAATATGTGGTATGTTCTATCAAGTTACTTCTTTTAGTTTTTATAACACATTAACATTTGGTAATTAAAATGGGCTGTCTGGGAATACTATCAATTTCAGTTTGTGTATCTAGAGTGGAGAATGGATTGATTATATATTGTGTAATTTGTAGTGCCACATATCTTTTTAAATTATTATTTATTTTATATACATTGGTGTTTTGCCTGCAAGTATGTCTGTGTGATGATGTCAGATCTCGGAGTTCCAGACAGTTGTGAGCTGCCATGTGGGTGCTGGAAATTGAACCCAGGAAGAGCAGTCAGTGCTCTTAACTGCTGGGCCATCTCTCCAGCCCCCGCGTGACACATATCTAATACAGGCTTTCTTCAACAGTAACAGTAAGAAATGATTTGGGTTGAAAATACTGTTACGTATTTGGTTATAGTAAAAAAGAATGAGATAAATTTTAATATCCTTATTGTTTTTGAAAATCAAAGGCTGGAAAAAACAGTTTAGTGTAGTTTCTAATATTTTAAATTCTTAGGTATGGAATAATAAAAAGATTACTTATCCAGAACCTTTATTTTAGACCTGTTTCTCATTAATTTAAAAAATCCTTGGCAGTAGAGAAGTCAAGTTGACCTCTGTGTAAGGAAAGTTAACTGTAAAATCACACTTTAAATATACTTGTATCTTTTTTTTTTTTTTAAAGATTTATTTTATGCATATGAGTGCTGCATGTGCACCTGCATTCCAGAAGAGGGCACCAGATCACATTGTCGATGGTTGTGAGCCACCATGTGGTTGCTGGGAATTGAACTCAGGACCTTTGGAAGAGCACTAGGCAGTGCTCTTAACCGCTGAGCCATCTCTCCAGCCCCAAATATACTTGTATCTTAATATTTCACATCATGTTTTTTATTTAATTTAAAACTGTAAGTTTTTAACTTCTTCATACCTTTTAGGTGTCTGAGCATGAGCATGCCAGTGCACCATGATGGCTTCTTGAGGGCTCTTGCTATTGAATGTGACTAATTCATTTTATTGGTTTCTGAGGAGGAATGGACTAAGTATGGAAGGACCAAAATGGACTAGCTCTCTTTCTTTTAAGTGCCCTCTTCTTGCATGCTGACTTTCTTCAGACAGGCAGTAGTTTGGTTTTCTTAAGGTATGTATGTTTTTGTTTTTGTTGTTGTTGTTGTTGTTTTTTTTTTTTTTTTTGGTTTTTGGAGATCAGGTTTCTCTGTGTAACAGCTCTGGCTGTCCTGGACTCACTTTTTTTTTTTTTTGGTTTTTTCGAGACAGGGTTTCTCTGTATAACAGCTCTGGCTGTCCTGGACTCGCTTTTGTAGACCAGGCTGGCCTCGAACTCACAGAGATCCGCCTGCCTCTGCCTCCCAAGTGCTGGGATTAAAGGCGTGCGCCACCACCACCCGGCTGTGTTGATTCTTTTAACATTTAAAAAAAAAAGATTGTTTTTTGCCTATTTATTGGTTTTAATTTTTTTCATACAGTGTATTTTTACCTTCCCAGATCTCCTTACTTCCCTACTCACCCGACTTCATGTTCTTTTTCTCAATCAAAACAAACAAAAAACCCCAAAACAAACACAAACACACACAAACAAAACCGTGGAGTCTTTTGTGTTGGCCAGCCATTCCTGATCATAGGCCTGCCCTGGTTGATGTACCTAGTATTCACTCCATTGAAAAAAAAACTGATTTCCTCCCTCCTAGCAGATACCAGGTACAATGCAAGTAGCTTCTTGGTTAGGAGTGGGACTTTGTGTCCTCTCTCATTTCTCTGTGCTTAGATTTCTGTGTGCAGGTCTTGAACTTGGGCAAGGCTTGTGCACGCTGCCACAGTCTCTGTGAGTTCATACATGCACCAGCTGTTTCCCAGGAGTCATCCAGCACCTCGGATCTCACAGTGTTTCCATCTCTTCCACATAGCTGTCCCTGAGCCTTGAGGTGTGATGTTTGATAGACATCTCATTTAGGACTGAGTACTCCAGAGTATTGGTTTTCTGCACATTGTCCAGTTCTGGGTCTCTGTATTAGTCTGCTGCAAGAGGCTGCTTCTCTGATGAGGGTGCAGTGACAGACACACTGATGTGTATGTATAGCAGTATGTCATTAGGAATCATTTCATATTTTCTTGCTGTGTTCACTTTAGCAGAATAATGGTAGTAGGTTTTATTCTACCAGTAGATGGAGCTCTTTCTGTACAGGTAGACAGTTGTCAAGCTGAAGGCCTGTAAAGCAGTCAAAGTGAGTGTGGTTGGAACTAATAGACTGAAGGGTTAGACACTGAAGGGTAACTCCAGCTTCCAGTAAACTCTACATGTAATTTAGTTCACAAACATAAATTTCAATGCTGCATGTTGCAGAACAGAGATGAAACTGAATTAAATTAGGGCTGCTAACATTAGTTAATTCTATTTATATTTTTGTGTGATATTATAGGACCAGACTCTATTAACTTACTTTCTCTTTGGTTTTTTTTTTTTTTTTTTTTGAGGCAGGATTTCTCTGTGTAGCCCTGGCTGTCCTGGAATTGGCTCTGTAAACCAGGCTGGCCTTGAACTCACAGAGATCTACCTGTCTTTGCCTCCCTAGTGCTAGGATTAAAGGTGTGTGCTCCCACACCTGGCTTCCTAATAATTTTCTTAAAAAGAAACTTTGTAAAGGGAAAAAAAAACCCACACAGATTGATACATTGATCATTTTGTGAAGGAAGGATGAAAAAGTATTTAAATTTTTTGAAGAAGTCATGAGGCATTTGATATATTCAGAATACTATAACACTACTTTATACATGGTACATCGGTAATAAGTATTTGTGAATTAAAGATGAGTGGAATTGAAAAAGGTACAAATGTTCTTTAGGACTTCATTGGAAACAAATAAGGATTTCTCTTATGATCTCACTATTGAATTAACTAATATTTCAGTAATTTTGACATTAAGCTATAAAGACTGAAGATTTTGTTTTGTTTTTTGCTAATTTTGACTTGATTGATAGGACCCAACATCTTTATTAGTATGTGCATGAATGTAGTGTGTGTTCGTGGTGGGTCAGAGGATGACTCTGGAGTCAGTTTCTCCTTTCATCATGGGGGTCCTGGGGACTGAACTTAGGTCCTTAGACTTTGTAGCAAGTGCCTTTATCTGCTGAGCTGTCTTGCTGGTCCAGTTGTTAAAGTTCTGTTACCACTCTGCAAATTTTTCTCCATAGCAAAATACAGATCTAGCTGGTAATTCACTGAAAATAAATTTTTGGCAGGGCGTGGTAGCACACACCTTTAATTCCAGCACTTGGGAGGTAGAGGCAGGTGGATCTCTGTGAGTTCTAGGACAGCCAGAACTACACAGAGAAACCTTGTCTCGAAAAACCTAAATAAATAAAATAAATTTCTGGAGTATCACTTAAGAAAATTTACATTTAGAGCCTGTCAATAATAGGAATATATCTCTTTCAGAATTTTGTTAGCTGAATGAGTAAAAATGTTTAAAAAGGATATGTGACAAACATTAAAAGATCCGAGCCTGAGGGTCAAGAGCATTGGATCCTTGCTACACAGGTTCAGTTCTCAGGCAGAACCATCTGTAACACCAGTTCCAGGGGATCTAATGCTCTCTTCTGACCTCAAATGTACCAGACATGCACATGGTGCACTGACGTATGTGCAGGCAAGATACTCCTAGACATGAAGTAAATCTTAAGAAGACCCTGAGCCAGTACATTGGCACACACGTGATCCCAGCTACTAGGGAGGCTGAGGCTGTAGGATCTTACATTTAGAACCAGCCTAGGCAAGACGGACAAAGAACGGGAAAGGGACTGAATAAAAGCACAAGCATCGCCAGGTGGTGGTGGCGCACGCCTTTAATCCCAGCACTTGGGAGGCAGAGGCAGGCGGATCTTTGTGAGTTCGAGGCCAGCCTGGTCTACAAAGTGAGTCCAGGACAGCCAAGGATAGACAGAGAAACCCTGTCTCGAAAAACCAAAAAAAAAAAAAAAAAAAAAGCACAAGTATCACAGACTGAATGCCCCTTAGACCCTGAAAAAAGTTGACTCATCTGTGATGAGCACTCCAGGAAATAGAAGGCAGAGACAAGAGAATCTCTTGGAAACTTGTGGACCAGCTAGCCTCGAATACAAAGCAACAGAAACAAAACCAACCAAGCAACCAAATAAATCAACGCTGGGTGGTGATTGCACACACCTTTAGTCCCAGCACTCAGGAGGCAGAGTCAGGTGAATCTCTGAGTTTGAGGTCAGTGTGGTCTACAGAGTGAGTTCCAGGACAGCCAAGGCTACACAGAGAAACCCTGTCTCAAAGAACCAAACAACAGTAAACCAAGAGATCTTACTTCAAAAGTGAGGAAGAAAGTTGAGGACTAACTCCTGAATGTTATTTTCTGATCTCCATACACACACTGAGACATACCTGCCCATGTTCACACATATATCATACATATATAACATATGTTCTGTACAAACGCACCATTGCACAAAGAAGAAAAGGAAAAAACAAAGTTAGTCATTCTTAGAGGTAATGTAATGATATATTAGTTCCAAAGAGAGTAAATTTAATAACTTTTGCTCTGGTTGGTAATTGATGCTCCTGTAAAAAGTAGCAGGCTTTTGATTAATAAAGATCCAGGGATTACAGTAATAGATATAGATCACAGGTAATAGATAAAACCATGTTTAGAAGGGTTATAACCCCAGACTCTGGATTAGCTAGCTGTGAGGGGCCAGGGTGAGAATTCATCTCCTCTTCTCTGTAGGAGAACCATGACACAAAGAAACAGTCCATATAGGCTGTAGGCCACCTGTGTTGATGCACTGGAACATATCTTGCTTTGCTTTGCTTGTCCTGTCCTGTCCTGTCTTTTCCTTCCTTCCCTCTCTCCCTCCCTCCCTCCTTCAGGTTTGTTTTAAAAGACTGCAACTTTTTTCTTTTTTTGAGACAGGGTTTCTCTGTGTATTCTGGCTGTCCTGGAACTCACTCTGTAGAACAGGCTGGCCTTGAACTCACAGAGATCTGTCTGCCTCTGTCTCCTGAGTGCTGGGATTAAAGGTGTGCACCACCACACCAGGTCAAACATTTTTTTTTTTTTTTTTTTGGTTTTTCTAGACAGGGTTTCTCTGTTTTTTTTTTTTTTTGGTTTTTCGAGACAGGGTTTCTCTGAATATCTCTGGCTGTCCTGGACTCGCTTTGTAGACCAGGCTGGCCTCGAACTCACAAAGATCCGCCTGCCTCTGCCTCCCAAGTGCTGGGATTAAAGGCGTGCGCCACCACCGCCCGGCTTCAAACATTTTTTATATTATTATTAAGTTTGTAATTAAAAGATAAAATGAGATGACCATTGCTGAGGGCACCACAGATCAGTGTATCTGCTAGTTCAGCTTGAAATAATGAAAACTGTCCTGATTTCTTAAGAAATCCTAGCGTTGTAACCAGTACCTGCTTGTCAGACAGGTCATTTAAGATAGACCTGATGTCTTCTAAAAAGTAAGTTTTTGTTTGCTCTGCTATCTTTTCTTTTTGTAAATTAAATTTTAAGTTAGCATATAAAGTGGTAGGTTTCATTATGGCATTCTCACAGTGAGTCATTATACTTTGTTCTAATTTATCCTCTTTGCCAATACATAGTTTTTTTTTAATTAAAAACTCATTTAAATTATGTGGGGTGTGTGTGTGTGTGTGTGTGTGTGTGTGTGTGTGTGTCAGAGCAGATGCTTGTTGAAGCCAGAGGCATTGCATTCCTTTAGAATTACAGTTGTTGTGAGCTGCTTGACATGGGTACTGGGTACTGAACTCAGGTCCTCTGTAAGAGCAGTACACACAACCTGTCCCTGACAAATTTTTCAAATCTCTTAACAATGTATAGCAATTAATTTCTATCTGGAAAAAAAATCACCCTATTGCTAGCCAAACAAATTCTTGTCCCAATTATTTGGAACAAAAGAAACAAAACAAAAATCCTGAATGATTTATATGATATGAAGAAAAAGTATTTGAAATAAATTGTACTTGCTGTATGAAAGGTTTTTAGTATTTCTTTATAAAAAGTAACTCTCAAACTTACCCTCCTCCCAATAATTTTATTATCTTATGACTCTTGTGGGTCAGGAACTTGAGAAGAGGATCTATCGGGCACTTTTTTTTGGTTTTTCAAGACAGGGTTTCTCTGTATATCTCTGGCTGTCCTGGACTCGCTTTGTAGACCAGGCTGGCCTCAAACTCACAGAGATCCACCTGCCTCTGCCTCCCTAGTGCTGGGATTAAAGGCGTGTGCCACCACGCCCGGCTTTCATCCGGCACTTTTGTCTCAATATCTGTCATGTGTTTATTCAGATGGCAGCTGGAACTGGAATAGCTGAGGGCTGGCTAGGCATTTCTTTTTCTACAGGTCATGTCTAAGCTTCCATATGGACTATTTTCGCAGACAGGTCACACTTTGTCAGGCAGTTTCAGGGACTTGGAGGCACTAGCAAGGAACTGTCCAGGGAACAAGGTGAAGTTGCATTTTCTCTTCTGACCCAGCTTAGAAAAGGCCTTGCTATATATAATCTTTTGGTCATAAGCAAGTGAGTTACAAGCTTTTCTAAATTCATGGAGAGAATATAGACTTCCCTGCCTCTGGATAGAAGAAATGTGAATTCATAGCCATTTTAACAATTGTTGTATGTGGTGGCAGTAGCAGCAGCTGCTACTACTTTTCGGGATTTTAGGTGATACTACTTTTTTTTTTTTTGATGTTTGGTTTTTTGAGGCAGGGTTTCTCTGTGTACCCCTGGCTGTCCTGGACTCCCTTTGTAGACCGGGCTGGCCTCGAACTCACAAAGATCCGCCTGCCTCTGCCTCCCAAGTGCTGGGATTAAAGGCGTGTGCCACCACCGCCCGGCTAATACTACATTTATTTTTATTTTTATATTTTTTTACTTTTTATTTTTTTTTGGTTTTTTGAGACAGGGTTTCTCTATTTAACAGCTCTGGCTGTCCTGGACTCGCTTTGTAGACCAGGCTGGCCTCGAACTTGCAAAGATCCGCCTGCCTCTGCCTCCCAAGTGCTGGGATTAAAGGCGTGCGCCACCACCGCCCAGCTACATTTATTTTTAAATATTTATTTATTTTATGTGTGTGAATTGCTGGAATGTATGTATGTGTAGCACCTGTATACCCTGGAAGTCTCCTTCTGCTGCTCAGGGATCAAGATATAGAAGCCTCAGCTCCTCGAGCATTATGTCTGCCTGTACACTGCCAATCTTCTCACCATTACAATAATGGACTAAATTCTGAAACTGTAAGCCAGCCCCAATTGTTTTCCTTTGTAAGAGTTGCTGTGCTCATGGTGTCTCTTCACAACAATAGAAACTCTAAGTCTGGAAATCAGAGGAAAACTGTGGGAGTTGGTTTTCTTCTTCTACCATGTGGGTCCATGGGATCAAAGTCAGTTTGTCAAACTTCGTGGCAAGTGATTTTACCTACCAAGCCATGAAAATTATCATTAAGTACTAGAAAAATCATTACCCACTTTTTCTTTTTTCTTTCTTTTTTTTTTTTTTTTGTTTTTTTGAGACAGGGTTTCTCTGTGTAGCCCTGGCTGTTCTGGACTCGCTCTGTAGACCAGGCTGGCTTCGAACTCGCAGAGATCCACCTGCCTCTACCTCCCAAGTGCTGGGATTAATGGCGTGTGCCATCACGCCCGGCCCCACTTTTTCTTTTTTAAAAACAATTTATGGTCTAGAAATATGCTTTAACAGGGAAATTGCTGAATTTAAAAATAAATTATCTGGGGGACTGAAGAGATGGCTCAGTGGTTAAGAGCACTGGCTGCTCTTCCAAGGACCCACGTTCAAATCCCAGCACCCTTATGGCAGTTCACAGCTGTTTGTAATTGCCAGGTGTGGTGGCACATGCCTTTAATCCCAGCACTTGGGAGGCAAAGGCAGGTGGATCTCTGTGAGTTCAAGGCCAGCCTGGTCTACAAAGTGAGTCCAGTACAGCCAGGGCTGTTACACAGAGAAACTCTGTCTTGAAAAACAAAACAAAAACAAACAAACAAAAATCTGTAATGAAGGAACTTGTGAGCTTACCACCTTTTCTCTATTTGAAAGTATTTTACTTTGTTATTCAGTAAGTTGTTTTGGGATAATGTTGCTTCTCTTGAACTATGGAGGACTCAAGACTTCTAGTAAATTTTTTTTTTTTTTTTCCTGAGACAGGGTTTCTCTGTAGCCCTGGCTTTCCTGAACTCAATTTATAGAACTGGTTGGACTCAAACTCACAGAGATCCACCTGCTTCCACCTCCCAAGTGCTGTTGGATTAATGGTGTGTGCTACCACCATCTGGCCCTAGAGTGAGTTTAAAATGACTTTAGAAGAACATGTTACCCATTTTTTATGATGCTCTGGAGGAAATAATCTGTCAGTGATATGCAGATAGATGAGCTACAGGAGAAAAGAAAAACCATGTCTGTTAATTACAGGAACAATTTGTATGAGATCAAAAGACTGAACTATGGTAGAAGAGTGAGTAAGACTAGCAAAGAAGGGATGGGTTTTAAAGAATTGAATAAGCTAAATATAAACATATATGTATGACTAATTTAGTCTGTAGGAAAGATTGTACATTGAAAAGATTAACTTTTGTTTGTTCTCTCTTTTTCCATTTATGTGTGTGGTGTGCATGTGTGTATACATTTTACATATATGTGGGCATACCTATATGTGGGCTCTCATACATGTGCAGGCTTAAGGTTCATGTTTGGATCCACACTCATCATCTGCGGTCATCTTTCCACTTTATCCATGGAGGTGGGGTATCTCAGTCAATCCAGAGCTTGTCTAGTCTCACTAGCAAGCTTGCTCTGGGGATCCTATGCTTTTACCTTCTGAAGCTAGAATTACAGGGTGGCCACTAAGCCTGATTGACATACGTGGGTTTTGATCCAAACTCTTGCAGGGCAAATGTTTTAACTAATGAGCAATTTCTCCAGGTCTTGTTTTTTTTTTGGTCTTTTTTGTTGTTGTTTATTTGTTGAGACAAAGTCTCGCTATGTAGCCTTGGCTGTTGTGGGACTTCCTAAGTAGACTGACATTCAGCCTGTAGAGATCAGTCTGCGTCTGCCTCCCAAGGGCCAGGGTTAAAGGTTTGCATCACCACACCTGCCCTGTTCACTACTTTCCTAATTTGGCCCTCACATACAACAAGTTACCAGTTTCTTCCCTACATTGTAAATTTCTAGGTGCTTTTGTTTCTTGGCAGCCTATCCATTACCTCTTCTTCTGATAACTTCCACCCTATTTTTCCTTTGGGAACCCTCCTGTTCTGTTCTTAGTTCAAATAATGCTTATGGGTCTACGATGACTTTGTAGAATTACACTTTTTTTTTTTTTTGGTTTTTCGAGACAGGGTTTCTCTGAATATCTCTGGCTGTCCTGGACTCACTTTGTAGACCAGGCTGGCCTCGAACTCACAAAGATCCGCCTGCCTCTGCCTCCCAAGTGCTGGGATTAAAGGCGTGCGCCACCACCGCCCGGCTAGAATTACACTTTTTGAATTCACAAGTGGAGAGAGAAGCATAGGAAAGATTCAAATATACAAAGTGAAGAGGTAAGTTGTTTAGGGGAAAGGAAGGAGTACCAGAGGTGAGATTCTATTTGAATGGTAGGCTGGGACATCTGGTTTTATCCAGTAGGTAGCCAGGAGTTACTCTAACATTTCAAGCATGGGAGGAAGCTTGGGTTTGTAATTTAGTCCCCATTCTGTGCATCCTAATTGTCAAGACCTACTATTCGTTATTTCTCTTGACCCATCCCTTCTTTGCTAGTCTTACTCACTCTTCTACCATAGTTCAGTCTTTTGATCTCATACAAATTGTTCCTGTAATTAACAGACATGGTTTTTCTTTTCTCCTGTAGCTCATCTATCTGCATATCACTGACAGATTATTTCCTCCAGAGCATCACAATGATAATGTCTTCTTCCTGCTTGGAAACTGTTAATCTTCTTTTGTGGACAGGATTGGATCCATGCTCCTTAGCTTGTCAATAAGGAAACTCTAAAATTAGCACAGTCCATCCCTTGTAGGCATAAGGTTACTGTGCAACTCAAATGCTGATTTCTGTACTCCCCATTACTGGTTGCAGCCTTTGTTCTGAGAATCTCATGTCTGAATGTTGTGTAAACACTGCTCCCCAACTGTCCCCTGATATGCCAGTAAAGCAGCTTACAGCCAGTCTCTGAGCAGGGGAGAGAATAGGGTTAGACTTCCTGCCCTCCAGGCGGGGAGAAGTTAGAAGAGGAAGTCGGGGAATTCAACCACAGGCAGACATGCAGAAGACATCAGGAGAGAGCCAGCTGAAGCAGGAAAGCCACAAAGTGAAAGTATCTCTGTGATTTACTCTGGGAGGAAGTCAGATTAGTTTAGGGGTTTAAGAGTAGAGTAATAACTGCTCAGTTCTTGTGTTGTGAAGGTTGTTTAACAAATAATATAACAGAGTCTCTGTTTATTTGTGTGATAGCAGGGTAAACTGAAACAGTTATATATAAAGTTACTCTAACAGTCCCTTAAGCCTTGGAATGCTCCTTTTCACCCTCTCAAATATCTCACTTATCTTTCCTATCTTTGCTGTTTTGTACTTTTAAGAACATTTTTTTCTTGGTCATTCTCTAGTTTGATCTATGCTGGTTAACTCATAACCATTTCTATCATTAGAGTTTAGTTAAAATTCTACATCTTCTGTGAAACATCTACATATGATTTAGATCCTACCTCCCCAGTGATGGGATTACCGGCTTGCACCACCCACACCTTATTTGTGTGGTGTTCAGAATTTGAACCCAGAGCTTTGGATATGTTATGCAAGTATTCTACTAATTGAGGTACATCCCTTGCCCCAAACATACATAGTCATGAAAAATAAATAAGTAAAGATATAGCATTTCTAGAGCTTTAAGTTGTTTTTGAGGAAATAAGAGATTCAAGAAGCCTTTTTTTTTTCTTTTGTACAAATACATAATTTGAGTTCTTACCCCTTTTATTCTCCTTTTTTTTTTTGTTTTTTGTTTTTTTGAGACAGGGTTTCTCTGTAGCCCTGGCTGTCCTGGACTCACTTTGTAGACCAGGCTGGCCTTGAACTCGCAAAGATCCGCCTCTGCCTCCCAAGTGCTGGGATTAAAGGCGTGCGCCACCACCGCCTGGCCACCACCGCCCGGCCCTTACCCCTTTTTTTCTTGTGGTACTAAGGATTACACTAGAACATTGTGCATGCTATGCAATTGCTCTACTACAGAGCTATATATTTCCAGTCTTTTTTGTGTTTTTTAAAACAGAATCTCATTAAGTTACCCAGGCTGACCTTGAACTTGTGCTCCTCCATCAGCCTCCCATATAGCTGTTCCACCTCACATGCCTTTAATTTTTTGAGATAATGGCCTTGCTATGAAACTTAGGCTGGTCCTGAGCTCCTGGGCTCAGGCAGTCTTGTTTAAGCCTCCAAGCAGCCCTGCTAAATATGAGGGCGTTTTACATTGATAATATAAAACACTGCAGTCTTTTTTTCTTTTCTTTCTTTCTTTTTTTTTTTTTTTGGTCTAATTGCCTGTGTTCTTAAGATTTGTTTGGCCAGGTGGTGGTGGTAGTGCATGCCTTTAATCCCAGCACTTGGGAGGCAGAGGCAGGCAGATCTTTGTGAGTTTGAGGCCAGCCTGGTCTACAAACTGAGTCCAGGACAGCCAGAGATATACAGAGAAACCCTGTCTTGAAAAACCAAAAAAAAAAAAAAGATTTGTTTGTCCTCTTAGGCATATTATTGTTTCTCAGAATTGTATCATAAGAATCTTAGTGTCACTGGGTATAGTGGTACATGCCTTTAATCCCAGCACTTGGAAGGCAGAGGCAGGTGGATCTCTGTGAGTTGAGGCCAGCCTGGTCTACAAAGCAGAGTTGAGGGCAGCCAGGGCTCTGTTACACAGAGAAACCCTGTCTGAAAAACAAAATAAAACAAAACAAAAAAAGAATCTTAGTGTCATCTAAAATGTCTCTAGTTGGAATTATAAAAAATCATTTATTTTTTCTCTTTTATTTATTCATTCAGTCTTTTTTTTTTTTTTTTTTTTTTTTTTTTTTTTTTTTTTTTTTGGTTTTTTTTTTTTTTCCCTTTTTTTTTTTGTTTCTATTTTTTTTCCAGGCTGGCCTCGAACTCGCAAAGATCCGCCTGCCTCTGCCTCCCAAGTGCTGGGATTAAAGGCGTGCGCCACCACTGCCCGGCTCAGTCTTTTCTTTTTTGAGACAGGGTTTTATTATGTAGCCCTAGAGTCCTGGAACTCACTATGTAAACAGACCAAGCTAGCCTAGTTGAAGATTAACAGGACTCTGCTTTCTGGGTGCTGGGATTAAAGGTATGTGCCACAATACCTGGAGAAATCATTCGTGTTATGTAAATAATAAAACCATGAAGGTAGTAGAGTCAAGTATTTAAGCTTTCACTAAAGTGAATATGACACATTTAGTAGTTATTCTATTGTATGGTAAATACTTGTTTAATATTTTACTGAGCTAATAAAATTTTTTTTTGGAATTTGGAAAGATAATAGGGTAAGTATAAATGAAGAGGCTAGTAAAAGCATTTCATTTTTCTGCTTCTGTTTCTACATTTTATAAAAACTTGGTTTACTCTTAAAGTTCATTTTATTTTTTTTGAGATCCCATGTACCCTGGTATGGTTTTGAACTATGTAGCTGAGATGGCATTGAACTCTTGATTCTCTTGCCTCGAAAGAGCTGAGGTTCTTTCAGGTATGCATCACCACTCAGGGTTTTGCTATCTGTATTAAAGGACCCAATCAACTCCTAGTACCAGAGTGTAGAGGAATTTGCCATGGGAGATACTACCTTTTACTCTAATAATTACAATGTGGGCTGGAGAGATGTCTTAGCACAGCGGTTCTCAAATTTGTGGGTCAAATGACCCTGTCATAGGGGTTGCATATCAGATACCTTGCATATCAGATATTTACATTATGTTTCACAACAGTAGCGAAATTACAGTTATGAAATAGCAATGAATTAATTTTAAGGTTGGTGGTCACAACATAAGGAAGTGTATTAAAGGGCGGCAAGTTTAGGAAGGTTGAGAACCACTGTTTTAGCAGATTAGGGTTAAGGCGCTAGCTGTCAAGTCTGAAGACTGAGTTTGATTCTGCAGACTTACATGGTAGAAATAGAGGGCTGTCTCCCTTAAGTTCTTTTCTGACTGTCCCTCCACCACCAGAGGTTGAGTCCAGCGCATTTCTAGGTGTTACCCCTTAGCTGTCCTTCAATGTATTTTGTTATTTGCCATATTTTAAGAAGCCCTTTAGCTAAACCATTTCACTCAATCTTCAAACCCTTACTGTAAAGCAGATGAATAAAAATATAACAAGAAAACACTAATGTCACAGTAATTTGTCCATGGGCTTAAGCTAGGTAAATGCTTGGGGAGCTGGATTTTGAACCAAGACAGACATGTTTTACCTTCTTTCTTTCTGTTTTAAAGATTTATTTATTTATACATATGAGTACTGTATTTGCATGTATGCCTTCATGACAGAAGAGGACATCACATCCCATTATGGATGGTTGTGAGCCACCATGTGGGTGCGGGGAATTGAACTCAGGACTTCTGGAAGTGCTCTTAACCACTGAGCCATCTCTCCAGTCCTACTCCTGTTTCTAAGTTATGATTATCTTCCCCAATTGTTTTAAGTCTCCTTATACAGAGGTCTGGACACCTTGAGCAATTTTTCGTTTTCTTTCTTTTTTCTGAGAGAGAGTTTCTCTGTGTGTATTCCTGGCTGTTCTGGACTACATTGTAGACCAAGCTGGCCTTGAACTCACAGAGATCTGCTTGCCTCTGCCTCCCGGGTGCTGGGATTAAAAGCCATGTCCAGCCCTTCGTTTTCTTTAAGAAGTTTCTTTTGGGTTCATTTTCCCTTGCAGCCAAAGGGAAAGAGGATAGGTAAAGTTATAGCTTCCTTTCAAATCAGATTTTAGGCCAAACAGGTTGAGTGTGTGTTTTGAATAAATCTAGTTTTCCTCCCTGCCTGCTCCTCTTGGCAGCTCCCTGAGTACAAATCAGTTGGATGCATTTGGTTGAACTGGCACATGCTCCCTGGATGGGCTGAGGTTAGGAGTATGTTGGGGCATGGACAGTTCTTAACCATATGGTGTGTCTTACACAGGACAGTTTAGCTTGTCTAGTTTCAGACATCAGAGCAAATGGAGACATTCAATTAATGTTCCAACAGTTGAAACTTCTGGAGATTAAACGTTTTGTCTTTCCCTTTTTTTTTTTAAATTTTTTAAAGAGAGAGGCTTAGAATAACCCTGGCATGATAGGGGTGGCTAACAGATGATGAAAGGCAGTGCGTGATGGTGAAATGTAGGATCCTCTCTAATCTTTAATTTCCTGCTGTAGAGTGGGACTAATGCTACAAATTCAGAGACATGACGAGCCAATCTATACAGAGTGTGGAGTGCCTTGGAATTACTGCACCTGAATGAAGGAGTGCATTTGCTATCACAGCCTTACTATGTCTAGTAGAGTAGGGCAGAAGTAGAATATGGAGTGTTGCCAAGTTGGGGGCTTTGTTTTTTAATTCCTTAACAGAGGTGGTTAAGTACGTTTTGTCTTCTGAAAGAGTAGATCCTTGGAAGACTAGATCCTTGGAGCTGGGTTGCTTTTCAAAGACAGGTCAAGGTGTGTTCTTTATCTGTCAAAATTGGTTAATTTCCTCATCTGGAACTTTGCTAGCACCCCTTTCCTCTTTTGTATTGTCTGTCTCTTACTTTAAGAGTCTTGATGTAGCCCATTTTTGTTAACTTTTTCTTGCATTTGTTTTCTAAAAAACAATAGTGTGCTTTCATTTCTGCCTTGTTTTCTTTCACTTTTCATTTATGTACAAACTCATGCTTTGTTCAGTACTCTGCTAAAGCTGCTTTTGCCCAGGGTACTCTAATTGAGACTTTCTATTTCCCCATCTCTCTAAAAAAATAAATATTTGTGTGTGGGGGTATACTGAGCACAGTGTGCTTGTTGGAGGTCAGCAGACAACTTGTGGGAGTTGGTTTTCTCCTTTTACCATGTGCATTTCAGAGATTGATCAGGACATTAAGCTTGGTGGCAGGTACTCTTATTCACCGTATCATCTGGCCCAGGGTTACTTACCTGTCTGGACCTCACAACTTCACTTGGCTTAGATGCTTTTCTGAGACACCCAAGAGTGATTTGAGTGTTGGTGAAGAAGATCTCGGGCTTGTGTTGGTAAGTCCTCACCACCTGTACACCGAAAGTCCTTAGCCAGGCCTTCAAGATGTGGAAGAGCACTTGCCCGGCTCAGCTCATGAGAGCTAAACTCTGGGTTGTGTTGATAATTTTCTAACACCTCACCCATGTTCAGAGTTGATTAAGAACAGCTTAAAACCTTTTCAGTTTGTTTTAACATTGAGTGAATTGTCATTATATCCTTCCTTCTGTCAGCCATTCTTTAAATATGAATATTTAGGTTTGACAGTATTAACAGATGATTCTCTTGCTGTTTGCACCCAGCCTGTTGGACCAGTTTGGGTGGGGCAGCAGGAACTGATTTGCATTTTGGTAGGTAAACTCTCTGTGCTTACAGAGCATCTGACTCCCTTTCTTCTGTGGTGTTTATCAGGATCACATATTGATAAAAATCCCTATTTGGTTGATAATCTTTCAAAGAAAATAATTTTCTTCTTTATCCAGGCATGAAGACTTTAGAAATAACACAACCTCTTCCAGGATTTCACTATTTCCTGTGCTTTAGCTATATACCTCACCTCTGCTTAGGGGGAAAACCAGATGACATCTCCAGTCACCTCAAGTGACTAGTCCGTCACTGATTGTCCTCTTGTGACGCCATTGGTTCTCTGAGGTGGGATTTACAGATAGTCTTGAGAGGGACTCAGAGTGTGGTTGCAATACAGATAATTTCAGGGTTCTTTTTTTTTTTTGGTTTTTCAAGACAGGGTTTCTCTGTTTATCCCTGGCTGTCCTGGACTCACTTTGTAGACCAGGCTGGCCTCGAACTCGCAAAGATCCGCCTGCCTCTGCCTCCCAAGTGCTGGGATTAAAGGCGTGCGCCACCACCGCCCGGCAATTTCAGGGTTCTTAACACTTGTTAAAAAATTTTTTTTTCTGAGTTTGTCTGTGTAGCTCTGGCTATCTTGGAACTTGGTCTGTAGACCAGGCTGGCCTCAAACTCAGGGATCCGTCTGCCTGTCTCTGCCTACCAGGCCCTGGGACTAAAGATGTGCACCACCACACCCACACTGTTTAAAACATTAGACAGCTCTTTCTAGGCACCTTTCTTCCTTCTGTGATTTCCAAAGTGTACTGTACTCGGCTAATACTTAGAGCTGTTGTTTTTGAGCTCTGCATTCTCTTTAGACCCAAGTAAGGGTTTTTTGTTCACTCTGTCACCATATGTACCTTTTACAGACTATTTGCTCTAAGCTCTTCCTGTAGTTTGAGTAGATTCTTCTTGATTGTGGAAAGTTATCTTACCTTTTATTATGAGCTAGTTCTTGATTTTCTTAGTTCTGCTGTCTTGTTTGCTTTCGGTGTATATGTGTACTCCCACACAGTACTACGTTGTAGGTGTGCAAGTCAGAGAACCTTGGGTGCTGGACCTACCTTCCTCTTTGTTTGAGATGGGATCTCAAAAAGCTTGCTGGTCTACAAGCTCTTAGGGGATTCTCTCCCCATAGGAGACTGGGATTACAGACATGCTGTGCCTGCCTTTGTATGAGTTTGGAGATTTGAACTGAAGTCCTCACTCTTGTGTGGCAAGTTCTTTACCCACTGAGCCATCTTCCCAACCCTACTTTCTGTCTCTCATTGCTATGTTGCTCTTTAGATTCTTTAAGGATTGCTTATTTTCTTTTTTTTTTGTATTGGTTTATTCTCTTGAGCCTTTCTTTCTACAGTGTTACTAGGAAGCCATCTTAAAGATTTTGCCCTTGGATATCTATCTCGTCTCTAAGATGATTTTTCAGGATTCTTTGTCTATTGGTCCCTCTGGAAATGTAATCTCTTTAGAAACTTGTGGCTTACCCTGGGCTAGATGTCTTTTTTTTTTTTTTTTGTTTTTTTGAGACAGGGTTTCTCTGTTTAACAGCTCTGGCTGTCCTGGACTCGCTTTGTAGACCAGGCTGGCCTCGAACTCACAGAGATCCGCCTGCCTCTGCCTCCCAAGTGCTGGGATTAAAGGCGTGCGCCACCAC